>CM076571.1:588576414-589176414 GCA_034641835.2 Pinus albicaulis
GTCTCTGTTAAGTAGTACACCCCTGCTCTGTGGAGGTTATATCCCAACCAACCTCTAGGGTGTTAATTCCCCGAAACAGTGTGCTTGTATTTTTTCTGCATATTTTATGTGTTTCATTTCTCTGTAATATTTAATTTTCTAACAAGTGGTATCAGAGCCAAAGGTATATTTGGCTGATAAACTCGCAGGAAAGAAGGGTTCCTGGTTTGAGTGGGAGTAATGGCAGAAGATGCTAAGTTTAGGGTCGAGAAATTTAACGGCCAAAACTTCTCGCTGGGGAAGATGCAGATGGAAGATTATATATATCAGAAAGATCTGTACCTACCATTGAGCGGAAAAGAAAAGAAGCTGATGGCCATGACAGACATGGAATGGAACATTCTTGATAGAAAGGCACTCGGAACAGTACGGTTGTGCCTTGCGGCGTTAGTCGCCTTCAATATTTCGAAGGAAACAACAACAGATGGTTTGATGCAGATGTTGGCGAAACTATATGAAAAACCCTCAGCCTCAAAAAAGGTATTTCTTATGAAACAACTATTTAATATGAAGATGTCGGAAGGTGGATCTTTTGCAGACCATTTAAATGATTTTAATACAGTTACCAGTTAGTTAATTTCTGTAGGTGTAAACTTTGATGATGAAGTTAGAGATTTGTTATTATTATGCTCATTGCCAGAGAGTTGGAATGGTTTAGTAATGGCCATTAGTAACTTTGTCTCTGGATCTAGTACTTTAAAGTTTGATGATGTTTTCGGTGCTATCCTTAGCGAGGAAATGTGACGGAAAAGCTCTGGTGAGACATCGGGTAATGCTTTGAGTGAAAATTCTAGGGGAAGAAGAATGGAAAGAGGAAAGAGCTCAGGATATCGCAGTAAATCAAGGAAAGGCAGATCCAAGTCCATATCAGGGATAGTGTGCTGGAAATGCGGAAAGAAAGGACACCTAAAGAAAGACAATAGATCTCGGAAGGGAAAAGAAGGAGATGCACAACAAGAAAATAATCATGAAGCAAATGTGATAGGTGATGTGTTACAACACGCTTTGATTCTTTCTTTCGAAAATGTTACTGATTCTTGGGTTGTAGATTCAGGGGCTTCATTCCATGCCACACCTAATAAGAAATATTTTCATGACTATGTTCAAGGAGATTTTGGACAAGTTCGTTTGGGTGATGATAAACCCTATAAAATTGTTGGAATGGGCAAGGTTCTGGTAAAACATCAGAATGGAAACCAATGGCTACTAAAAGAGGTAATGCATGTTCCAGATCTAAAGAAAAATCTGATTTCAACAGGGAAGTTAGGCAGTGAAGGTTGTGTGACAACTTTCATAGATAAATCTTGGAAGGTCACCAAAGGAGCCCTGGTAATAGAAAAAGGAGAAAATGTTCATAAATTGTATTTATGCAATGGTATTTCTAATTCTGTTAATGCTTTAACTTCCAAAGGAGTAGATGCAGCATTATGGCATCATAGGCTCGGACATATGAGTGAGAAGGGGCTGAAGATTCTTCACTCAAGAAATTTGTTGCCAGGTTTGAAGAATGTTGATTTGGATTTCTGTGATAATTGCATTTATGGAAAACAAAAGAGAGTCAGATTTCTCAGAGTTGGGAAAGAAAAGAAAAGTGAAAAATTGGAGCTTGTGCATATGTATGGGGACCTGCTTAGGTATCATCTCTCGGTGGCTCTCGCTATGATGTTATGTTTATTGATGATGCAACTAGAAAAACTTGGATTTATTGTATTCAAAATAAATATTATGTATTTGATACTTTCAAGAAATGGAAATCTTTGGTTGAGATTGAGACAGGAAAGAAGTTAAAGTGTCTCAGATCAGACAACGAAGGTGAATATTGCAGCAAAGAGTTTGATAGGTATTGTTCAAAATATGGAATTCGTAGAGAGAAGACACTTCCAAGAACACTACAAGAAAATGGCGTGTCAAAAAGGATGAACAAAACAATCATGGAGCGTGCAAGGTGCATGAGATTGCATGCAGAATTACCTTTACAATTTTGGGCAGATGCTGTAGATACTGTTGTTTATCTAATAAATAGATGGCCTTCAATTTCCTTGGATGGTGGTATTCCAGAGGAAGCATAGACAGGTAAAAAGGTAAACCACTCTTTTTTAAAGCCATTTGGTTGTGAGGCCTTTGTCCATATTAATAAAGAAAATAGAACAAAGCTTGAGGAAAAATCAAGAAATGTACCTTTATTGGATATGGTGCTAATGATTTTGGTTATTGCTTATATGATTATGAAAATCACAAAATCATTAGGAGCAGAGATGTAATATTCAATGAAAAGGTATTGTATAAGAATCAGTTGCAGGAAAAGAAACAGGAAAAAGAAAGCAAGGAATACGTGGTTCTTGATGAGATAACTGTAAAAGTAAAGGTGCCTGAAAATGATAATAATCAATAACCATAGCAGCAGCAACCACCACAACAGCAACAGGCACCTCAAACACCTAAAAGTGGTGTTAGAAGATCTACTAGGATAAGTAGACCCTGTGAACGATACTCTCCTTCATTATATTATTTATTGCTGATTGATTCTGGTGAACCTGAATGTTATGAAGAAGAAAAGAAGGTTGAAAGCAGGAAGAAGTGGGAGCTAGCCATGGAAGAAGAGATGGAATCCTTAATGCATAACCAGACTTGGGACTTAGTCAGGTTTCCTGCAGGTAAAACTACATTGAAGAATAAATGGGTTTACAGGCTGAAGGAAGAAGATGGAGGAAAAAAAAGGTACAAAGCTAGACTTGTGCTGAAGGGGTTTGCACATAAGAAAGGTATTGATTTTGATGAAATATTTTCTCCTATTGTTAAGATGAATTCAATCAGAACTATTTTAAGTCTTGTAGCAGCGAAAGATTTACATCTTGAACAGTTAGATGTAAAGACAATATTTCTCCATGGAGATTTGGAGGAAGAGATCTATATGGAGCAACTATAAGGATATGAGGTCAAAGGGAAAGAAAAATTGGTGTGTAGGTTAAAGAAGAGCTTGTATGGCTTAAAACAGGCTCCAAGGCAATGGTATCTAAAATTTGGCAAGTTTATGTCTAAACAAGGTTATACTAGATGTCACTCTGATCATTGTGTTTATCTAAAAGGGAAAAATGATGGTAGCTATATCATATTGTTATTCTATGTAGATGACATGCTTGTTGCAGGGTCTAACATGCAGGAAATAAATGTGCTCAAAAGAAAATTGGCAAATTCATTTGCAATGAAGGCTTTGGGAGCTGCAAAACAAATCCTTGGTATGAGGATAACTAGAGACAGGAAAAATCGCAAATTAACACTGTCCCAGAATGAGTACATAGAAAAGGTGTTGAAAAGATTTAATATGCACAATGCAAAACCTGTTAGTACACCTTTTGCTAGCCATTTCAAACTTAGTAAGGAGATGTGCCCAATGACCCAAGAACACATGGATTATATGTCTAAAGTTCCATATGCATCAGTATTTGGAAGCTTAATGTATGTAATGGTTTGCACAAGGCCTGATATTGCACATGCAGTGGGATTTGTAAGCAAGTACATGAATAATCCAGGAACAGAACATTCGATGGCAGTAAAATGGATTCTATGATATTTGAGAGGTACCACAAATCAAGCATTATGCTTTGGTGATTCAAGCATTGCTCTACATGGATATTTTGATGCAGATATGGCAGGTGACAGAGATAACAGGAGGAGCACTACAGGATATGTATTTACTGTAGGTGGAACAGCTATCGGTTGGGTTTCAAAAATCCAAAGTGTTGTTGCACTTTCAACAACAGAAGTAGAGTATGTTGCTATTATAGAGGCTAGTAAAGAAATGATTTGGTTACAAAGGCTTATGGGTGAATTGGGTAAGAAGCATGATATGGGCACATTATACAGTGATAGCCAAAGTGCCATTCATCTTGCAAAGAACTCAAAATTTCATTCCAGTACTAAACACATACATCTCAAGTACCATTTCATACGGTCAGTATTGGAAGATGGAGAGTTGAAGCTAGAAAAGATACACACTAGCCAGAATCCTGCAGATATGCTAACAAAATTTGTAACCAGGGAGAAACTGAAAATGTGCTCAGTTTCAATTGGTCTTCAAGGATGATGATGAAGATGAGGAACAGCCAGGTCCAAAGAGGCGTCATTGTCCAGCAAATGAAGTAGCGATGGAGTTGCTACAATCAGTCTCCAAGTGGGAGATTGTTGGTTGTGGAGCCTGATTTTCTTCCTGATTCAGAGATCCTTGTTTTAGTTTGATGTATACCCCAGGAAAATTGTACACCCTTGCACGCGGGGTCCGGGGGGGCCTACCCCTCCGGCTAGGGGGTCCAAGGGCAGCCCCCCCGAAGCCAAAAGTAGATGTAAAATTGCCTTGTAAAAGTATAGTAATTTCTAGTTAATCTAGGCCATTCATTAGGCAAATGATCTGATGATAGAAGTTATGTTTAGTTTAGGGTTTCTTGCCCTAGAAGGCAACCCCTCACTTTTATGAGGGTATTGTATTGCCGCTGCACATTTTATGTGTATTATCTGAGCAGGAAACAGATAGGGAGGCTCTGAAAGACAATAGAGGATATTACAGTGAATCTGTTGTAGGTTTTGTATCTTCATTTTGCTGGATAATATAAAGGAAGGATTGGTTGTTCGGGGTGGATGTAGCCCAAACTGGGTGAACCACATATATTTGTGTCTCTTTGGTTTTATGTGTTTTGTGTGCTTGTATTTTTCGCATATTTTATGTGTTACATTTCTCTGTAATATTTAATTTTCTAACAACTATTGAGCCAATCTCGGTTACGTTGAAATTAAATTTAGCATGTTTATACTTAACCTCTACAAATTTCACCAATGGGCAGAGGAGAGGGCCAGCCCCCTCGTAATACGACCATACGTCATGATCGTGCGGAGTGGTAATGCGCTAAATGCACTTAGCGCTAAGACCACAATTAAAACATGCTTATAATTAAGTGAATGGCACAATTAACTTGGCGGCAGATTTGGCAGAGCACCATTTTCGGCAGTCAGCTCCAGATTTAGTCAGAGTGAACTCCAGTTTTCAAGATTTCGAAGAGAAATTGGGGGAAATTTTAATGAGGCCTATCTTGGTCATTTTTCGACCAATTTTGTCTTAGGGATAGTCATTATTAGCATATTGGCATGCAATGAATCCATTGGAATAGCTTGCAGAGGCAATGGATCCCATATCCAAGTGTTTTTTTTGGAACATTGAATAATTTTGAAGCCGAGGGCCACTAGGAGGGAAGACCATTTCTAGATCAGCTGAAGGTTATTTTCAGTGAGTGAATAGTCAATTTTCAATGTATTTGATGCTATGAACACTTTGGTACAGTTTATAGAGGCATATGAATTTGGAGCACTTATGAATTTGTTTTTTTCACTTTGGAGGTCAAGCCTAGAAGAGCTGGTAACTAAATTCAGAGATTGAATAGTAATTTCTTTGGTATTTGAGTGTTTTGAAACCAATGGAGTAGACAACAAAACCATTGGAGAAATATTGGTGCTTGTAATCATACATTTTACTGATAATCACAAGAGGGCCTAACTAGAAAAAGCAGGTCCATGGAGATGTAGCCCAGGAGGGGTGAACTCCATCATTATCCATTCTGTTATGTGATTGATGTAATTTATTTTACTACAATTCATTTTCTTTATATGATTATTTAATTTTTAATTATCTCATAATTTGATGATGAAAAACACATGAGACTACACACATAAACCCCTTCACAAATGGTTAATTGAGCTAATCCTTAAACATATTTTCAATACTGATGAGGGGGCTTGCATTGCAATAACAAGCTTTCCCATATTGAGATGAAGTTTGTATCAAAGAAAAATTTTGTCTCATTTTAGCCAAGATTAGCTATTGGCTGTTGAATTTGTGCAAGAATAATTTAACAGTTTTCCAAGTTTATGTGTGAATGAGAAGGTCAAAATTGAGACTTTAAATTCTCAAAACACAATAGAGAAGCTTTGTATGCATTGCAAGTGTGATGGTAGCTTAATTAAGAAATGTTTCTTGTCTACCTTCCTTACAAAAACTCTTTGATAAAGAGTTGTTGTAGAAATTCTACATCATGATTGATAATATGCAAGAGAAGTATACTGATAAGAGGGAGAGTGTTAAACTTCAAGAGTAGTTGATTTTCATGAAGGAGGAGAAGCAAGAGCTTCTTGAAACGATGCATGAGATGGAGTCTCAGCTCCATATTTCAAGTGAGAACCTTGAAAATATGCATGAGATGGAGACTCAACTCCATGTTCCCAAGGAAGCCTTAGCCAAGCATGTGCTTGAAAAAGAGGCATGAAATTCAAGTTTATCTTCAATTTCCTCTCAGGATGAATGTGTAGGTCCATTTGAAAGACAAACTAGAGGAATAGGGTCCAAATTATTGATAATTATGGGCTATGAAGAATTGGGAAAACATGCACAAGGCATAGTTGAGCAAATTGTTGTTGAGGAAAGGCCTAAGTATTTAGGTCTTGGTTATGGACAACATGATGGAGAAAGATCTAAAGCCAAAAATGCACATGAAGGTGTTCCAAAAAGAAATTTCATTTCATGTTTGTTACCTCAATATTGTGAATATTTTTTTCACGAGGAATGCAAAATTTTTACACCCACTTTGCAAGAAGGTGCTCATAAGCATGCAACTAATGAGAATGGAAAACAAGAGGATGTTGAAATCTCTATAGCCATTGAATTCATTGTTGGTATTCTGAAAAGAGCCACTACCTCATCAAATTCACCTCCTCAATAAGGCGAAAAAGGTGAATGTTGAAGGTATAAATCTACTTTTAATCAAGTTCCTTCTGATTATGATAAACATGGAAAATTATCACATAATATTTGGAAAAAGTTTTCATGTTCATTTTTTGGTTTGGATAACCATAATGTTTCAAGGTGTTGGAAGAAGATAGCCATGCACAGTAAAATTTTGAATAAAATGAGGCATAAACCCAAAGACAAAGCAAACCATGTTGAAAAGTAGAGGAAAATGTTTTTCACTCATTGCCATAAGCAAGGTCATCTTGTAGACAAGTGTTTGATTTTGTATACAACAAGTCATCCACATCATTTGAAGAAGGTGGAGAAAGATAATGGAAAGAATGGAAAAGAAATTCCATAATTGATTTGGGTTAAGATGATTCACGTGATGATGATGTGCAGCTGAAATAAGCGCCATTGAAATGGTTTGGTAAGAGATTGTTAGGTTTATTATCTAATTAATACTTTGCATGACTTTTGATGTTTATGCATTTCTTTGCTAGTGGAATGCATGTTGCATGTTTACATCAAGAAGGTGATTGAAAGTGGAGTATGATGACTCACTTTGTTGCAGTAAAAAATTGCTCATTTTGGCTTTAAGTACATGTACATATGAATAGAGTTCTTGTACTTATGATTTTACTTGTGAGAGAGTTGAAGAATTGTATACATGCATGAGAGTTTATGTGTATGAACAATGGAATTTTGATGGTTTCATTGTGCTTGAACATGCATGATTAATTGAGTTGAGTTGGTTTATTTATTTTTTGAACATGTGTGTTGTCAACTTTAGAGTGTTGATCATGTTCACATGCATGAGTATCGATTTGTGTTGATTGTGTGTTTCATGCATGTCATATCGACTTGGAAGAGTTGATTTTGTCTCTAAATATGAAGAGGAGATGTTGACGAAGTGTTTCATGATGTAAAATTCATTTCTTTTACACAGGATTATGCTTGACCTGAGAGTCAGTCTTTTGAAGAGGCATGTTTTTGTTGACTTGTGTTTGGTCGATGAATTTTGACACCAAGATGTGAGAGTACATGCCAATGTTCACATCATGTGAAATGTGTTTCTTTGAAGGAGCAACATGATATGTCGTCAAGTTATGTTTCTTACATGTGTGTCTGTGACAATATTTCAAATAGTTTGCAGCCATTGTAGACCATGTTATGTGTTGATGCCAATAAGAGAAGGAGATGGCGAATTCATTCTTCCAGGTGTCTAATTTGGAATCGTGGAGGTAAACGAATGGTCATTTCTTTTCTTATTTTTACTGATGTTGGAAGCTATTCATTGTAGTTCACTCATTGTGCAAAGGAGGAACACGATTCTCAGTGGGAAGGCACCGAGGAATCAATTTGGCACAGGAAGAGTGTTATATCAACAAGCAACCAACAAGTGTTGGATTGGGTCAGCAGCAAAAGGAGAACAGTGGTTGAAGAGCCAAGCCATTTGTAAGGCAAGACAAGGCATGTTAGTGAACCGAAGTGGTTGTCACAGTGATTTATCCAAGCAGAATCAAGATGATATAACTTGGGAAATGGAAGAGTTTTCATTACTCATGAGATAACCAGCTTTTGTGGGCCCAAAAGCATGTTAGTGGGAATGAGTGATCAGAATCTGGATCAGGGGCAAAAATTAGCTCAAAAATGAAAGTTCTCATAATTGCACCAAACTAGATTCAAAGCGACCGGACTGTCACAAGGAATCAAACACAACTTGTTTTGTTGAAAATCAAGTTCGAATGAGGGATTTATGGTATACTGATCACCATTCAGAACATGCAAATTAAAAAAACAAAAAAAATATTGCAGAACAGGTACAACTGATGACATGGTAGTCCTGCGAGCATGCAGAGAATATTCTCCAGTTTTTAGTCTAATGGGATTATGAAAAGTGTCACTGTTGAATTCGGCAGTTTGGTTTATGGAGGTAAAAATCGCCCAATGTCTTCCAAAGTTGAATGTGGGTTCATGATTATTATGTGGTGGATTTTTTTTTTAATATATTAAAGTTACATTAATATTATATATATAATATTTTATATCGTTTTTAAATAATCATATATCATATTAATTTATTTATATACATAATTATTAAATTTAAACTTTATATATATTATTAAATATTTAAAATTCCAAATAATACATTATAAAACAAACATAAATTAATGGTTGCATACGTTAATGGTGGCAATATAATATGGCTCGAGGCTCCAATTATTATAGTGGGGAATATTAAATGGTTTATGGTATATGCGATGGAAGAATCAAAGGTTTGAATCCATGACCTCAACCCCAACATCTAAGCGCCTCCACCATTGAGCCAAGCTCGGTTCTGCTAAAATTCAATGCAGCATGTTTATACTTAACCTCTATATAGTTCACCAATGGGCAGAGAAGGGGGGCAACCCCCTCGTAATATGACGATACCTCATGACCATGCAGAGTGCTAATGCGCTAAATGCGCTTAGCGCTAAGACCACAATTAAAACATGATTATCATCAAGTTAACAACAATGTTAACATGGAGGAATATTTGGCGGAGCACCATTTTTTATGAACAACTCCAGATTTAGTCGGAGTTAACTCCAGTTTTCCAGATTTGGAGGAGAAATTGGGGGAAACTTTAATGAGGCCTATATTGTTCAATTTTCGACCAATGTTTGCTCAAGGATATTCTTAGCAGATTGGCATGCTATGAATCCATTTGAATAAATTTCAGAGGAAATGGAGCTCATCTACAGGTGTTTTTGGCACGTTGAAGAATTTTGAAGCCTAGGGACACTAGGATGGAAGGTCATGCCCAGACCAGCTGAAGGCCATTTTCAGTGAGTGAATAGTCAATATTTGATGCATTTGATGCTATGAAAATAATGGTATAGTTTATATAGTAATTGGAGCACATATGAAGGTGATTTTTTCACTTTGGAGATTAAACAAACCCATGGCCACTAGGGTTGGAGGTCAATTCTAGAGGAGCTCGTAACCGAATTCAGATATTGAATAGTCATTTTTGGGGTATTTGAGTGTTCTAAAACCAATTGAATAGTAAATAAAACCATTGGATAAATAATGGTTCTTGTAATACAACATTTTACTCATAATACCAAGACTGCCTATATAGTTAAAGGAGGTCCATGGAGATGTAGCCCAGGAGGGGTGAAATCCATCACCATCCATTGTATTATGTGATTGCTATGAGTTATTTTACTACATTTCATTTGATGTATATGAGTTTTTAATTGTTAATTAACTCATAATTTGATCATGAAAAACACATGGGACTACACACATAAACCCCTTCACAAATGGTTAATTGAGTCGATCCTTAAACACATTTTTAATACTAATGAGGTAGATTGCATAGCAATAACAATTTTTCCCATATTCATATAACCGTGAGACCATGTTTTCGGAAAGAAATATTTATCATTAGTATATGATCCACAAAAAGTATTACGATGCATCCCAAGGAAATGGTTTGTGAGATTAAGTTACTATGGTATTAAAAGAAATATTTTTTCCGTTGGGCATGTTTTGACCAGGTGCTAAACATTAAGGGTGTAGAGAATTTTGAACCATGAAAATTATAGTCCCCCCTCCACGTGCAATAAATTTGGCTAGACTCAAGGCTATATGGGAAAATAGCTACTAGGAAAGGAGCTTTGATGTCCTTGAGTGTTTAGCCTGTGATTTTGAGGCTACAATCTTATGTAGGAAAGTACTAAAGTGTTAACGGTATGGCACATTTGAAATTTTCTGTTCTGAGTACTTTAAAAAAAAATAAGGATCCATGAACTGACATTTTCTACAATGAGAGTAACAAAGGAAAAAAATTAGTTCAATGACCATGGTAGTTGGCATACAAAGGATATAAAAGGCATAAGCCATAATTTCAGACCTTGAATAGATGAGTTAATTTATATTGTTTAAGGGTGATGAACCATTATAAATTTTGTGTTCTAAGCACTTTAATAACTCAATGCATGGTTAAAATTTAAAATTCTACATTAACATAAACAAATAAAATACTTATAGTGCAAAGATAAACAATAAATTTATTAGAGTTGATCAATGAAGGAAAAAAAAAAGAATCTAAGAGAAATAATTGAGAAATCAAAATTGTGAAAACAAGTTATATCCACAACATAACTAAAGTGAAACTAATTGGTAAATTGTGAAATAAAGAATAACCGTAGAATATATGCTCCTTAAAATATTTATAAGAAACCAAAATATATGACCGAGATGAGTAGAATCTAAGGTATTTTAGGTGTGATGATTTTGTGAGTAGAAAAGAGAATTGATCTATGTATGTACGATAGATATTCCTTATAGATATATGTTTGAAAAATAAATGAAATTCGGATCTACATGGTTCAACATTTTGGTTCCTCTATGTCAAGGAGTCAATGATTTACTCAGATGGGTGCTTGATAAAAATCTTGGGGGTTAATTCCTTATGAAAGTAGTGGTTTGTGAAGCAAGGATTTGGTCTTTCCTATTGTTTGGTGCTAGCAAAACAAATAGGGGTTTGTGCTCCTGAAAGTAAGTTCTTTTGAATGAGGATGTTGTAACTTTATTTGGTTTTTCTAAGTTATTATATTAGTCAAAAAATATATTAAAAATGTTAAGTTAGGATATGGATTGAGAAGAAAAAGAAAACAAAATTTTTTAGGACTATGGGTATTTATAAATCCATTTCAAATAAAATGTTAGTGGTTGATTCCCCTAAAGAATGAAGGAATAAAAATGTTAGGAAAGAGAAAGAAAAATGTGCTTTAGATAAGAAAAATGGATAAAATGAAGGCAACTTGTTAAAATTCTCCATTAAATGCTTAATTCTCATTTAATTATGGTTAAAAAGCTTTCAAAATTCATTAATAATAGTTTTTGGCTAATAAAACATAAAATTTTATGTTCGGTGGATATAAATTTAACCTAAGTCACTAAATGAAAAATATGTCTTGTTGGGTTTGATAAAAAGCACGAAGTTATCTACAGTTCATATGCCCTCTACCCAGATCAATGGTGGAGGGAGAGTTCGCACCCCCTCGACTATTTCTCATTAACGAGTGGCTGGGGTGGAGGGGTTCCGAAAATAAGTTTTAATGGCAGACACTAAAGGCATACATGGCACTATACTATCATTTTGCACCCTCCTGACCCCGATAAAAACCCGAATCCGCTCCCAACCCCCTCCAAAAACCACAGCGGTTTCTATTTTTCGTCAACGGTCATTCGTCCCCCATGTCTTGACCATTTACCCTATTTCCAATCATACACTTCCACCTACCATACCCGTTATCAAAACGTTATAGACATTGCCAACATGTCATGTCCTACGCCTCTTATTCGCATATTAAGTCTCCGCTCCAAGGCCATTAGCCTCCATGTCACAACCACGCTCCAATCAATATTAAAGCCGCTACGGTCACCTGAAAACCATTAACCAGACCTTGCAGTTATAAATAAACCTGAGCCATTATATTTGTCACTTTTATCTAATTTTTCACTGTTTCTTGCAGGTTAAACATTCACACAAAGTCCTATGCATTTTATATTTTTCATTTGCCACCATTTACACCCAACCTGCTCTCTATTATCTAGTTAGCTACACCTTTCTCCACTTCTATCCTCCTTTTTCTATCAGTATGGCCCGAAAGGGGAAATCAAAAAATATAAACACAGAAGAAACCCCTGCTACCACAGTCCTGGTCGATCTTGACCATCTTCCCCTCGTTTATTCCTTGTTCAAAATTGGAGATGATGAGTGTGAGTTTGACTTTCAAGAACTACATTTCCGAATAAAGAAAAAATATACTGACAAATAAGATCACATTAGATTCTGGAACTCATTTCTTCCTTTCTACAGCTTCTCAAAAAAACATGAATTCCCTGACCTGGTTAACTGGTGTTAGGCCAAATATGACCCTACGAAAAGAGTAGTGATGGCTCAGAATGGAGACATTTTGATCACCATATCTGCTGAAATCATTAACCATATTCTCTTAATCCCTTCATCAGACTCCCTCGGCCATTTTTCACCACCTGCACTTATGGATCTGTACTATAAGTTAAATTTTCCACAAAGAGCTCAAATATTTGAGATTTTCTTGCCTGAATATGTTGAGTTAGCTAAAAAGAATCCACCTTACCCATCTTATATATTTCCTGGAGCTTGTAAACATTGCATTTCTCTCCTTTCTTACTTGCTAGGATATCTATATGATAAGACTATGAATGAACCTATCCTTGGTTTTCTTTCCATCTTCAATAAAGATCATCAGCCATCATTCATGTATAGTTATAGTCAATCCTTGGTTGATAATATACATGAGAAATTCATGAATATTACTACACAAGCAGTGTTTAAGTACAATTATGTACTTATTCATTTATTTATTTTTCAGCAATGAGATAAATTGCCAATTCAACTCAGAAAGAAGGATGATCAAGGAGTGGATCAATCAGTGATCCATTGGAAAAAGACAGTCAGAGCCAGTTCAGCCAAAAATTCATACAAATATTTTATAGATTCATTTATAAATCCAGTAGTACAACCTCTAAATAGTCAAATAGAGCCAAGGATTGGAGATGAGTTATAGAGGATTCTATATATAAGTGAAAAAACTAAAACTAGTGACTGGTATTTATACCAGAATTATACATATCTAAGGGTATATGGTTGCGAGCTTGCACCATATAAGGTGCCTAAATACATTCCCATCAGAATATTTTCTCTGGAATAAATTAGGAAGATGATCAGCATGGATGACCTACATTTTCTGTCAAGCAAGAGGAAATCACAATTTAAGATAAATTCAAAGATTGGAACATTCATTTGCAACACCAAACCAACTGGTGTGGAGGCAAACACAGTGTTAAAAAAAATAAACTTTCAACCTTCTTTTACCTGTTCTTATGACCCTTTTGGGATTATCTCTGCTCTAAGAGTTGAATTGAAAAAAACACCTTACAATCACACTCCTAGACCAGAGATAGAGAAATTTATGAATCAATAACAGTGGGTTGATGGGAAACTCTAGGAAGAAGGAACATGTTTTACCCACATCAAAGGTTGAGACTCCAGTTTCTCAGACCAACCAACATAAAAGGGAAAGATAGAAGACTTCATCTGTTGTTTAGATTATGGAATAATATATTTTACAACATAAAAATCCTAAAATTGGTTTTAAAATGTCTACAGAAGAAAGAAGAACAAAGGTAATTGGTCATGGAGAAGAGGTTTCTACATCAGCTAGAACCAGTATTCCATATACTCCTACCACAGTTTATTCTTCTAGGGAACCTCTGGAAATAATTCAATCTACAGGAACTACTTCTATAAATGATCAGAACATTTTTTCCAAGTTCCTTGAAATTAAACAAAAGAATGAAACTCTCAAGTCCAGTGTATACTGCCAGTTTTGGAAACATACTTCAACCTCCCAACATAGATTTCTTTCAACTTTTGAGAGTGAAAAAGGAAGAATGCAGATGGTCATTTTATAGGCATGGGTTCCATTTCCCAAATCTCCAACAGACTATAAAAATTCCATATTTTCATTTGACGCTAGTCAGATACATCCCATTGATCAAATGGATATGCACAGACAATCTGGTGAAATGTTTATTTCCACCATGACTACTACAGTAATGTCCCTCTCCAAGCTTAGGACTGCACTATCGAATGTTCAATCTGAACGCAAGATTGAAAAACTATCTTCATTAGATAAGGATAACAAGATGAAATATTTGGAAGATCTTGTAGTCAATATTTGAAATGATCCAAAGGACTGCAAGTCAGTAGAAGAGATTCTCACAAATAAAAATGCATATATTGCAACTCTGCAAAAGCAGTTGAAACTGCCTTCTACTAAAGATCCACAAACCAAAGAGATTGAGGAGATTGAACATAGTAAGAAAGATATGCTCAAACTTATAATTTATCAAAAATATAGATAAATAAAATGGAAGAACAAATTTAAGGGTTACTAAAGGAGAAGGGAACATCATAGACAACTATGGTTCCAACCACAAAAGTTCCAATAGAAGTTATAGGTACAAAACCTTCATCATCATCAATAGAAATTGAATCAAAATTAATAATAGTTGATCCAGTTAAATTAGCACAAGAATTGGATTTATAGAAGCAGCCAAATGACAAACATTTGGAGAAGTTTGAGAATTTAGAGTTATAAAAGATCAAGAAAGACACTTTGTATATGGAAGAAATGTAAAAGTCCCATAGATTGGGACTCAATATTGCGAAATTGGAAAGTGAGTCCTTAATGGCTGATACCTTGGCCTAGGCCAAGGAAAATATTTGAATAGACGTCAACCAATCCATGACAGAAGTATGGCTATCCATACAAATAATATTTGAACAACAAGAACTCATAACTAGATATAGAGCAGAAATTGAAGTACATAAAGCAACCTTGAAGACCAAGCCAACGGAAGCCACACATATGACTAAAGTGTTAAATTCAAAAAGTAGAGAAGATATGGAAGAAATAAATATTCCTGACAGAAAAAGTACCATCTTAGAGATAAAGAAGGCCTTACAAAAGAAGAATTTGGTCAACCAGCTGAAGAGAAAGTGTCAAACCTTGGACATTGATGTCCAAGGGTTTCATTCCAAGTTTAATGTTTTAAATAAAAAATGACTACCAAGATTGGTAGCCTTAAATGATAAATTGATCAAATTAGAATATTATTGTAAGAAATTGTATACTGTTGCAACAGATAGAGCTAAATTTGCAGGGATCAAAGGACATATTACAGGGAAGGATTTTCTAGAAGCCTTGGAGTTTGACTTGACCATCAAGCATGAGATTAGGCATCTATTTCTCAACAAGCCCACTTTCGAGAGATATAGAGAAGCAGATGAAGTATTTATAAATATTGTAAATTTTCAAATCCCAAGTGAAGAAAGATGGGATAAGTTGTGTGATACTATTGAGTAATTTTGATCCTAACAACATGACAACACAACAGCATCTCAAGGGCCAAGTCATCAACAATATCCTTCAAAGAAGAGACACATCATCCATCAATTTCCTTCTTCCTATTATTTGATACTATTTTTGTAATTAGTTTTAGATATTTCATTAGTCTTAGAACTAGTATAAATAAATCTCATCACGAGTTATTAAGGGTTGCACCCTTTGATGAGAATTTTTTAGATTACAATGTACAAGATTTTGATCATTTATAATAAAAGAAGGATTCTGTATTTGTTTCATACATCCATGTTCCCTTGTGATTTTTTCATGTTTATTATTTCATATATTTTTCTACATGTATTTAATTCTTATGAAGATAACTAGGTAGGATTAACTAAGTTTCAGTTGTCTTAAATTCCTCCTCAAGTTATTATCTATATCAGAGAATGATTTATTGAGCTATATGTTTATGTAAGTCCCTCTCATAAATAAATTTTCAGCATCTTTATAATGTTAAATATGTTTTGTTAAAATTTTATACATTGTTTTAAAGTTTTCACACTTATGATAATTTGAAATATTCTATTTGAATAATTAAATAATCATATCTTCTTAGATATTCTTCTTAATCACCTACAAAATCTCAATCATTGTGTGGAATAAAGAAACAACCCTTTGTCCTGTTAATTAATAGTATCTAAAAGTTTAGACATAGTTGATGGAAATTTTTTTATTCATTGGTCTCCAAAAATTCCAAACTTAAAACAAAACAATAAATTATAGATGTTTTGGCATAAAATATTGACCCCAATTATCTCACGTGACAACATCAGACTGGTGTGGTTTCCAGGGAGGAAAACACATTGTTAAAAAATATGAACTTCTAGCCTTCTTGCACCTGGTCTTGAATTGAAAAAGAACACTCGTAGACCATAGATAGAGAAATTTATGAATCAATAATAATGGGTTGATGGACATTCTAAGAAGAAGAGGAAAAAATTTTACCCACGTCAAATGTTCAGACTACACTTTCCCACAACAAGCAACAGAAGACAGAAAGAGAGCAGAATTGAACTGCTATTGAGATTAGGAAGGGATATATTTTACAACAGAAAAAAGCCTAATTTTTTTTTAAAAATGTCTACAGAAGAAAGAAGAACACAGGTAATTGATCTTGGAGAATAAGTTTCTACATCAGTTAGAACCAGTGTTCCAAATACTCCTTCCATAGTTTCTCCTTCTGGGGAACCTTTGGAAATAATTCAATATATAGGAAATACTTCTGCAGATGATCAGAACATTTTTTCCAAGTTCCTTGAAATTAAACAAAAGAATGAAACTCTCAAGTCCAGTGTATCCATCCAGTTTTGGAAACAGACTTCAACCTCCAAACATAGATTTTTTTCAGCTTTTGATAAAGAAAAAGGGAGAATACAGATGGCCTTTTTTCAAGCTCATCTTCCATTTTCCAATTCTCCATCAAAATATAAAAACACCATATTTTCATTTGACACTAGTCAGATACATCCCATTGATCAAATGGATATGCACAGACAATCTGATGAAATTTTGGTTTCCACCATGACTACTACAACAATGTCCCTCTCCAAGCTCAAGACTGCACTATCAAATTTCAAATCTCAGCTCGTGATTGAAAAAATATCCTCATTAGCGAAAGATAACAAGATGAAATCTTTTGAATATCTTGTAGTCAAGATTGTATATGATCCAAAGGTCTGCAAAGCAATAGAAGAGATTCTCAAAAAGAAAAATGGAGATATTGCAGCTATACGAAAGCATTTGAAGCTACCTTCTTCTGAATATCCATAGACCAAAGAGATTGAGGAGAGTGAACATAATAAGGAAGAATGCTCAAACATATTATTGATTAAAACATACAGATAAAGAAAATGGAAGAACAAATTGAAGGGTTAGTAAAGAAGAAGGAAACAACATTAACAACTATGGTTCCTGTCACAACAGTTCCAATAACAGTTGTAGGTACATAAAATTCATCATCATCAATATCCATTGAATAAACATCAACGACAATTGATCTAGTTAAATTAGCACAACAATTTTCTTTATAGAAGTAGAAAAATGATAAACTGTTGGAGAAGTTCCAGAATTTAGAGTTACAAAAGATCAAGAATGACACTTTGTATATGGAAGAAATGCATAAGTCCCATAGATTGGGACTCAATATTTCAAAATTGGAAAGTGTGTCCTTAATGGCTGATACCTTGTCCCAATCCAAGGAAAATATTTGGACAGACATCAACCAATCCATGATAGAAGTATGGGCATCCATGCAAGTAACATTTGAACAACAAGAACTCATAACTAGATGCAAAGAAGAAATTGAAGTACAGAGAGCAGCCTTGAAGACCAATCTAGTAGAAGCCACAAATATGATTGAAGTGTTAGATTCAAAAAGTAGAGAAGATCTGGAAGAAATAAATATTCCTGATAGAACAACTACCATCTTAGAGATAAAGAAGGTACAAAATAAGAGTTTGATTAACCAACTGGAGGCAACGTGTCAAACATTGGACATTGTTTTCCAAAGTTTTCATTCCAAGTTTAATGTTTTAAATCGAAAAAGGACTACCAGGATTGGTAGCCTTAAATGATAAATTGATCAAATTAGAATATTATTGTAAGAAATTATATACTATTGAAACAAACAGAGATCAATTTACAGGGATCAAAGGACAGATTACAGGGAATGCTTTTCTAGAAGCCTTATATTTCGACTCGACCATTAAGTATGAGATTAGGCATCTATTTCTTAACAAGCCCAATTTCAAGAGACACACAAAAGTGGATGAATTATTTAGAAATATGATAAATTTGAAAATCCCAAGTGAAGAAACATGGGATAATTTTTTTGATACTAGTGAGTAATTTTGATCCTAACATCATGACAACACAGAAACACTTAAAGGGCCAAGTCATCAACAACCTCCTTCGAAGCAGAGACACATCATCCAATAGTTTCCTTCTTCATATTACTTGATACTATTTTTCTAATCAGTTTTCGATATTTTTTTAGTTTTAGAACTAGAATAAATAACTCTCATCACGAGTTATTAAGGGTTGCACCCTTGGTGAGAATCTTTGTAGAAAATAGTGTACAACATTTTGATAATTAATAATAAAAGAAGGATTCTGGATTTGTTTCATATAGTCTTGTTCCATTGTGAGTTTTTCCTGTTTATTATTTGATATTTTTTTCTACATGTAATTAATTGTTATGAAGATAACTAGGTAAGATTAACTCAATTTCAGTTGTCTTAAATCCCTCTTGAAGTTATTACCTATATCAGAGATTGATTTACTGAGCTATCTTTTTATGTAAGTCCCTCTCATCAATAAATTATCAGCAGCTTCATAATGTTAAATATGTTTTGTTAAACTTATAGACATTATTTGAATTTTTCACACTTATGATCATTTGAAATATTCTATTTGAATAATTAAATAATCATATTTTCTTACATATTCTTCTTAATCACATGAAAAATAACTATGTTGAATAAAGCAAAAACCATTTTTCCTATTAATTAATACTATGCAAATTGTTTTATGCATCGGTCATCCAAAATTTCCAAACTTAGAAACAAAAAAAAACATTATATATGCTCTGACATAAATTATCAACCCCAATTGTCTCACAGGAAAACATCAGACTGGCATCGTTGATGGGAAGGCAGACAAATTGTTAAAAAACATGAACTTGCAGCCTTCTTTCACCTGGTCTTATGACCCTTTTTGGATTATCTCTACTCTAAGAGTTGAATTGAAAACAACACCTTATAATCACACTTCTATACCAGAGATAGAGAAATTTATGAATCAAGAACAATGGGTGGATGGGACACTCCAGGAAGAAGAGGAACATGTTTTACCCACATCGAATATTTAGACTCCAGTTTCTAAAATCAAGAAAAATAAAAGGGAAAGAGAGCATACTTCATCTGCTGTTGAGATTGTGAAAGAATATATTTTACAAAAGAAAAATCCTAAAATTGGTTTAACAATTTCTATAGAAGAAAGATGAACAGAGGTAATTTATCTTGGAGAAGAAGTTTCTACATCATTTGGAACCATTGTTCCAAATAATCCTCCCACAATTTCTCCTTCTAGGGAACCTCTAGAAATAATTCAATCTACAGGAACTACTTATACAGATTATCAGAACATTTTTTTCAAGTTCCTTGAAATTAAATAAAAGAATGAAACTCTCAAGTCCAGTGTATACATCTAGTTTTGGAAACAGACTTCAACCTCCCAAAATAGATTGATTTCAAATTTTGATAGTGAAAAAGGGAGAATGCAGATGTCCTTTTTGCAAGCTCAGGTTCCATTTCCGAAATCTCCATAATAATATAAAAATACCATATTTTCATTTCACACCAATCAGATACATCCCATTGATCAAATGGATATGCACAATCAATCTGGTGAAATTTCGTTTTCCACCATGACTAATACAACAACGTCCCTCTCCAAGCTGGAGATTGCACTATCAAATGTTCAATCTCAGCTCAATATTGAAAAATTATCTTCTTTACCTAAATATAACAAGCTAAATATTTGGAAGATCTTGTAGTCCAGATTTTATATGATCCAAAGGATTGCAAGGAGGTAGAAGAGATTCCCAAAAATAAAACTGCAGATATTGTAGCTCTACAAAAGCAGTTGAAGTTGGCTTATATTGAAGATCTAGATACCAAATAGATTAAGGAGAGTGAACAGAATAAGGAAGAGATGCTCAAAATTATTATTGAAAAAATCATAGAGATAAATAAAATGGAATAACAAATTAAACGGTTACAAAAGGAGAAGGAAACAACACAAAAAACTATGGTTGCAGTCACAGCAGTCACAACAGTCCCAATAGAAGTTGCAGGTATAGAACCTTAATCATCATCAATCACAATTGAATCAACATCAACAATAGCCGATCCTGTTAAATTAGAACAAGAATTGGCTTTATAGAAGCAGCAAAATGACAAACTGTTGGAGAAGTTCCAGAATTTAGAGTTACCAAAGATCACGAATGACACTTTGTATATGGAATAAATGCATAAGTCCCATAGATTGGGATCAAGATTGAAAAATTGGAAAGTGGGTCTTTAATGGCTGATACCTTGGCCCAAGCCAAGGAAAATATCTGTACAGACATTAGCCAATCCATGACAAAAGTATGGTCATCCATATAAATAATATTTGAAAACCAAGAACTCATAACTAGATGCAGAGAAGAAATTGAAGTACAAAACTCAGCCTTGAAGTCCAAGCGAGCAGAAGCCACAGATATTGTCAAAGTGTTAAATTAAAAAATCAGAGAAGAGATGGAAGAAATCAATTTTCCTGACAGAACAACTACCATCTTAGAGATAGAGAAGGTCTTACAAAAGAAGAGTTTTATTAACCAACTGGACACAAAGTGTCAAAACCTGGACATTTCTGTCCAAAGGTTTCATTCCAAGTTTAATGTTTTAAATCAAAAAGGACTACTAGGATTGGTAGCCTTAAATGATAAATTGATCAAATTAGAATATTTTTGTAAGAAATTGTATACTATTGCAACAGATAGAGATAAATTTTCAAGGATCAAAGGAAAAATTACTAGGAAGGATTTTCTAGAAGCGTTCGAGTTCGCCTTGACCATCAAGCATGAGATTTGGCATCCATTTCTCAACAAGCCCACTTTCTAGAGATACACAAAAGTTGATAAAGTATTTAGAAAGATGGTAAATTTGAAAATCCCAAGTGAAAAAGATGGCATAAGTTGTGTGATACTATTGAGTAATTTTGATCCTAACAGCATGACAACACAACAACATTTCAAGGGCCAAGTCATCAACAACCTCCTTCAGAGCAGAGATAGATCAGCCAACAATTTCTTCTTCCTATTATTTGATACTATTTTTGTACATTTTTAGATATTTTCTTAGTCCTAGAACTAGTATAAATAACTCTCATCATGAGTTATTAAGGGTTGCACCCTTGGATGAGAATTGTTTTATACAACAGTGTACAATATTTTGATCATTAATAATAAAAGAAGGATTCTAGATTTTTTTCATACATCCATGTTCCCTTGTGAGTTTTTCATGTTTATTATTTCATATTATTTCTACTTGTATTTAATTGTTATGAAGATAAATAGGTAAGATTAACTGAGTTTCGGTTGTCTTAAATTCCTCCTGAAGTTATTATCTATATCAGAGAATGATTTACTGAGCTATCTATTTATGTAAGTCCCTCTCATCAATAAATTAGCGACATCTTCATAATGTTAAATATTTCTTGTTAAAATTTTAGACATTGTTTGAAACTTTTCACACTTATGATCCTTTGAAATATTCTATTTGAATAATTAAATAATCATATATTCTTACATATTCTTCTTAATCACCTGCAAAATATAGATCACTGCATGGAATAAAGAAACAAACCTTTGTCCTATTAATTAATACTATCCAAAAGTTTAGAAACAGTTGCTGGAAAATTTTTTATGCATTGGTAATAAAAAAATTCCAAACTTAAAACAAAATAAAACATTATAGATGCTTTGGCATAAATTATTGACCCCAATTATCTCAGAGGACAACATCAAACTGATGCCATTGCTAGGGAACATAATTTGAATTGTTTTCCCTGGGACAACGATAATTCCTATTCCTTTAAGGGTGATTAAAGGTCTAGTTAGGTCAATAATTTTCACATGCCAACTTCATTGAACCCAATTTGGCTCCTTCAAAGCATACCACATCTCATTATGAATTTGAAATTGTATTGCCTTTATCAGATCCAGAGAAACTGTTAAGACAAGATTCTTCCAGAAAAATACATCAAACCCCTTCTTCTGTTCCTCAATAGGAGACCACAATAGTTCCTGGTGCTTTCATATCTGGAACTATTCATCTAGAATCAGAGGACATACCTCATATAGTGCAATAATTATTATCCAAATGATTGGATTTTCAATCTGATTTGTTATTTCATTCTTTGGAGTCTTACAAACTACCTGAGGCACCTTCTGAATCTCCTACCTCAGAAAAAGATTTGGCTCTACATTTACCTGCATTCAAACCTATTGATTTCTTATCCCCTTTCACATACTCTACTCCATCTACTTCTACACAACCAGAAGATCTCTTTTCTCTCTATTCTAATCGTTTATTTTAACACAAATAAGGAGAAGAAGAGGTTCAAAAGTGGGTCATTCAATCACCCTTAAGATCTATAAAAATATCTTCAACTCCAGTTCACCCTCCACCTCCTTCTTCACCCCCTTCTTCACCTCCTTCTTCCCCATCTTCATCTTGTACTTCTACTTCTTCTTCTACAACCACCACTATTGAATCTTCTACACCTACATCTTCAAGTATGGTTGGTTTTAGATCCATTTTTGAGGCAATATATGATACCCTATTACTCCCACATCAACTTAATGATTTTCCTACTCGGTATCTTAAACATATCCCTAAATTTAATGGGGAAACTTATTTATCAGCTGAGGATCATCTAGCAGAATTTCTAGATTTTGCTGATAACATGAACATAAAACATGAAAATATTTATATGAGATTGTTTGTGAAATATTTAGAAGGAAATATTAGAACTTGGTTTAGACAGATACCAACACATTTTATTAGATCTTGGGAACAATTGACAACTATCTTTAAAAATTAATGTGGTGTGAAAAATGATCATGTTTATTTTTGAACAACCTTTTAAGCACTTAAAAGAAACTATGGTGAAATAGTAGCTGATTTCATCAAAAGATTTAATAAACTTTATCACAAGATGCATCCTTATTGTAAACCACCTGTAGCAGCAATAAAGGATATGTTCTCCAAATCCTTTAAGGATGATTTGTTGTCCTCTGAAAAGAGAGAACAACTTGTACCTTAGAAGACATGCAAAAAAGTGCTATAGAGGTTGAAGCCAATATGTCTGCCTCAGCTAAGCTAAAGGCCAAAGCTGAAAAATACAAAAGAAAATTAAAATCAAATCAGGAAGCTTCTTCTTCCTCTAAATCTAAAAGTGAAGACTAAAAAATAAATGAAATCACATCACTTCTTAGAAACGTGTCAATTAGGATTTCTAAGATTGAAACACAACCTAGAATAGTCCAACAAACTACTGGTAGACCCCAAAAACAAACCCAAGGTCATTTTAAAAAGGACCCTCAATTGAAAATTCTTCAGAGACCAAACAATGATCAATAAGTACCTACACCTTCGTTGATTGATGATGAACAACATGATGATAATACTTTGTCAATGACTGAATATATTAATAACATAGACAACAAATATATTCAGACTACCATTGTCCCTATCCCTCATAGTCAAATGTGTACAAAAGATCAAGAGAGTTCTTAGGTCTCTAAATATCAAGCCTTTTCTAAAATTGTAGAAGGTATGATTTAAGACCTAGAGAAGGTCTTGGTAGACCTCCTAAAGAAAATGTCAAAATTGATCCTCAAGTGAAATGTGTTGAATCTCAAAATGCTTCTATTCAACCTCTAAATCAACCAAATGATACTACACAAGTTGATAAAATAGTTTTGATTGCTTTTAATGTTGAAAAATAATTAGAAAGAGTTAAAATTCCTATTCCACTTTCAGAAATTTCTAAAAATCTCTGATATAAGATTCAAGTCTCAAAATGGATCTAAAACTCTAGTTTAGATGTTGAAGGAGATGTTATTAGACCTCAAAATGAGAAACCATCAATAGTTTTTGGTCCAAGTTCTAATGTGATAGATGAAACTGTACCTCCATTTTATGTAACTTGAAAGCTCAATATTCACTGTTATATAATTGTATGTTAGATTTTGTAGCCTCTCATAACCTTATGCCTAATGTTATCATAGATCAATTAAACCTTGAAGTCACTAGATCTTATCATGATTTATACACCTTCGATTCTAAAAGAGTTCCTTTCTTAGGACTTATAAAATATTTAGTGGATACTCTAGCTCAAACACCAGTGAAAAGTATAGTTCTAGACATTGTTGTAACTGATATTCCTCCCAAGTTTGTGTTGGCTTCCAGTTTTGCGCACTTTTACTACATTTGTTTCCCCTATTTTACCTCATGATTATAACCATTGGGACTATCTTTTCCTCTTTTCCCTACCATTCTATCTTAACTTGTGTTGTGTCATCTTATTTTCATTACTCTGCCATTTCATCAATTATTATGATGTATCGTGCCTTTTTATGACTAACTGAAGATGAATGTTTGGAGAAGATTTATGGTATTTTTTTTGTCTTTCTAGATGCCATTTTTAGCACAAAAGATTCGGAGCACGAGGAATACAGGAGAAGTTAAGGGTGTGCTATGACAATGAGCTTTTTACATCATGATGCTATTACAGACCCGCTGGTGAACTATTGCTACAATTGTACCGCTGACTGGATCTCGTCAACTCCTGATGCTGACCTTTCCTCTAGATTTTATGCTACATTTGTTATTTATCGTGATAGTTGTAGAAGTTATTAAGTATTATATTTTTGGATAGCAACCTCTAGGCAGTTTTGATTGTAAGCTATAATTTTATAGTCAAAATTTTATTAAGAAGTGGTTATAACCATATGCATTCTATTTTGATCAGCATGAGAATCATAAGATTCTCATGATTGATCCATCCCTCGTTTTTCTAAGATGTAACCACTATATAGTTATCATCCCTTGAGGTCGAAAGGTTAGCGGAGATCATCATCTTGACTCTTTAACTTTCAATCATCATAATACAAAAGTATTGTGTTGTTGTTACATGCGTTATCTGATTTAGTCCCTGTTAAGTTCTTTATTTTCCTATGCCCTGCTAGGGAGGAAGGACCCTCCTATTTAGGAGGGATTACAGCGGTTAAGGTATATGTATATATATCTATTTCTTATTTTATTATGTATCAGTGGAAGTGTTTTTGGTGTTGTTTTAGCTATCAATAGATCTGCTTCAAATCCAATGTTTTATATGATGTTACACATTGAGATCAGAGATACCAGCTGGGTAATTGTTGTGTGGCATGCTATGAAAAATTAATTGAGGTGTGATTACAGTATTGTAGATCATTTATTTCCACATGAGAGATTTCCTTCTAACATTTACTTTAGCAACAATTTCCTTTATCTGGATTTGCTTCTGGTTGGGTTTATTGGCACAGACAGCGCAACTGTCATTGAAATAAAAGACGTCCCTAGATTGATAGTTTATGTGTATTGTTTTAGTCATTTAATAGTGATTAATACAACCCAAAATTTTGGCGTCGTTGTTGGGGATGGCAGCGATGATCCAATCAAACAAAGTTGTTTCTTAGAAGACAGAGTGTACCCAATTTTCAATTATCAGGTAGTAAGACGAGAGGTAAGAACCTACGCAGTGCTCCAATGAACTTGAGCGGCCTCACCAAAGCTACACTAGGGCACTTAGAGGTGAAATTTTTGTGTGTTTTTAGTGTGTCTCTAGTGACACAATTTCCAAGCGGTTATACGAGAGGTAAGAACCTACGCATCGCTCTAACAAACTTAAGTGGGATCACCAATGTCTTGCTAAGACATGTAGAAGTGTGAATTAATGGGTTTTTCTTTAGGGTGTCTTTAGCTATATGGTTTTTGGGCAGTAAGACGAGAGGTAAGAACCTGTGCATCGCTCTAACGAAATTGATCAGGCTCACTGTTGTATAAACTAAATCACTTGTAGGATGAATTGATACACATAGGGCCCATGTGTGCTAGTAGGATGATATCAACATCTAAAAACACCCCCCACTATACTAACTACAAGAAACATGGGTTGTAAGAAGGAGAAGAAGAATGCAGATTTGGGAAGAAATACATTCCTTGGAGATCTAATCTCAAGGGAAAAAAAGGAACAATCTACATCATACAGAGATAATAGGAAGACAAGACCACGAAAAAAGCTACCATATCAAAGCCTGGGCCATTGGTGCCTTCCGTGTCTAGACCTCACCACCCTTCGAACAACATATCCACTGATGATATCAAGGCTCTAGATTCAAGACAATAGTGCAAAATCATTGATAAGAATCTAAGAATTGAAGGACAAATAGAGACTAGTGGGGAGCATTAGGGACCTAAGGAACAACATTTAATTGATCATCATTTGGGCCTTGGTAGTGTTGTTAAACAACTCGTCCTGGAATAATCTGATCCTTTTATTTATCAATCTCCAACACACTCTGAGGTTAGTTCATCCCATCAGGAACAATCAATGATGGGTGATGAGAATGTCAGGACAAACAAGTCTATTACTTTTGAATTCCCGATAGTAGTAACACGGGATGAGGCTCCTATGAAGAATATTCCTTTATCATCCCTACCATCCTTTCAAGGGATGGCTATTAAAGATCCTGATACCTTTTTGCTCGAATTTGAGGTGGTGTGTAAAGGTTATCACTACACTTTAGACGTGCCTAGAAGATGAAAAGATCCCCTGCTACTCTGAAAGGAGCAGCATTAAGATGGTTCATGAGATTGGGTGTTGACATGATTCGAACCTGGAATAACATAAGGAAGGCCTTTCTCTTTAAGTATCAAGATTACTGTCGAACCAGGGATTTGAAGGACAGGATCTTTAGAATTTCACAGAAGGAGGAGGAGAGCTTGGAAGACTATATAGAGCAATTTCATTACAATTTAAAAAGGTCTAAGTTCAGTAACTTAGACCCAGAAATTAAAAAGCCAATATTCTTAAGAGGTATATGAGATGACTATCTAGAGCATTTGATCCTATTGGGAAAATGGGAGATATCGCAAGAACCACTTGATGAAATAATGAAGCATTGTCTGTGTAGCTCAAGAGGATCAGTTAAAGGGATAAGTTCAGTTCAGGACCCTTCAGTCTGGATACATAAGTCCATGAGTGGAGGAGTTACCAGAGAAGAGATTGGAGACCTATTTGAGGATTTTAAAACTGACCTCCATAGCACTCTCTCTGCCCAAATCACTATGGTACAAGTTAAGAAAGCACAAGTAGAAGCAGAAGAAACCTTAGCAATATTTTTTCCCTGATGCAAAAAGAAATATTTGGAAAGAGAATGTGGATTGAATAGCGTTAGTAAGTGCAATATATATTATTTGGCGCATTCTACGAATCAATGTCATGAATTTCCCATACTGAAGGTGGTACTTTAAGAATCAAGCGAGGATGTCCAGTCCTCTTATTTCATCGGATCAAAGAGACCATGGCAGCCATGACCTACAGGTATGCCTTCATATTTTTCCTCCTCTAATCCTTGGAATAATGTTTATAATAGTCAGCAATATCCATGGTAGTATCCTACTCCTTCCTCAACACAATTTCCTTCACCATGGAACCAGTGGCTGCCTCCTCCACCAATGCAATATACCCCATCACAACCCAATCCTTGGGGTTAGAATTGGAGAAGTAATGGCCAAGGTGCATTTCCCCCTGCACTACCAATACAGCAACAAAAGTTACAACTGCCTTCTACTCAAAATCCTACACCTTTTATCCGACCCCGATTACCTGTGTAACCTAACCCCAGTCTGAATAATAAGGCATCCCAGAGCATGGATACTCTAATTACCCTTCAGACTTATCTTATTACTCCTATTGGAATTAATGAGGTTTAGCTTCTATCAGGGAAAGTAATTAGACCTGAACATACTCTCGTTATAACCGAAGAATGTGAGTCACCTAGAAAGGATATGGGCGATTTTGAGGCAGCTCTTACACGTGTAACAACTGATACAACACCAAATATTACACCTATAGTAGCCAGCTCAGGAGGGTATGTTGTTTATATAACAGACAGTCTGAGAAAGGCTGGTGCATTTCTGATAGCTAACTTAGCTGTTAGCATTCAGAATCCTCCATGCCTTCAACGATTAACTGAAACTGGGATGCCCTCACAACCTAAATCCGAATTCCTCAAGGAACTGCAAAATTTATATGTGTGAATTCTGCTATTACAAGATCTTAAGGAAGTACCTATCTATGCTAAAACAGTGAGGGATCTATGCATCAAAAATCCTGGAAGAAAACCTAAAGACCGTGCTACTATCCATGTCATGGGGAAACTATCCGATGTCATGATTGATCAGCCTTTGTTTAATAAATATAATGACCCAGGGAACCCTACAGTGACTGTCCGTATTGATGATCAACCTATAACCAATATTTTGATTGATCTATGGGAAGCCATTAATGTCATGAGTAAAGACCTCTTCATCTCCCTATGAATTCATGGACTTGGACCTACACCCACTGTGCTTGAATTATTAGATAGGTCCCATGTCAATCCCAAGGGAATGATAGAAGATGTGGTTATCATTGTGGCTTCTTGGAATTATCTGGCTGATTTTCTCATTTTATAAACCAAATCCAACCTGGGGGGTCATCCTTTAATCTTAGGAAGACCGTGGCTAGCCACTGCAGATGTATATGTCGAATCTAGGTCTGGATCTATGGTGATCTTAGATGGGAAAGCCACTCAGAAGCTAAACCTTTACCCCGCAGAAAAACCTCATATGGATTTCAGTAGTCCCTAGTGGGAGGAATTTGAACCTGAATCTGATCTTTCCCTACCTCTTCTCATGCTTGGAAAAGCAAAATACTTTAAGGATGAAACAAATGACGATATCATTAATGTTTTTATTAGTAATTCACTATTTGTTGCCTCCATTAGAGATCTGGGGGAAGAAGATGAGGTAGATAATGAAATTTTTGAACATTTTAAAACCACTCCAAATACTATCATGAGTCTCATTGAAAGTTAACATGGGAAATGTTTAAACATCAATCCTAACCTGACTGGTGAACAAAGTAGATTGTTGATACAGCTGTTACAGAAATTTAAAAAAAAAAAGCATTTTCATGGGATTATATGGATATGAAAGGAATCCATCATGTCCTATGCACTCACCACATTTATCTTAAATAGGATTGCAAACTAGTTAGACAACCGCTATGCAGAATGAACCCCGCACTTAAGGAGATAGTGAAAGAAGAATTACAGAAACTCCTTAATGCTAATTTCATCTATCCCATTTCTGACAGCTAGTGGGTGTCTCCATTTGTAATATTTCCAAAAAAGAATGGAAAACAGAGAGTCTGTGTAGACTATAGATAGCTTAACAAGGCTACTTAGAAGGACCATTTTCCTTTACCATTCATTAATTAGGTCCTAGATACTCTCTCTGGGAATTTTTTTTTTCATTCTTAGATGGGTTTAGTGGCTATAATCAAATACATATTTCCCCATGTTAGCCACCTATATTTCATATTATACATAAAGGCGGTTAGATTCTTTTTAGCAGCCTTCAAGAAACGAAGTTCAAGCAAATAAGTCAGTTCTTGAAGCCTGGCCCTGTCTTTGTCCAAGAAGATCCCCTCGAAAGAAAGCCTGCTATTTCCAAAAGAAAGACTGTTCCAAAGCCTCATGTTTTCCCTTTCATTTACCTCTCATTCCCCCAAATTCCCCTTTAAAACCTTAAAAATCCCTTTGTGAGGTTGTAAAGCCACTTTTCTCCCTTGTCAAAACCCTCAAAATCCTCTGAAAAACCTTCATTTTAAGCCTATTATTGACCTTTTTCATTCAGGCTTGAAGCCCCTTATCGCCTTTAAGCCCTAGCCCCTTTTCACATATGACCGGGCACTGTGACCAACCCTTAGCCCATCGCTCATCGCAATCAAAGTTTTCCTTTTCCTAGTTCTCCCTTTATATATTTAAATCTTTCGATTTGATCTCAGCCGTCGAATCCACAAGAACCGATGGCTATGATCATTTCGCATTCTTCCCATAGCCTTCTGTCATCACACCCACCGATTTAATCCTGGCCGTTGATATCTTATACTGATCCTACGGCCAGCGTTTAATTTCACATCGCAAACTCAAAGACCCTGATGCTTTGGCCTCTTTTCCTTTCTCCATTGGGATGTAATCTCAGCCGTTCACTCTTCCAGATCTCATGGTTCACACTTCATCACATCGCACCCATCAATCACAAGATCCCCCACCATCCCAACCTCTAATTTAATCTCCAATTTCAATCTCTCTTCATATTGGACGACCCTCGCTCCATCGAATCACGCAATCCCATGGCCCGTTTGACCATCTGGCTTTTCTTTCCACCGATGCGATGGGTTAGATTCGATCTAGACCGTTCGTGTCTCCTAGATCTAATGGTTCCCCTTTGATCGCGCTTCCCCATTCCCCGTTCATTACTTTCCCTCTGATTCATTCTGAGCCGTTGATCATCAGGATCTAACGGTCCTTATTCTTCCTCGCGTTCAACCTCCATTTTGAACTTGGTTAGCTATTCTGCCCAGTTTTTTTCCTTACTCCACTGCATTTTATCCATCCTCACAGCTTCAAACCGCCTCCATAAACCCTCCAAAGTAGTTTTAAACCAATCATTCATAGGATTTAATTAACTTTGTGTGTTTTATGCAAGTTTAATGAAGTTCAAGATTAAAACCCTCTTGCAGATAATTGCAATGGCATAGGCCGAGGATGACGATCCTCATGGCCTTGGCTACAATTTCAAAAAGGTTTTAAGTTCTAATTACACGTTTTAGAGGATCGATAAGTCATGATTATCAGATTTCTAAACAAAAAATCCAATAAACCCTCTGTGCACCTGCAAAACAGCAAACACAGTGAACATCAGTTGAAAAAATATCAGTGTTAAAGACAAAGGATTGAAGTATAATAAGAGGATTAAAGATGTTAATCAAAGCTTAAAGGGATCAAGGCACAAATTGAATATCAAAGGCCTAATCCATAGAATGAAGACAAATCTCCAGAAAAGCCTCGAATGCCACATCACAGGGGCTAATTAAATCCACAGCCTATCAAAATTGCCACCTTGTAGCCTTCTGCCTCAAAGGAATTCCCAGATCAAATCTCAATCAGAAACATTAAGACGAAAGGTCGTTGAACAGTTATTGCAAGCAAAAACAAATATCCCAAACTATCAGTAGAAGTTATTGTAAAGATAAGAAAGTACCTCAAAGTCAATTTTTTTCCCACTAAGCCTAAAAAGTAGAAAACAGAGTAAATGAAACAGAGTTGTAATTGAATGCATTCCTACCTTATGCCTTGCATGGTTTTCAAGGTTGGAAGTTGCATTTAGTATGAAATTAATGATACTCAACCGTAGAACTCTTCCACCTCCTCATTTCTTCTATAAATACTTCTGAAGAAGATGAGAAGTTGTTGGTTGGTTGGTCATTAGTTGTAACACTGGAACTCTTTGAAATTATACATAGTTTGTTGGAAGTTGAAGAAGGAATTGAAGTCTTGGAAGCTTGATGATGTTTTGACTTACTTGTTCATGAGAAGGCTCTATCATTGGATCCATGAGCCTGGCTGTTGGTGATGTATTCTGAACTGTCTGTTGCTTTTCCTATTTTCATTATGTTTCATAAATTCTTTCTACAGTAGGGTGAAAATTTTAGGCTAATAAATGACTCCTGGAAGCACCTTAGACCTGTTTATCCTTCACTGTTTTATGTTTTCTTCGGCTAAGGTATTTTAGAGTCTTTAATCCTTATGCTTGTTTATTTCTCTGATAGTTCAAATAGTTGGTTCCAGCATGATTTATGGTTTTCCCTGTTTGTCTACTGCCACTTGAAAGCTATTTTTGAAGTCTCCCTTTGAAGTACCATTGTTTATAGTTAGCCAAGGAGGTTTGTCTTGATCATACCCTTTGTCCCTGCTTGAAAAATTGTTTTAAAGGTATTTATAGTTGTGATCATAGATGTGTTAGGTGTTCCCTCTTCTATGAATGCAATTATCAGTGAATATTTTATGTTTTCTAATTCCTTTGAAATAAAATCTTTGAGGAAATAGGGTGTTCCCCGAATCTAAGATTTCATTTTAAAAGTTGTCTTGAAGTCACTATTTGTCTAAAGTGCGGTTTATAGAATTCATGGTTATCCCTGTCTATAAAATACCTCTTTATGTTCAAATTATGTTTTTAAGTTCCCTTTTTTGAGAATTCAAACTCTCCTTTCAAAATAATTAATGTCCATCTCATTCACAAAAACTAAAGGATCTTGTGGCCAAGTTAGATTTTCCCTTTGATATCCCATATCCATCGATGAGCTTGTTACAACTTCTTCTCGACTCCATTGCCCAATGAATCTGTCACTTCTTCTTTCTATCTATACTACCTATACCTTTCATGTTCTTGTATACCAATTCATCCAACCAAACAAAACAAAACAAACTCTTGCACTTAATAACTAGTCTAAAATCAATACATAAAAGCGAAAGAACATATCTTTGCAAAAATTTTGAGAGATACCTCTCTAAGAACAGGAGGACTAGATCTTGGAACTCTAAATATTGGTTCTGATGTTGTCTTGTCTTTTGGTTAGCCAATCTATCAAAACTCAGGAGCACCAACATAATGGCGATCACGATGGGACCTTCTAAAATTAAACACACATAAACATCCCCTAGAAGGCCCACATATCCTTGAACTGATACTATCTGATTAATTTATGTATTATCCCACCGTTCACACCAACATAATGGAAATCATGGTGGGGCCTATTGAATCTATGATAGCCTAGCAAACTATTGTAAACTCATTAGTCCTTCAATTTCCTAAGAAAATCAGCTAGTAAGCCATAGAGTAGACCCTGTTTGTTTTAGCACCTTAGCTAATTGTTGAAATCAGATTTAGGACATTCTCATAACCATAGAAATATACAAAATCCAAAAATATTTCAAATTGGCTTCATAATAAACATGGTGGTGGAACCATAAAACATTTTATCTTCACAAAAAGCTAAAAATTTTCCACCTGGCGACTCCACTAGCCCTAGCAGGCCTATTACCCATATAGATATGCAAATATCCTTAGGACTGTGTTAACCAGCCTTGAAGAAGTTTATAAGCCTAGTCCCATACTAGATAAATACATTGTGAGAGGAAAAACTTCAAAACAATCTCTAAAAAATTTCAGCCTCTCCCATTTTTGAAAAGCAGTCTGGCTTCACATAGGATCAACACTAGATCTCATCCAGACCCTAATCCTCCTACCATAGTTGACATTCCAGAGAGAATTTTGTGGCAGACTTCTAAATCTGAAAAATTAGGTGCTGATAGGAGCATCCCAAGAACAAAATCTGTCCCTGAAAACCTTACTGTCTTAGAGGATTTACTCTTTAACTTACATCATACAAAGAACATCTTCAGAACTAGGTCTCAAAGCGATTTAAACCAAACTAAACTTGAAACTACAGATTTGCATCAAAGCTTTAGTAGAGAAGCCTCACCTTCTACTCCTCCTGATTCCCAGCCTCTTCACCACTTTAGCCTCTTCCATAAAAAATCTGCTCAAAACTATTTTGCTAGACCAAGTGTTTCTTCCACTCCATTCCATACCAGCACTATCCAAAACACTCCTTTTCATTCCACTTTCCCTCTTGTCAATCCACCCCCTATAAATCCACCTTTCTTTCCAGCCATGATAGCATGGTATGCCCCACATGTGTTACCACAGCCTATGGTTCCCTTACCAAATGACTATCAATCTAAAATTCCCCACTTCACTGGAAAGAATCTACCACGACTCAACAATATGTAGATAGGATGGAAGATGATTTTGATTATATGTAAATAGAAGATGAGACCATAAATATGAGAATATTTTCCCAAAGGTTAGGAGGAGAAGTAAAAAAGTGGTTTAAGAACTTAACTCCTAACAGCATCCATGATCTCCCTTATTTACATCAAACATTCATAAACAAGTGGGAAATCAAAAGGAACCCTCACCAAATATTAACAGAGTATAACATTCTTAAGAGAAATTAGGGAGAGAGTGTTCATGATTACTCCACCAGGTTTAACAGTGTTTATAATGCTCTTCCCGCTCACATGAAACCTCCCCAAGGCTCGGCCTTAGTAAAATATCCTGAAGGCTTTGATGCTGATATGGCCTATCAACTAAGGGAGAGAGATTACTTAACCCTAGAAGACATGTAGAAGGGGGTTGTTAGTGTTGAGGCAAATTTAATTGAGAAAACAGCTAGGGTAAGGTGAGAAAAGAGGGTAACTTATAAAGATGATACTACACCGCCACCCTCATCCTTTGATGCCAAAATCAACAACCTAGTGAAAGTGATGGAGAGAATGCTTGAAAAGATTAATTTGAATGATAGAGTGCCACCAAGAGAAAATCAAAACAACCCCCAAAAAAGAAACATAAATCAAAATTATAGGAGAGAAAACAATCAAGATAGGCAAAGAGATAATGACCAACAGTTTAGACCTCCCTTCCAACTAAACTATGTAGATCAAGAGGAAGAAAGGGAGATTGAAAGGTTGGGTGAAAATCATGTAAACTTGATTGGATCAGACAATGGGGATGATGTTTTCCTCACTAAAGAGGAACAAGGTTTCTTCTCCTCAGAACAAAATGAAAATACTTATGAGGATTCTGAAGATTATAGATTGGGGTTTGAAAATGCAATCATGGAGGTACACAAACAATATGATCTTCGAAGCAAAGGGAACCTAGATAATTCGAATGACAAAAACACTAGCAATGCTGTTAGAAAAAATGCAAAAAATCAGCCTAAGAAAGAAGCAGATAAATTCAACATTTTGGCTAAGAAATGAGATTTAAACAAAGAGAAAAGCAGCCAGCCAAATATTGAACAAAGTAGCCCGAACACCTTAGCTAGTTGCATTAGTAAAACTGTCCCAAATAACAATCCAAACAAATTTCAGCAAATCAGAATTGCTAAAAGGAATTCAATTGAAAAAACATATGTAAATTTGACAAAAACAATATTTCCTTTCAACCTTGAGGGAGAGGATTGCCAAAATAAAGATCACCATACCTCTCGCTGAACTAGTAACCCAAGAAGTGTACAAAAAACAAGTTTTGAGAGCTTTGAATTTAGGAGATGACACTGATACATTAAAATTGATAGATGACAAACCAGAGTTATTGTTTGGTCTAGAAGTTGAAGGAAAATACAAAGAAGGAACTCTCCCTCCCTTCTACGTCAGTTTGAATATACATGATAAAATCTTACACAATGCCATGTTAGACTCTGGAGCTTCACATAATCTTATGCCCAAAGTAGTAATGGAAAGATTAGGCTTAGAAATTACTAAATAATACAAGGATTTGTATTCCTTTGATTCAAGCGGAGTCAAATGCTTGGGTTTAATCAAAGATTTATGTGCTAACTTGACTCAAATCCCTGCTAAGAGTGTAGTTATGGACATAGTAGTAGCTGACATTCCCCCAAAGTATGGCATGCTTTTATCAAGATCATGGGGAGCCAAACTTCAGGGGAGACTTCAAATGGACATGTCTTATGCCACTATCCCAGTTTTCAATCAAAACAGAAGATTATACAGGGAATCTCACATGAAATACATGGTGAGCAACATAGACAAACCAAACAACTCTCCCATCTATTCCATTCAGTCAAGCTTAGATTCCTTTATCTTGTACAATGAAGATCAAATCACTCAACAAGGAAAGGAAAACAAAGAAGAAAAAAATGTATTAAAACAATCTAAGCTACCCTCAAATCAAATGCAAAACACTAGCAACCCTCAACAGAAAGAAAATAAAAAAGAGGCAGAGATACCTTGGACAATAAACTTTGATGGGTCTTGTAATAAAACAAGTGCAGGGGTAGGTGTATGGATTCATAATACAAATCAGGGATATTCATATAAATTAGAATTTCCATGCACCAATAACATTACTGAATATGAAGCCCTTCTCCTTGGCTTATAGTTGCTCAAACAATTAGAAGCCCAGAAAATATTAGTCCTGGGAGATTCTGAACTAATCATTAGACAAATAAAAGGGGAATATTCAGCTAAAAACCCAAGACTTAGAGAATATCGAAATGCTGCCCTTGACTTATTAAATACCTTTGAAAAATATGAACTCATTTTCATACCCAGAGCACAAAATCATCTAGCAAATGAACTTGCCTTCAATGCCAGCAACTGCCAAGTACCTCAGATTAATGAACAACTTAACGTAAAGGTAAAAAATAGGCCTACAATGCCTAGAAATGAGGATCACTGGCAAGTGTTTGACTCTGACAAACACATAGATGATTTCTTAAAATCAGAAAATTATTTTTCCATACCAACATCATAAACCAACCGTGAAGAAACTGCTTAGATGATGAACAAATCCTAGAAACATAAATGACATATTCTACTGATAAAAATCACTATGAAAATATTTTTGAAGAAGAATTAATTGACAAAACAGACCAGAAATACTTGGAAATTCTACAATGTAGAAATGATACAGTTCCAAGAGGTCTTACACCATTATAACACCTGTTTGACCATAACGATGTAGCCAAAGAACCAAGGATGGAGCCTATGGAAATAGAAGTAGAAGAACATAACATAGGCATCCTAGCAAAACCCAAAATGATCAAACTGTCTAGCACTCTCCCAGCTCATATAAAATTGCAATACATAGAGTTTTTCAAAGAATTTAGAGATGTGTTTGCTTGGGGATACCAAGATATTAAATCTTATGACACCGGCATCATTCAACACAAAATTCCTCTTAAGGAAAATAAAAAATTGTTCAAACAAAAAATAAAGAGGATAAACCCTATTTTCTTGCCTTTAGTTAAGAAAGAGATTGAGAAAATGTATGAAGCTGGGATTATTGTATCCCTTAGATATTCAGAATGGGTGTCAAACCTAGTTTCTGTTAGGAAGAAGACAGGGGAAATCAGGCTCTGCATTGACTTTAGAAATCTAAATAGAGCCTCCCTAAAAGACAATTACCCCTTGCCCAAGATGGACCATATACTTCAAAATGTAGTTGGGTAAAAAAGAATATCACTCTTGGATGGGTTATTAGGTTACAATCAGGTGTTAGTACTCCCAAGTGATTAACACAAAACTGCTTTTACTACACCTTGGGGCACCTTTATGTATGTCAAAATTCCATTTGGTTTGATGAATGCAGGGGCCACCTTCCAAAGGGCCATGCATATAGCCTTCTCAGAAGATATCAGCGATTTTATAATCATTTACCTTTATGACATTATCGTTTTCTCTAAAACTGAAGAAGAACACTTGATTCATTTAAGAAATGTAGGAAATTTGGCTTATCTTTGAATCCCAAGAAGACACTCTTTGGTCTCCAAGAAGGCAAGCTTCTTGGTCACATAATTTCAGAAGAGGGAATCAAAGTATACCCTAAAAGGATTGATGGAATATTGAAAATCAACCATCTAAGAGGCCTCAAAGAATTACAATATTTCATTGGAAAGATTAAATTTTTGAGGAGGTTTATCCCCAACCTTGTTGAGCTATTAAGAAACATTACAAACATGCTTAAGAAAGAGGTAGGTGTTAAATGGACTATACAAGCTAAAAAATCATTTGAACTCGTTAAACAAGCTTTCACTCAAACACGAGTCCTAATTAGTCCAGATTTCACCAAGGATTTTTATATCTTTTCTTTTGCATATGAACATACAATAGTTGTAGTTTTACTTCAAAAGAATGATTTGGGGCAAGAAAAACCAATATCCTTTTTTAGTAGGGCCTTAAGAGATGCTCCTCTCAAATATAATATCATGGAGAAACAAGCCTTAGCATTGGTGAAAGCATTAAAAGACTTTAGAGTCTACATTTTACACTCTCATATAATTGCTTTTGTTCCACATACTGTTTTCAAGGATATTCTAAGTCAAGACCCTGATGGTAAAAGGGGAAAATAGATTGCTACTATTCTTGAATATGACTTAGAAATCAGGCCTACCAAACTAATCAAAGGCCAGGGATTAGCAAAACTCATGGCTGAGTCAAACTTTCAAGCATTAGATATAAACATGGTTGATGTATTGGAAGAAATAGAAGAATTCACTGCTCCTTTCATAGAAGAAACATTTCTGAATTCTCCTTGGTATGCTGATATCATATATGTTCTTTTATATTTGAATGCCCCTCCTTCTTTGTCCAAAACTAAAGCTAGATTTTTGAAACATAAGGCTTTAAATTATTGCATATTAGATGGGGTGTTATATTGGAAAAATGTTGTTGGAATTTTGCTTAAATGTTTACTTGAGGATGATGCAGGAAAAATAATGCATGAGCTGAATGAAGGAGAATGTGGAGGAGACCTCTACTGGAAGACCACAGCAAATAAAATCCTCAGATCTGGTCACTATTGGCCCACCCTTTTCCCAGATACTCAAAATTTATTCATGTCTTGCCATAAGTGTCAAATATTTGATGGCAAAAGAAAACTCCTTCCCTTACCCTTACATCCTATCAGTGTTGAGGCACCCTTCAAACAATGGGGATTAGACTTCATTGGGGAAATTCACCCATCTTCATCAGCCCAACATAAGTGGATCCTCACTGCCACTGATTATTTTACCAAGTGGATAGAAGCCATACCATCTAGGAATGCTACTGACTCTATCATTATCAAGTTCCTTGAAAGAAACATCCTATCCAGATTTGGTTGTCCTAGAAAAATCATAACAGATAATGTTACTACCTTCATGTCTAAAAGAATGGTTGACTTCTGCTACAAATACCACATCACCTTGGGCCATTCTACTACTTACTATCCCCAACAAAATGGATTAGCTGAATCCTCCAACAAGAGCCTCATCAATATCATCAAAAAACTATTGGAGCAGAATTAGAAATCATGGCACAGTAAGCTAGTTCATGCCTTGTGCGCTGATAGATTAAATACTAAAACATCAATAAATATGTCCCCCTATCAGCTGGTCTATGGCATGGATGCAGTCTTCCCAACATCATTAGGAGTTCCAGTCATGAAACTCCTACAAGAAGTGAAAACTGAGGAAAATGATATGCAGAGAAGAATCAACCAAACTATTCACCTACAGTAGTCCAGAGAAGAAGTCTATGAAAGAACACAGCTAGTCCAAGAAAACACCAAGAAAATATTTGACAAAAGGACTAAGGCAAAAATTTCCAAGTTGGAAATATAGTTCTTAAATGGGATTCAAGAAGGGAAGAAAAGGGAAAACATGGCAAGTTTGAGAACCTGTGGAAATGACCCTATATTATTTATGCTGAGAGGGGCCATAATGTATTTTTCCTGAAAAAGCTGAATGGAGAAGATCTATATGGGGGTCCTGTCAATGGCAGGATGCTTAAACATTATTTCTGTCAAGAGTCAGGAGTTTCAAATAATTTTACTTTCCATTGGAAATATCATTGTTCGAACATTACATTCAAAGTTGGAAAAAGAAAAATACAAAAACAAGAGAAAAGGAAAAGAGGGTAGATAAAACAAGAAAGGTATAGCCCTGTACCAAAAAAAAAAGAGAGACAAAAATTTGAAAGTGTGCAAGCTCAAATGCCGTTGCTAAAAAACACACTACTAGTTAGTCATATAGCCTAATCATGACTAATTATTTTCCAATTTACTGGTCATAGGTTATTGAATTAGATTAGCCAAACAATATAATCTTGTCTTATCATTAGAAATAGATTAAGATAGAAAAACAAAGGTTCAAACAAATTCAAAATCTGAACATGAGAATTTCAAAAGAAGAAAGGCTCTAATCAAAATAAATCTTGAGCCAAAGATAGAAAGAAAGCTGGTTCCAATATGCTCAAAACATGAACCAGAAAGAGAGGAAAGACAACTCAAACAAAATCAAAATCAGAGCTGAGAAAAAATGAAGGATGTTATTAATTTTCAGATCTTAAACCGTCCATGTTTTTTTTTTTCTGCAAATAAAGTCTATGTGCAGCTTGTACATACAGCCATAGACATTTCAGCAAGCCAGACAGTCTAATCCTAATTTGGCTGAATTTAAATTTCCTTTTTTTAGAATTTAGAGAATAAAGATCTGTCAGACTATTTAATCCTGGCAGATTAGTAGTTAGGTAGTGAATTTATGAGTTCAACTATTTAATCTGAGCTCATGGAGTAATAAGAGTAGAAATAGATTAGTTTCCTATTTTCAAAAGAATAAAATATTGATAAAAAGATTTTTCCAGTTCAAATGCACTCTGAAAGAAGAAAAAATGTTAGAATCATAGGAGTGGGTAGGTAGAGATGTTGTTTGAAAAGAATTCCATTGTTTCAGATTGTTGTAAAGGTTCTCAGGTCAAAGAAAGGTCAGCCAAGGGAAAGAAATTTTTTCCTAATGGATAAGGCACTGGTCTGCTGAAAGCCAAAATATTTGCAGCTGAGGTTCTGGACACCTAAAGGGCAAGCTGTCCTCCCCAAGCGGAGCCACTGTTAGCCACCTATATTTCATATTATACTTAAAGGTGGCTATAGTCTTTTCTACAACCTTCAAGACATGAATTTCAAGCAAATAAGTCAGTTCTTGAAGCCTGGCCCTATCTTTGTCCAAGAAGATCCCCTCCAAAGAAAGTCTGTTGTTTCCAAAAGAAATATTGTTCCAAAGCCTCATGTTTTCCCTTTCATTTACCTCTCATTCCCTCAAATTCCCCTTTAAAACCTTAAAAATCCCTTTGTGAGGTTGTAAAGCCACTTTTCTCCCTTGTCGAAACCCTCAAAATCCTCTTAAAAGCCTTCATTTTAAGCCTATTATTGACCTTTTTCATTCAGGCCTTAAGCCCCTTATTGGCTTTAAGCCCTAGCCCCTTTTTTGCATATGACTCGGCGCTATGACTAGCCCTTATCCCATCACTCATCGCAATCAGATTTTTCCTTTTTCTGGTTCTCTCTTTATACGTTAAATCTTTCGATTTGATCTCAGCTGTCAAATCCACAAGAACCGACGGCTACGATCATTTCACATTCTGCCCATAGCCCTCTGTCATCACACCCGCCAATTTAATCCTAACCATTGATCTCTTATACCAATCCTACGGCTAGCGTTTAATCGCACATTGCAAACTCAAAGACCCCAATGCTTTGGCCTCTTTTCATTTCTCTGATGTGATGTAATCTCGGTCATTCACTCCGCCAGATCTGATAGTTCACACTTCATCTCATCGCACACATCCATCACGAGATCCTCCACCATCCCGACCTCTGATTTAATCTCCATCGTGAATCTCTTTTCAGATTGGACGACCCTCGCTCCATCACATTGCGTAATCCCATCGCCCGTTTGACCATCCGCCTTTGCTTTTCGCCGATGTGATGGGTTCGATTCAATCTAGAACATTCGTGTCTCCCAGATATAACGGTTCCCCTTTGATCGCGCTTCCCCATTCCCCGTTCATTACTTTCCCTCTGATTCATTCTCATCCATTGATCATAAGGATCCAACGGTCCCTGTTCGTCCTCATGTTCAACCTCCATTTTTAACTTGGTTAGCTATTTTTCCCAGTTTTTCTCCTTACTCCGCTACATTTTATCCATCCTCACAACTCCAAACTACCTCCATAAGCCCTCCAAAGCAGTTTTAAACCAATCATTCACAGGATTTAATTAACTTTGTGTGTTTTATGCAAGTTTAATGAAGTTCAATATTAAAACCCTCTCACGGATAATTACAATGGCATAGGCCGAGGATGACGATCCTCATGGCCCTGGTTACAATTTCAAAAAGGTTTTAAGTTCTGATTACACGTTTTTAGAGGATTGACAAGTCATGATTATCGACTTTCTGAACAAAAACTCCAATAAGGGCCCTCTGCGCACCTGGAAAATAGAAAACACGGTGAACATCAATTGATTAAAAATATCAATGTTAAAGATAGAGGATCGAAGTATAATCAGAGGATTAAAGATTTTAATCAAAGCTTAAAGGGATCAAGGCATAGATTGAATATCAAAGGCCTAATCCACAGAATGAAGACAGATCTCCAAAAAAGCCTCGAATGCCACATCAAAAGGGCTAATTGAATCCCTAGCCTATCAAAATTTCCACCTTACAGCCGTCTGCCTCAAAGGAATATGTAGATCAAATCTCAATCAAAAACATTAATACTAAAGGCCACTGAACAGTTATTGCAAGCAAAAACAAATATCCTAAACTGTCAGTAGAAGTTATTGTAAAGATAAGAAAGTGCCTTAAAGTCAATATTTTTGCCCACTAAGCCTAAAAATCAGAAAACAGAGTAAATGAAACAGAGTTGTAATTGAATGCATTCATGCCCTATGCCTTGCATGGTTTTCAATGCTGGAAGTTGCATTTAGTATGAAATTAATGATACTCAACCCTAGAACTCTTTCGCCTCCTCATTTCTTCTATAAATACTTTTGAAGAAGATGAGAAGTTGTTGGTTGGTTGGTCATTAGTTGTAACACTAGAACTCTCTGAAATAATACATAGCCTGTTGGAAGTTGAAGAAGGAATTAAGTCTTCAAAGCTTGATGATTTTTTGACATGCTTGTTCATAAGAAGTCTCTATCATTGGATCCCTGAGCCTGGCTGTTGGTGATGTATTCTGAACTGTCTGTTGTTTTTTCCTTTTTTCATTATGTTTCATAAATTTTTGCTACAATAGGGTGAACATTTTAGGCTAAGAAATGACTCCTGGAAGCACCTTAGACTTGTTTATCCTTCACTGTTTTATGTTTTCTTCTACTAAGGTAGTTTACAATATTTAATCCTTATGCTTGTTTGTTTCTCTGATAGTTCAAATAGTTGGTTCCAGCATGATTTATGGTTTTCCCTGCTTGTCTACTGCCACTTGAAAATTGTTTTTGAAGTCTCCCTTTGAAGTACCATTGTTTATAGTTAGCCAAGGAGGTTTGTTTTGATCATACCCTTTGTCCCTGCTTGAAAAATTGTTTTAAAGGTCTTTATAGTTGTGATCATAGATGTGTTAGGTGTTCCTTCTTCTATGACTGCAATTATCATTGAATATTTCATTTTTTCTAATTCCTTTGAAATAAAATCTTTGAGGAAATAGGGTGTTACCTGAATCTTAGATTTCATTTTAAAAGTTGTCCTAAAGTCACTATTTGTCTAAAGTGTGGTTTGTAAAATTCATGGTTAGCCCTGTCTATCAAATAACTCTTTATGTTCAAATTATGTTTTTAAGTTCCCTTTGTTGAGAATTAAAACTTTCCTTTCAAAATAATTAATGTCCATGTCATTCACAAAAACTAAAGGATCTTGTGGCCAAGTTAGATTTTCCCTTTGATATCCCATATCCATTGATGAGCTTGTTACAACTTCTTCTTGACCCCATTGCCCAATGAATCTGACACTTCTTCTTTCTATCTATACTTCCTAGACCTTTCATGTTCCGCTATACCTATTCATCCAACCAAACAAAACAAAACAAACTCTTGCACTTAATAACTAGTCTAAAATCAATACATAAAAGAAAAAGACCATATCTTTGCGAACATTTTGAGAGATCCCTCTCTGAGAATAGGAGGACTAGATCCTGGAACTCTAAATATTGGTTCTGATGTTGTCTTTTCTTTTAGTTAGCCAATCTATCAAAACTGAGGAGCACCAACACCCCGGAAGACCAATACAACACAACCTTCACTTGCCCATGGGGTACTTTTACATAGAGAGTCCTTCCTTTTCACCTCTATAATGCACCAGCAACTTTTCAGAGGGAAATATTGGGTATTTATTCTGATCTTTTGAATGAAAGCCTTGAAATCTTAAGGGATGATTTTACACCCTAAGGGGATGCCTTTGAGACAACATTAGCTAATTTGGAAAAAGTGTTGGAACGTTGTGAACAAAATAATGTTTCTTTGAGGACAGAGAAATGCCACATGATGATGAACGAGGTAATTTTGTTGGGACATTTCATTTTGGCAAATGGAATCAAGGTAGATCCTGCAAAAATTAAGGTAATCTCGAAAATCCTGACCCCTAAAACTCTGAAAGAGGTACGTAGTTTTTTGTGATATGTAGGATACTATAGGAGATTTATAGAGAACTTTTCAAAGATTGCATCTCCTCTATTTTCATTTCTCATGAAAGATGCAGAATTTTTGTGGACAGGGAAGTGTGAGCAGGCCTTTATGAAGTTAAAGAATTAAGTAAGAGAAACACCATTTTTACGAGGACCAAACTGGAGATTTCCATTTGATATCGCTATGGACACACGTGACATAGTTGTGGGTGTTGTTTTGGGGTAGCTGGAGGAGAAGAAACCTTATGCCCTTTATTACATCAGTAAGAACTTAAATCCAACAGAACTAAACTACACTGTTACTGAGAAGGAATTCCTAGAAGTAGTGCATGTTATCAACAAATTTCGACACTACATCACCGAGTATCAAGTATTTGTACACACTGACCATGCTGCAATTTGTTTTTTGATGAACAAACCTATTACTAATAATAGAGTTACACGATGGTTATTTTTGTTACAAAAATTTGATATTACTATTTTAGATAAACCCGAAAAAGATAATGTAGTTGTTGATTTTATTTCTAGATTGACTATAAGTGATGACTGCACTGCCACTGAGGATTCATTTCCATATGAATAACTCTTTTCCATCTCTACTCACTCACCATGGTATGCAGATATAGCCAATTACCTTGTTCTAGGAAAATTCCGACACCATTTGTCTTCCAAAGAAAGGAGGAAGATTATACAACAGAGTGCTACCTACTCTTGGATAGAAGTAAATCTCTATCACACTGGGCCAGACTTTTAGATTAGGCAATGTGTTAGATAAGATGAGGTAATTGAGATCTTGAAGGCTTGTCATGAGGAAACCTGTGGAGGGCACTTCACTGACAAAAGGACAGGATATGAAGTACTCTCAACAGGGTACTACTGGCCAACTATATTCCAGGATGCCAAGAAGTTTGTGAAGGGATGTGATAGCTTGCAAAGGATGGGCCAATCTCTAAAATTAGATGAGATGTCGTTACAGCCTTAGATAGTGATAGAACCATTTTAGAAATGGGCCCTATACTTTTTTGGGCCAATTAATCCTTCATCACAGCAAAAATCATACATAAATATTTGCACTGACTATGTCACAAAGTGGGTTGAAGCAAAGGCACTAATTAGAGCAACATAGCAGGTTGTTTCAAACTTCCTGTTTGAAGATATTTTTGTTCGCTTCGGGATACCTAGATAGATAGTGATAGATGGGGGGCCTCAGTTCACATCTCATTTGATCAAGAAGCTATTTGAAAAGTATAGAATTCATCACAGAATCACTTAAGCTATCACCCACAAGGAAATGGTCAAGTAGAAGGAACCAATAAATTCATTAGGAGAACCTTAACAAAGACAATAGCCAGCCAACAAAGAAACTGGGCTGAGAAACTTGCAGAGGTACTATGGGCTTACAAACCAACATGGAGGAATACTATAGGCTTCTCACCATATGAACTAGTGTATGGTAAGAATCCTCTATTCCCCATAGAGTTCAAAATAAAGACATTAAGAACAACATTGCAAGTCAATCTGGACTTAAGTACAACATAGACACAAATATTGAACCAACTCAATGAGTTGGAAGAAAAACAGTTGGATTCTATTCAACAGACATAGATCATTCAACAACAAAGAGCTAGATGGCATGATGTTTTTATTAATAAGAAAAAGTTCCAGAAAGGAGATTGGGCTCTTTTGTACGATTCAAGGTTCAAGGATTTCAAAGGCAAGCTCTGCACCAGATGAGTAGGTCCTTATGAAGTGGACACAGTCTTTAACAACGGGACTGTACAATTGGTCACCATCGATACTGCTAAGACACCGTTACTGGTTAATGGGCACCGTCTAAGGTTATATCATCAACCCGCTTCGAAGTAATCATTTTTTCAATGACGCGAAATCCGATCTTCATGTTACAAAAGCAAGAGGAAATTCCCCTGTGTAGCCTGAAATTTGAAATTCCAATAAGTGCATCAGTTGAAAACCACCCTTGTGGTAGCTGTTACAACTGCTAATATATATATATATATATATATAAAAATAACAAAATAAAAATAAAATAAAGTAATAAATGTAACTGTGAAAACCTCTTTTCGAGGTGCAGTTAGACAGTTTGTAATAGCTGAAAACCACTCCTATGGTGGCTGTTACACCCATATTTTCTTTTATTCTTGAAACATCATCCTTCATTCATGATACATTTTGTAAGATGATGGTATTCATTTCATTTTCTTTCTGTACCGATTTCTCCTTATTATTATGTTTTTTTTAAGAATAATATGAAGGTTGTCTTGGCTATTACACATGTAACAGCCAACAACCATGAAAAATGCTTCTCATGTTTTGCCACATAAAAACAATAATTGTGCCATCAAAATGCAATCTCCACAAGCACTGCAAGTAGTACGCCGCCAATTTGAATTCTTCCTCCACATTGCTTCATGTATGTCATTCAAAAGGTAATGCAATCATTTATGATTTGGTGATTATTCGAAAAAGTAATGATATTGTTGTGACGGATGTGGGCGGCCATCACCATTATGATGGGGGAGGGGATATATCTTGAAATAATTAAAAAAATCTGTACTCATAAACCTCTATCAAACCCTCATGCTCCTAATTAATAGCATAATTTCCAATGATGACTAAATCCGGCTAGAAAGACCATGCATTAGGGGAATTTTGAGATCTAAAATGGGCCTCCTAAGAAAAATGTACAACAAAAATAAACTTTATAAGAACCAATAGGATTCAAGATGATTATGTCAACCATGGGGTATGATTCACCATTATTCAAGTAAAAGGGTAATAAGATTAAAAAATAATAAAATAATAAAACTACTTTTTCAGGTCGTATTTTCAACTTATATCCCAAATTTTTTACTCAAATTTTGAGCGGGAGTACTTGTTGGATGAAAAATTTAATTCCTTATCCAAGGAGTAGCCATGTTGCATACATTCGATAGACCCTGCTACCCGAAAAATGAGAAATACATTAAAAAAACGTGATTTCAATCACGTTTTTTAATTTATTTCTCATTTTTCGAGTAATCACGTTTTTCATGTATTTCTCATTTTTCATGTAGTTGGACCCATTGAAAGTATGTAACATGGGTACTCCTTGGATGAGGAACTAAATTCTGTATCTAACGAGTACTCCCGCTCAAAATTTGAGTAAAAAATTTGGGAGATAAGTTGAAAATATGAGTTGAAAAAGTAGTTTTTTTCTTTTTTCCATCCAAAATTTGATGATGTAATCAAATCTTATTTTATTGTTTCCACTATTATTTTATAATTTCCTTAGGAGGCCCCTTTTAGAGTTCAAAATTCCCCTAATGTGTACTTAGAACCCATTACTTTCTGTAACAGGACATTTATGAAGAGTTGTGTGAGGTACGATTCGGTAATCCGTAAATCCTGTCACCTCCCATCAACCTCCTTGACTAAATCCTTGTACCCTCATTTCAAACTCGTCAATTGGGATAAGTAGAGACACCGAGAAGAAGCCAACAGTGCAGTGACATTATAGTGGATTGAGTAGTAAGAAGCGAATTCAGAAACAACAGCAAGATGGGTGGAGCAGTGGTTAGGCACGGGTCGGATTCTATGGACGCCTTGCAGAACTATCTAGAATCCTACCATATATTTAGATATGCCGGATGGATTGAGTGTTTCCAAAAGCTATAAGGCTCGGATGAGGTGTTTGCAATCGAATTCGCTCATAATTTGAATAAAAACCAAACCTGAGTTAGGGACCTGCAAATTGAGGTGACTGAAGAGGTAATTGCCTGAATAACTACATTTCCAATAGAGGGATAGAGGTGGTTTAACAAAAAAATAAATGACGCCTCCTTGAAAGAATACTTCCTATAAGGAGAAGAAAATTTGGAGAAGAAAGGTAGAGGAATTAACAGGTTATCACTCCCACAGCCATGAGCAGATGTCGCCTTGGGTTTAATCAAATACATCACTTGTGAGGGAAGATCCACGATAGTGTGTAATTATCACTTCCCTCTACTTAATCACCTACGACACCAGAAAAATATTAATATTCCATTCTACTTATTAGGGAACATTAAGCATATGGTGGAAACGGTAAAGACAACAACACATCTGGAAGCATGTGTGACCAATCATGGACTCATCAAATTGATCATGTGAGATGCCCTAAGCCAGCAAGGAAGGACCTTGGAAGAATTCAAGCGAAAGAGGCCAAGGACAAGCCAGGGAAAATAGGTCGCAACTTCAAGAGGAAGTCAGGCAGAAGAAGAAACCAAAACTCGGCTTGCCAAGGTTAGAATTGGGAAAGAACCCACTAATGAACCAATTGGGAATAGATGGCCACATGAAGGGTGAAAGTTAGCCTACCCACATAACATTTTCCAACAGCTGGAAATTAGAAAAAAGTAGAAGTATCAGAAGAAGAAAGGCAACCCTCCTCATCAGGTAAGGATGAAACTCATATCCTATTTTTAGAACTTGAAAATCTAAGAAAGGAAAATCAAGAATTGAAGCGAAGATTATCTAAGGGGAAGGAAATCTTTGTGTTTGTATGCATGACATGTTTTCAAAAACTAGCAGCGACAAGATATAAGGTATGTTGGGAAAAAATAAGCCCAATGGAAACAAAAACAAAATGACATGAGGATGTTACACAAGAACCTGCTAAGGATATTGCTGTTACACAAGAAATAGCAGTTAAAGTAGAGCCTCCTATAATAATTTACCTAGAGGCTGATACACAAGAACCTGTGGAGGCCATTGCTATTATAGAAGAAACAAAAATGGACACAGAGGCTACTCTAGGCAGAAACGAAGGGGTTGATACACAAGAACTCACTGAGGAAGATTTTGTTACACAAGAACCAACAGCAAAGGTGGAACAACCCCATTCAACAGAGGCTGTTACACCCATTATTGATGTTGATATTGAATGCAGAAGAACGCCAGGTCCCATCTCAGGATGGATTTATGAGAAAATATTGTTAATTTCCGAATTACAGAAGTGGAAAGAGGAAGAAGTCTCCATTCAGGAGGGGACGATTTCGCTAAAAGAACATTGAAAGGAGATTGATGCTCTACATGAAAGATGGATGAAAGAAGAGTTGAAGAAATGATGGGAGAAATATAAGAAGAAGGAAGCCCTGAAGAAGCAGGAGGAATAGTTACTGCTATTACAACAACAAGTTCAGGATCTTACCATAGATAAGCAAAAACTTCATGATCTTTCCCTCAATTTGTTGGGGTGTAGGCGGTCTTCCCCATCCTACCCCATATTTTTATGCGAACGCTACTTCCTATTCCATATGAAAGCTATTATGGAGGACATACCCTATCTATGTTCTTCCACTCGCACTTTTTTAGATGTTTTCCATGCCTCCAATTTTGATGAGCAAAGGTTGTTGTGTGAGTTATTCTTACACAATATTATTTCTGAGCATGTGAGTATGCAAATGGTTGTGATGGTATTCTCCTATATGGGGGATCTGCAGTTGTAAGCTTTTGTGTCCTTCATGAAGAATCATATTGAGTGGCATTTGGTTATCAAATATATGGATGCTAATGAGGAGAAGATGGCATTACGGGTCCAGGAAAAACTAGGATGGGCCGCTGAGTTAAGGCGGGAATATAGAAGAATTTTGAGTACTCCTAGGATAAGGGAACCTACAGCCACTTACAGAAAAAGGATTGTGAAATTATGCCTCAATAAGTTCTCAATGATGAAGAGTCGAGCCTTGACTGGGTTCTTGAAATTCACGGAAGCCAGCATTGCTGAGCTACTAAAGGGGGAGCCATTTGCATTCTAGAATTTCATGGTGGATGTTACACATTTACCAGCATATGCATAGATAGTACAATCCCTTGGTTCTTTGTGGCTCGGATTGAGATTCAAGTTTCCTTTGATCTGGCTGCCAATTGAGGATTATTAGAGTAATTATGAATTGATAAATTATTAATTAGAGTCCTGGGAACGAAAATTGATGGCCAATCATGGGTACAGGTCTGCAGATGAAGATATAGCTGGTGCTTATCATCTAACTGACCTGCATTAGAGATATTCCCATGAGATCTGAGATTTTTCATGAGGACATGCAAGTGCTTTAGTTGGGGGGAGATGTTGGGTGCCAGTTTTGCACACTTTTCCTACATTTGTTTCCCCTATTTTACCTCATGACTATAACCATTGGGACTATCTTTGGTTCTTTTTCCTACCATTCTATCCTAACTTGTGTTGTTTCACCTTATTTTCATTACTCTTCCATTTCATCAATTATTATGATGTATCATCCCTTTTTATGACTAACTAAGGATGAATGTTTGGGGAAGATATATGGTCTTTTTGTTGTCTTTCCAGATGCCATTTGTAGCACAAAAGATCCCAAGCACGAGGCATACAAGAGCAGTTAAGGGTGTGCTCTTACAATGAGATTTTTACACCGTGATGCTATTACACCATGTTGTTACAGACCCACTGGTGATCTGCTGTTACAACTATACTGCTAACTAGATCTCGTCAACTCCTGATGCTGACATGTCCTCTAGATGTTATGCTACAGTTGTGATTTATCATGATAGTTGCAGAAGTTATTAAGTATTGTATTTTTGGATAACAGCCTTTAGGAATTTTTGATTTTAATCTATAATTTTACAGTCATACATTTATTAAGAAGTGGTTATAACCATATGCATTCTATTTCAATCAGTATGAGAATCTTAAGATTCTCATGATTGATCCAACCCTCATTTTTCTGAGATGTAACCACTATATAGTTCTCGGCCCTTGAGGTCAAAAGGTTATCGGAGATCATCATCTTGACTCTATAACTTTTAATCATCATAATACAGAATATTGTGTTTCTATTACATGCGTTATCTGATTTAGTTTCCATTAAGCTCTTTCTCTTCCTACACCATGTTAGGGAGGAAGGGCCCTCCTCTTTAGCAGGGATTTCAGTAGTTAAGGTAGATCTGTGTGTGTGTGTGTGTGTGTGTGTGTGTGTGTTCCTTATTTTATTTATGTATTCGTGGAAGTGTTGTTGCTGTTATTTTGTCTGTGAATAGATTTGCTTCAATTCCAATGTTTAATATGATGTTACATATATGAGATCATAGATACCAGCTGGGTAATTGTTGTGTGATGTGCTAGGATAGATTAATTGATGTGCGATTGCAGTCTTGTAGATCATTTTATTTCCCCATGAGTGATTTCCTTCCAACATTTACTTTAGCAACAATTTCCTTTATTTGGATTTGCTTCTGGCTGGGTGTATCAGCATAGACAGTGCAACTATCATTGAAAGAAAAGATGTCCTTGGATTGATAATTTATGTGTACTATTTTAGTCATTTAATAGTGATTAATACAGCCCAACAGTTTGGAATGCTTCTTTCGAGATCATGATGTGCCAAACTAGGAGGAAGCCTTCATATGGATATTTCTTTTTCCACAATTGTTGTGTATGGAAGAGAAAATATTAGGTTATACGGAGAATTCATATTTATACATACCATGTGTAAAGCAGACCAAGCAAGAAATCATCCCATTTATGTAGTTGACCAAGATTTTGGTTTCTTGCAACTATCTTCAAATACTTCACAGAATTCTCAACTCAAGATTAAGGATGTAGTTCAAACTCCTAAATCTACTCAAACTTATATTTGGAAAATTTTCTTTGATGGGTCTTGTGCCAAATATGGAGATGGAGCTGGTATAGTTTTAATTTCATCAGAGAAAAAGAACATAACTGAATCATGCAAGTTATATTTTTAGGTTACAAATAACGTTGCAGAATATAAAGCTTTCCTCTTAGGCTTAGAGTTTGCTAGAAGCTTAAACGTTAGAAATTTAAGTGTTTTTAGTGTTTCTGAACTTATAGTAAGACAATGTTAGGAATCTTTGTCAAAAAAAACAACCTAGGCTCAGGTCTTACAGAAATAAAGTTTGGGATACAATTGAAAACTTGTTTAATGCTTTTAATATAACTTTCATCCCTAGAAATGAAAACATTCATGCAAAATCCTTAGCTATTTTTTCCAATTATTTTAAAAGACCAGACCAAATGCTGGTACAATACGAAATTGAAGTCAAATATAGGCCATCTATTCCAGATAATCTAAATTATTGGAAAATATTTGAAGATGATGAACAACTAAAATCCTTTCTTCAAGTTATTGATCAATTTTTTTGTCTTACAATTTGAAGAATGTAAATCAGATATGAATGAAGCTGCTAAAGAAAAAGAAAATTAAGATCTAAATAAAAAAGTAGTTGATCATGATATTATAAAACTGTCAAACAATTTAATTCCTAAAGGCCTTTTTCCTTCAGAAAATATATTTAATCAAAATGATGCTGCTATAAATCCGTTGTTTATTTCACAAGAAGATGATATTGAAGAAAATGATATTGGAATTGATGAAGAGATTAAAAAAGTTAAAATTTGTGCATCTTTAACTCCTGAAGTTAAAACTGAAAACATTAAGCTTCTTAAAAATTAAAAATATTTTTTTTCTTGGTCGTATGTTGATCTGAAAACTTATGAAACATCTCTTATAGAGCATGAAATTCCACTAAAACCTAAAGAAAAACCTTACAAGAAAAAAATTAGAAGAATTAATTCGGTTCTACTTCCTACCATAGAAAAATAACTTAAGAAGCTTTTATACATGCCCAAATAATTGTTCCCTTAAGATACTGTGATTGGGTAGACAATTTAGTTCATGTCAAAAAGAAAAATGGAGAAATCAGACTTCATGTGGACCTAAGAAACCTTAATAAATCATCTTTAAAGGATAATTATCTAGTACGAAAGATGGATGAATTACTCCAAAAGGTTTATGGTGCTAATAGGTTTTCAATGCTTGATGGCCTTTCTAGTTATAACCAGATAATCATAAATCCAGAAGACAGAGAAAAGACCACCTTTACCACACCCTGGGTACATTCATGTATGCCTAAATGTATTTTCGGTTATCAAATGTAGGAGCAACATTCCAAAGAGATGCAGATTTAGCATTTGTTGCTAAGGTGAATAAATTTTTGTTATCTACCTTGATGATCTCATTGTTTTCTCTAACCATTTAAAACACTTGCTGAAGTTTTTTTGCAAGTGTAAAAAGTTTGGAATATCTCTCAACCCTAAGAAGTCTTTGTTTTCCATGAAAGAAAGAAATTTAATGGGACACATCATTTCAAGAAAAGGATTTGTGATAGAACCTAAAAGGGTATATGCTATTCAACCATTATCACTTCCAAGAAATAAGAAAGATATCCAAGCCTTTTTAGGAAAAATTAACTTCTTGAGAAGATTCATACCTGACTATGCTAAAATAGTTAAAGACATAACTGATATTCTTAAAAATAATGATGAAGTTAAATGGACTATTCCTACTAGATATGCTTTTGATCAAATCGATAAGGCCATTTCTTAAGCTCCTTCCTTGCCCAGCCCAAATTATTGCTTACCTTCCAGTATATTTTCCTTTGCTTCTGAAACCACTTTTTCTGTTGTGCTATTACAAAAAAATGAATATTCTGATGATCAATCCATATCATTTTTCAATAAGGTTATGCAAGATGTTGAAATCAAGTATGGTATTATTGAAAAACAGTCCTATGCCTTAGTTCAAGCCTTAAAATATTTCAGCATGTATGTACTTCACTCATCCATTACTACTTATGTCCCTAACAGTGTTGTAAAAACTATTCTTACCAAACCAAACACTGATGCAAGAAGAGGAAGGTGGATCACCCAAATCCTTGAGTTTGACCTCAGTATTAAAACCACTAAGTTAGTAAAGGGACAAGGTTTAGCTACATTGTTAGCTCAATCCAATTGCAAATTGTTAGGCATAAATTATGTTTTTGAAATATCTGAAAAGCATACAGAAGAACCTTTTTAAAATCTATAAAGGGAGGATCGACAAGAACCTTCCTTAAATGCAGAAGAGGAGAATCCACAAGAACCTTCCCGGGATTCTCAAGAAAAGAAGCCACAATAACCTTCCAAGGATTCTCAAGGAAAGAACCTACAAGAACCTTCTCCTTCAACTCAAATAGTTATTGTTCACATTAATGAAGAGTTTTTAATGTCAGATTGGTATGCATATATTGCACATTTTCTGATCAATTTTGAGTGTCCTACTCAATTTTCAAGAATTCAGTGAAAAATACTCAAGTTTAAATCTATCAAATAATGTATTATAAATGCCAACTTGTATTGGAAAGATCCTTTCAACATTCTATTACTTTGTTTAAAAAAAACTGAAACTAAAGGAATCATTGAGCAATTTCATGCAGGGGTATGTGGAGGAAATTATGCTTGGAGAGCCACAACATACAATATAATAAGGGTAGGCTTATATTGGACTACTTGTTTTTCACAAGTAGGAGCAAAGGTCGGAAGCTGCATTCCATGTCAGAGGTTTGCTAGTAAGTAAAAACTACCATCTCTTCCATTAGTTCCATTAGTTGTTTCAACACCATTTCTTTAATGGGGACTAGATTTTATAGGAGAAATTCACCCAACTTCAAGTAATAATCACAGGTGGATTTTGACTGCCATGGAATATTTCACTAAGTGGGTGGAGGCTATTCCTGTCAGAAATGATACAGATACAATAGTAATTAAATTTATTGAAGAAAACATTCTCTCTAGATTTTGTTTCCCTCAAAAAATAGTGACTGACCATGCCACAAACTTCAGTAGTATAAAAATGATAGAATTCTGCCAGAAATATCATATTTTATTACATCATTCAACTCCTTATTATCCTCAAGGAAATGGTCTTGCAGAATCATCCAACAAGATCCTGGTAAAGGTAATAAAAAAGGATCTAGAAGAGCATAAGAAGAATTTGGATAGTCATCTTATCTACGCAATTCGGGAAAACATAATTTCTCCCAAAAGATCAACAGGTAAATCTCCATTCCAACCAATTTGACTTTTCTTGTTCTTAAATTTTTACAAGAGGCTACTGATGAACCTGAAGATTTCTCTAGAAGGATAAATCAAGTTATTGAATTGAATGAAAATAAAGATAAGATTCAGTACAAATTAAGAAAATATCAAAATAAAATGAAGTGTCTTTTTGAAAAAAAGGCCACGGAAAGAGACATTAAAGAGGGAGATCTAGTATTGAGATGGGATGCCAGGAGGGAGGATAGAGGAAAAAATGGTAAATTTGATAATCTGTGGTTTAGACCGTTTAGCATTGCTTATGCCAAAGTCAATAATACATTCACTCTACAAAATTTGGAGGGACGATTTTCTACATTGCCTGTCAATGAAAAAATTCTGAAACACTACATTCAGTACTGAAGATTCTGAAGAAGATCATCATTGTACATTACCATTTCCTCTTAAAAATTTTCAAGTGTGTTTTAGTTTGTTTACAACAAAAACTCCATAGCCTGAGGAGACGACACTTGAATATGTTTGTTCTCTGAATCTCACATGGAGAAGAATTCCCTAGTTGGAGCTGATGTTGTAACATTTTTTGGTTTTGATAAGTTAGTATATTATGTTGGAACACCTAATCCTACATGGGTAGGTGTGGAATATGAAAAGTCACAATGGAGTCCAAGTGACCTTGGAATGTGAAACCAAGAGTCACACCATTGTACTATAAATGTACATCTTTGTATAATGGAAAATAAGAAAGCCTCACGCTTATCTTTCATTGTGTTGAGTCTCTTGTGTGTGTGTGCTCATCTTACTCATACACCATGTGTGTGCTTCAACATGGTGTTTAACATGGTATCAAAGCGGGCGATTGCTGGCCCTGCTCCAAATTGAGTGAGCCATTTGTGTTTATGGCCTATGCACATCTGCAAAAATTCTTGACATTTTTGCAGCACTCAGAGTTTCTGCAGCAGTGTTTTTGCCGCCATTCAGAGGTGTTTTGAAGAGGAGCAGCATTCAGTGATTTTGCAGCATTCAGAATTTGTTTTGAAGAAGAGCAGCAGGTGTTTTGAAGAAAGGCAACACTGCCCATCTGAGGGTTTTCATTCTAATGTTTTCCTGCAATTTCTGCCCATTAAATTCTGCATTTTGGATAACTGTTGGAAAAATTGTTTAAATTGAATTTCTGAAGAAGTTTCTGGTTTTTAATGAAAAAGAATTCTGAGTTTTTCTATTGAAAATTTCTACAATTCTGGGTTCTTCTGCTGCTGGGCTATTGAAAATTTTTTGGGTTTTATTGGGAATTTCTGCGAACTGCTATTATATTTCAGTGCTTGAAATTCTGAAGTTGCCCTCATTTCTGGACTTTCTACTGCTGCTGGAAAAATCATTTTTGCAAGTCTAAAAGTTCCTGCAAATTATTCTGCTGTGTATTCTACTATATATTTGGAAGAAAAAATATTCTGCTGCTGAAAAGAAAAATCCTCTGCTATTCTACTCTGTTGTTTTAAAAATAATAAAAATAAATAAAAATAAAAAAATAAAAAAAATAAAAAAAATTAATTTTACTGTTCTTGGCCTTTCGGCCTTCCTCACCTCTCTGATACCATACTCCCGCCTGCGTTCTCCCTATGCTCCCTCTCCTCACCCACACCCACCACGCAGCATTCAATCCACTCCCTCGGCCTTTCGGCCCCTTCCCACTGCACCCTGCCACTTGCAAACACCTACCATCCAACCCCCTTGGTCATCCCTCCCTCTGCAATTGCACAACGCCCTCTCCATACCTTCGGCCCCTCTTAAATTCGGCCTTTCCCTTTTGTTTTAAGTTCCAAAACAAAAACAAAAAATAACCAAAATTTTTTACAGTTCATACGATTTTAAAATTCCGCCTTTTTTAAAATATCCCCAAACCCCTCCCATTTCATATAATAATTTTCCCTTTTTTAATTCCCATCTCCTTATTTTAATTACCCTCCCCCCGCCCATTAATAAAATCCCTTTTTCCTTTTAAATCAATTCCCCTCCCTCCACGATTTTTAAATTCGTCTCCCAAATTTTTATTAATTCTCATTAATATAATATATATAAAAAAAAGCCCTTCCCTATTTTAATAACCTCTTTTCTATTAATATTTCTTTTAATTTTCCCATATAATACCCCCCACCCAAATAAATTTCCCTTCCCTTTTAAAATTCTTCCCATTTTTAATTATTCTACTTTTCAATTAATTAAAAAATAAAATAAAAAACAGCAGAGAGAGAAAGAGAGGAAGACAGGAAAGAGAGATATGAACAACAGAATTGAAGAAATGGCATGGACTTTACATAGAGAAAATTGAAGATTTACATTTTATGATTTGTGGCATATATAAGAGGGCGATTTTATGAAGAATTTACATTTGAAGACAAGTTTTCCATCATTGCAAAACAATTATTTGAAGAAGAAAATTCAGCTGCCATAAATAGATTCTTGCACAACTGTTTTCAGCGACACATTTACAAATATTTTGCAGAGAGATGTATTGAGCTGACATTGTATTTTGAGTGGAATTTGCCTCTTCATTCATAGTTGGAATCAGTGAATTTGAGTTTTTGATGTAAGTCATTTTTGATTGTCCTCCATCATTTGAGGAGCACATTTTGTGCTTTGATATTTCCATAGTTGGAAGTTCTCTTGAGTCATTTGTATTTGTTGTTGAATCACATTGTAAACGAGTGCATTTTCGGTTGAAGCCGACACCCTTTCATTTTTTAGCCTAATTTGTTAAAATGGCTAAAATCAATGAGGCATTAGAGTTGTTGAATAACCTCATTCATTCCAATGTTGATGACATGATAAAAATGAGCAAGGATGCTCTTTGTAACATTCAAATTTGTTTGCTAGATGCACATGAGAAGATTGAGTTTTTGCAGTTGGAATCTCAGCTCCAACAAGACGAACTTCAGCAAAAGAGTCACCATTCTGAACCTGTTTCTGTTCAGAAGATTGAGAAGGACTCCCATCAGCAGCAAGTCAGTAAAGTTCCAGTTGATTCCCATTCAGTTCCTTGTACTAGAGCAGATTTACATGCAGATGCAGCAGTTCAACCTGCACTTCTCAAGCCCATCATCAGACCTTGGGAAGAGCTTGTCCACAACAAGCACATAACTGGTCTTGGATATGACAAGGGTGTGTCCTTTCATATTCCAGACTACACAAAGCCCATCATATTTCAGAGTGTCGGATTCATGTATCATAGTTCACCTGCAGCTGTTTCAGATCCTGTTCCACTTCCACAACAGATTGAGAAATGCCAACACTGTGATCGATTTGGCCATATGAAAGATCACTATTTTGATCTTCATCCATGCAAGCACTGTGGTCGACACACTTATTCTTCAGACAGATGCTTCAGACACAAGCTTCCTGCAAGAACAAAGATTCATCTTGGATGGATCGCTTCTTGGCAATGGGCATCAGCAGCCAAGAAGATGTTTAAGTCGCATGTCAGAACATGTTCACGAATATTGAGCAAAATTGCAGTTGAGTTTTCGCCATCATCTCACCTTGTCACTGACAGGGGGGAAAATGGTGGTCATGTACAAGCTTCGACGACAGATCAAGCGAGCCTGAGCCACAATCTCTCATTCCATGTTCAGAGTTGTAGCCAGCAGTTCAAGCGAGCCTGAGCCACAATTCGTCATTCTGGATTCAGAGATGTAGCCAGAGATATGGATGCCCATGAGCATACCTTCGGTTGGTGGATAACCTAAAACCATCATTTTCGGTTGGTGGATAACCTAAAACCATCATTTTTCGGTTGGTGGATAACCTAAAACCATCATCTTTGGTTGGTGGACAACCTAAAACCACCACAGGTAGTAGACCTCCCTTCTTTTAGGTTGAAGGTCTCCCTTTTTTATGAGGGACAATTCCTCTAGCAGAAGCTTTTAGCTTCTTGCCAGTTTTGGAAGAGTTCCGGGAACTGCAACAAGTTTTGCGTTCCAGTGTTTGTGGTCATCCTAAAACCACCTCTTTTTTCCAACATTTCGGAGAGTTGATTCAGCCCAAGTGCTGCCATGTATACTTTGCAGATTTGTATTACAACTCTTTTCTTGGACTCACACATACCCCTTCGGATTAAGGGGGATGTTGGAACACCTAATCCTACATGGGTAGGTGTGGAATGCGAAAAGTCACAATGGAGTCCAAGTGACCTTGGAATGTGAAACCAAGAGTCACACCATTGTACTATAAATGTACATCTTTGTATAATGGAAAATAAGAAAGCCTCATGCTTATCTTTCATTGTGTTGAGTCTCTTGTGTGTGTGTGCTCATCTTCCTCATACACCATGTGTGTGCTTCAACATGGTGTTTAACATATTAGTCAAAAAATATATTAAAAATGTTAAGCTAGGATATGGATTGAGAAGAAAAATAAAACAAAAAATGTTAGGACTATGAATATTTTACAAATCCATATCAAATAAAATGTTAGTGTTTGATTTCCCTAAAGAATGAAGGCATAAAAATGTTAGGAAAGGAAAGAAAAAATGTGCTTTAGATAAGAAAAATGGATAAAATGAAGGAAAATTGTTGAAATGCACCATTAAATTTTTAATTCTCATTTGATTATGGTTTAAAATATTTCAAAAGGCATTAATCATAGTTTTTGGTTAATCAAACATCAAAATTTACATTAGGCGCATATAAATTTATCCTAAGTCGCTAAATGAAAAATATGTCTTGTCATGTTTGATAAAAAGTGCCCATTTATCTATGGTTGATATGCCCTCTGCCCAGGTTAATGACGAATGGAGATTTTGCACCCCCCTCTGCTATTTATTGTTAACGTGTGGGGTGGGGGGGGGGGGGGGGGCGGTGTTGTGTGTCTGAAAGATAGTTTTAATAGCTGGCACTAAAGGAATACATGGCACTATATTATCATTTCGCACCCCCCGTCTCAAAACTAGAAACCACTCCTGACCTCCTCCGAAAAGTGCAGTGGTTTCTATTTTCCATCAATGGTCATTCTTCCCTCACGCCTTGATCGTTTACCCTCTATCTAATCATACACTGCCACCTGCCATACTCATTATCAAATCATTATAAACATTGCCAACATGTCATGTCCTACACCTTCTATTCGCTCGTTAAGCCTCTGCTCCCAGACCATTAGCCTCCACATCACAGCTATGCTCCAATTAGCATTAAAGTCACTACGGTGACACGAAAACTATTAGCCATACCCTACAGTTATAAATAAACCCAAGCCATTATCTTTGTCACTTTTATCTAATTTTTCACTATTTCTTGTAGGTTAAATATTCACACACGGTCCTCTACACTGCATATTGTTCATCTGTCACCATTTATGCCCAACCTACTCTCTATTATCCAGTAACCTACACCTTTCTCCTCTTATATCCTCTTCTGTCTATCAGTATGACCCCAAAGGGGAAATCCGAAAATATAAACACAGAAGAAACCCCTGCTACTACAGTCTAGGTCAATCTTCACCTTGTTCCCCTCGCTTATTCCTTATTCAAAATTGAGGATGTTAATTGTGTGTTTGACTTTAATGAACTACATTATTGGCTAAATAAAAAATACATTGACAAACATGATCCCATTAGATTTTGGGATTCATTACTTCCTTTCTATACCTTCCAAAAAAAACATGAATTCCCTGACCTGGTTATCTAGTGTGATGCCAAATATGACCCTCTGTAAATAGCAGTGATGGATTAGAATGGAGAGATTATGATCAACATCTTTGCTTAAACCCTTAACCAGATGCTCTTAATCCCTTCATCAAACTCCCTCAGCCATTTTTCACCAGCTGAACTTATGGATCTGTACCATAAGTTAAATTTTCCACAGAGAGCTTAAATATTTGATATTTTCTTGCCTTAAGATGCTGAATTACCTAAAAATAATCCACCTTATCCATCTTCTATATTCCCTGAAACTTCTAAACATTACATTTCTCTGCTTTCTTACCTACTAGGATATTCAGATGAGACACTGTGAATGAACCTATCCTTGGTTTTCTTTCCATATTCAATCAATATCATCAGCCATTATTCGTGTATAATTATATCCAATTCTTGGTTGATAATATACATGAGAAATTCATGAATCTTACTACACAAGGAGTGTTTAAGTATAGTTATGTACTTATTCATTTCCTTCTTTTTCAGCAAGGAGATAAATTGCCAATTCAAATCAGAAAATAGGATGATCAAGGAGTGGATCAATGAGCGATCCATTGGACAGAGATAGTCAGAACCAGTTCAACAAAAAATTCATACACAAATTTTATAGATTCCTTTATACATCCAGTAGTAAAACTTCTAAATATTCAGACAGAGCCAAGGATTAGAGATCAGTTAAAAAGGATTCTGCATCTAAGTGAACAAACTAAAACAGGTTACTGGTATTTATACCAGAATTAAACAGAGATAAGGGTATACAGATGATCATAACATTTTTTCCAAGTTCCTTGAAATTAAACAAAAGAATGAAACTCTCAAGTCCAGTGTATATAGCCAGTCTTGGAAATAGACTTCCACCTCCCAACAGAGATTACTTTTCGCTTTTGACAGTGAAAAAGGGAGAATGAAAATGGCCCTTTTTCAAGCTCAGGTTCTATTTCCAAAATCTGCATGAGAATATAAAAATACCATATTTTCATTTGAAACCAATCATATAGATCCCACCGATCAAATGGATATGCATAGAAAATCTGGTGAAATGTTGTTTTCCACCAAGACTACTACATCAATGTCCCTCTCCAAGCTTAGGACTACACTATAAAATGTTCAATCTTAGCTCAAGATTGAAAAACTATCTTCATTAGCTAAAGATAACAAGCTGAAATCTTTATATCGTGTAGTCAAGATTGGATAGGATCCAAACGACTGCAAGGCAATAGAAGAGATTCTCAAAAATAAAAATGCAGATATTGCAGCTCTGTGAATGTAGTTGAAGTTTCCTTCTACTAAAGATCCACGGACCAAAGATATTGAGGAGAGTGGACAGAATAAGGAAGATATGCTCAAAATTATTATTGATAAAAAAATGCAGACAAAGAAAATGGAAGAACAATTGAAGGGTTACTAAAGGAGAAGGAAACAACACAGACAACTATGGTTCCAGTCACATCAGTTCCAGTAAAAGTTGCAAGTACCGAACCTTCGTCATCATCAATAGAAATTGAATCAATATCAACATCTGTTGATCCAGTTAAATGAGCACAAGAATTGGCTTTACAAAAATATAAAAATGACAAACTGGGGAGAAGTTCTAGAATTTAGAGTTACAAAAGATCAAGAATGACACTTTTATATGGAATAAATGCAGAAGTCTCGTTGATTAGGAATCAAGATTTAAAAATTTGAAAGTGAGTCCTTAATGGATGATACCTTGGCCCAGGCCAAGGAAAATATCTCGATAGATATCATCCAATCCATGACAAAATTATGGCCATCCATAAAAATAATCTTTGAACAATAAGAACTCATAACTCGATGTAGAGCGGAAATTGAAGTACAAAAAGAAGCCTTAAAGACCAAGCTAGTAGAATCCATAGATATGATTAAAGTGTTAAATTAAAAAATCAGAGAAGAGCTGAAAGAAATAAATTTTCCTAACAGAACAACTACCATCTTAGAATAAAGAAGGTCTTACAAAAGGAGAATTTGATCAAATAGTTGGGGACGATGTGTCAAACCTTGGACATTGTTCTCCAAAGGTTTCATTCCAAGTTTAATGTTTTCAATAAAAAATTACTACCATGATTGGTAGCCTCAAATGATAAATTAATCAAGTTAGAAGATTATTGTAAGAAATTGTATACTATGGCAACATACATAGCTAAATTTGCAGGGATCAAAGGACATATTACAGGGAAGGCTTTCCTAGAATCCTTAGAGTTTGACTTGACCATCAAGAATGAGATTAGGCATTTGTTTCTTAACAAAACCACCTTAAAGAGATACACAGAAGTGGATGAAGTCTTGAGAAATATGGTAAATTTGCAAATACCAAGTGAAGAAAGATGGGATAAGTTGTGTGATACTATTGAGTAATTTTGATCCAAACAGCATGACACCACAACAATATTTCAAGGGCCAAGTCATCAACGACCTCCTTCAAAGCAGAGACACATCATGCAACAGTTTCCTTCTTCATATTATTTGATACTATTTTTGTAATCAGTTTTAGATATTTTCTTAGTACTATAACTATTATAAATAAATCTCAGCATGAGTTACTAAGGGTTACACCCTTGGATGAGAATTTCTATAGAGAACAATGTACAAGCTTTTGATCATTAATAATAAAAGAAGGATTCTAGATTTGTTTCATACAACCTTGCTCCCTTGTGATTTTTTCCTATATATTATATTCTGCATGTATTTAATTATTATGAAGATAACTAGGTAAGATTAGTTGAGTTTTAGTTGTCTTAAATTACTCCTGAAGTTATTATCTATATCATAGAATGATTTATTGAGCTAATTTTTTATATAAATCTTTCTCATCAATAAATTATCAACATCTTCATAACGTTAAATATGTTTTGTTAAAATTTTAGACATTGTTTGAAATTCTTCACAGTTATGATCATTTGAAATATTCTATTTGAATAATTAAATAATCATATCTTATTAAATCTTCTTGTTAATCACCTACAAAATCTAAATCACTATGTGGAATAAAGAAACAACCCTTTGTCCTATTAGTTAATATTATCTAAAATTTTAGACACAATTGCCGAAAATTGTTTTATGCATTGGTCATCCAAAAATTACAAACTTAAAACAAAACAAAACATTATTGATTCTCTGGCATAAATTATTGACCCCAATTATCTCAGAGGACAACAGAGGGAGTGGTTGATTCCTTCCGGTTTATACCAAAAACATAATGTCACATCAATTTGGGGTTTGCATTTATAAAAATAACTAAAAATAATATTGGTGTTTTTCTCCTCGTATGTGTTTCCACGTACATCTCATCCCTTTATATGCTACATGTGTGGATTATAATTACATTTTTGTTTTTGAAATTTGTGTGTTGACGTATTCTGTTTTTTGCATGTATTTTTGCTAAATAAATTGAAAATTATTATTTTTCAATAGTTGTTATAATACTGATTCAACCCCCCACTCCCATTATTATCTTGGTCTCTAACAATTGGTGTTACAACTAAGTTCCTTCAAGATACATCTAATAGATATAAGGAAGACTAGGGACAATGTCTAACCAAGAAGGAGGTCATACCAATAAAATACCATGTTGATTTGAACAAACTATACATTCTGGAAGAAAAGAGTGGGGAATTATTTAAAATCCTTTCTATAGATGACATGGGCATAGTGCAAGATGGATATGTAAGGCCTATAATCATGGTTACAAAAGATGATAAGATTGAGTTCACATATAATGCTAAGTCAATCATGTCACTCCATACCAAATTACCTAAATGTGAATTGGTCAAATTCATGAATTGTACAACTTCGAAGGCAATATCAGAGAAAATGAACAACTACTATGAAGGAAATAGGAAGCTAAAGAAGGAAAAATGAAAAGGATTGAAGGTGAAGTTTAAATCCCTAAAGATGCATGAATACAAGGGAATATCAAATATTTTTCTTCGTGTGGATGAAGTGGTAAATACCATAGGTCGAATTGATGAGGAATTGAAGGAGTCAATTCTAGTTCAAAACGTGCTAAGATCACTTCAAGAAATATTCAATCCCAAGATGTCAGCTATAGAATAAATAACAAATCCCAACATACTTATAGTGGATCTACTACGTGGAACACTTAATACCTATGAAATGAGGATGTCAAAAGGAAGATAGAAAACAAGGGATATGAAGATAAAGTAGCTAATTACGATTCTATCTGTCCAAAGACCACATCATATCAAGACGAGTTTGGGATATGAAGAAAAGTTACGTTAAAAAAAAAAATAATGGAAATAAATCCATTAATTTTTCTCATGCAATCAAAAGTACGACCATTGTAAATATATTTCAAATTCAATAAGATAATGAAGCAAGAAAGATTTATTTTAATGAGAGAAAAATGACAAATAGATAGAAAATGATTTAAATAATTAAGAAAAGGTAATGTTTTAGAGTGAAATATATGAATTCAACAAGCTACAACCACATCATTCAAGTAAGAAATCAACAAAAAACTGACATGCATCCAGAAAAATGTCATCAACAAAAATTCAGCAATCAAATTTTGTTGTGAAACCAGCTCCAAAAATAGAAGAAAAGATATATCAATGCCTTATAAATAAACCACTTCGAGGGAGCAACCTCCAATACATTACATAAATGAACAATTCTTGGATGATACAAATTACAAAACCTCCTTTCTATATATAGGAATCCATGGGGCCACAATGTAATCCTAGCCGACCTAACAATAATAATTTAAGGGCACAATAATAACAATATGGGGGTTACAGGGGTACAATAATAACAATAAGGAGGTTACACTAACAACAATAAGGGACTATACTAGTAATATAGGGACCTAACATGCCCCTCTCCTTCAAAAAAGTGTTGTCCTCAATGCTTGAGTAGCTCTGGGTGCTTCTGTATAAAATTCTCATCCTCCCATGTAGAATCTTCGGTGGGTAAGTTCTTCCACTTGATGAGATACTCTGAAATTGATCGATTCCGTAGCTGTCGAGTTCTTGTTTCCATGACCGCTTCAGGTTCCAATATTATTTTTCCTTCCTCATCAAGTTCTGGTAATATTGTTTGAAATGGAATATTTTCACCTATAACCTTCTTTAAGCGCGAAACATGGAAAACTGGATGTACTCGCGAAGAAGCAGGAAGCTCCAATTTGTATGCCATAGTACCAATGTTTTGCAACACCTTGTAAGGACCATAGTACTTTGGTGATAATTTATTATCCTTCTTAGCTTGCTTGAGGGACATTTGTTTGTATGGTTGTAGCGGTAAAAATACCCAATCTCCTACATCAAAACTTCTCTCGCTGTGATGTTGATCTGCCTGTTGTTTCATTCGGTTTTGTGCCAAATTCAGGTTATCCTTTAAGAGTTGGAGAACTTCTTGCTGATGCTCGATGTGATCTTCCACTGCTTGAACCTTCAAATTTTCCCTTAAATATGATGTGATGGATAGTGGATGATATCCATAAAGTGCCATAAATGGGGTCATTTTTGCTGCAGTATGGAAGGAAGTGTTATACCACCATTCAGCGAGAGGTAACCACTTGACCCATTGTGTTTGTTTATCAGATACAAAACAATGAATATATCCTTCCAAACATTTATTTACTATCTTAGTTTGACCATCAGATTGTGGATGGTAAGTTGAGCTATGAGCTAATTGAGTACCCAAACAAGAAAATAACTTCGTCTAAAAATTTCCAGTAAAAATGGGATCTCTGTCACTCACAATAACCTTTGGGTTTCCATGTAGCTTTTGAATTGTGTCCATAAATGTAGTAGCAATTGCACTTTCTTTAAATGGATGAGATAACGCACAAAAGTGTGCATACTTGGTAAGTCTATCAACTACCACCATGATGACACTCTTTCCTTTGGAATTAGGTAAACCTGTGATAAAATCCATTGAAATCTCCTCCCAACGTTGACTTGGAATGGATAAAGGTTGTAGAAGACCCGAGGTCTTAATTGTCTCAACTTTATTCTGCTGGCAAACCAAACATTCCGCCACAAAATTTTGAATATCAGATTTAAGGCCATCCCAAAAAAAATTCTTTCTTCACCCTGTGGTAAGTTTTTAAAAATCCTGAGTGTCCTCCTAAAGGAGAAGTGTGCAATTCCAGAAGAATCTTTTGTTTTAGTTGGGAATTCTTACAAAGATATAAGCGATCTATGTACCATAAGGAATCATTTTTCCAACTAAATGTATCAGATGTACTAGGATCTTGCTGCAACTTTTGAATGAGTGTCCATACATCTTTGTCCTTCTTCCATTCATCTCTTGCTTCAGTTATCCAATCTCGTTGGATAATAGAAATGGCACAAAGAAATGCTTCCACCTCTTCATTCTTTCTTGAGAGTGCATCTGCAACAACATTAAGCTTTCCTTTTTTGTAGATTATTTCAAAGTCATAACCCAACATCTTTGTGACCCATTTTTGCTGCTCTTCCGAAGATAGTCTTTGTTCCAAAAAGTGTTTAAGACTATCATGATCAGTTTTTACCTTGAAGTGTCTTCCCATTAGGTAAGGTCTCCATTTCTTTAGTGCATGTAGTATTGCCAACATTTCATTCTCATAAATAGCCTTTTGTAAATACTTTCCTTTGATTGAACGAATTTCAAAAGAAATGGGTCTTCCTTCTTGCATTAAAACAACACCAATTCCATTTCCTGAGGCATCACATTCCACAATAAAGGTTTTTGTGAAGTCTGGCATAGCTAAGACCGGTGCTAGGCACATTGCCTCTTTAAGATGTTCAAAGGTCTTAGTTGCTTCAGGAGTCCATGAAAATGCATCTTTCTTCAATAATGTTGTTAGAGGTGTTGCTATTCTCCCATAATTCTTAACAAACTTGCGATAATACCCTGTTAACCCGAGAAATCCTCGCAACTGCTTTATTGTTGTGGGGACTTTCCATTCCTTAATGGCTTTAATTTTGTTAGGGTCTACCTTAACACCCTCGTGAGATACAATATGACCCAGATATTCCACCTCTTGTACTCCAAAGAAACATTTGGATGTTTTTGCATATAATTGTTTCTCCTCCAATAGTTTGAGCACCCTGTCAACATGTTGAACATGATCCTTCCAAGATCTATTGTAGATTAGTATATCATCAAAAAATACTAGCACAAATTTTCTAAGGAAGGGTTTGAAAATGGAATTCATCAACCCTTGAAATGTAGAAGGTGCATTGGTAAGGCCAAAAGGCATGACCAAAAATTCACAATGACCCTCATGAGTTCGAAATGCTATTTTTGGAATATCTTCAGTCTTCATTCTAATTTGATGATATCCCGAACAAAGATCCAACTTGGTAAAATAAATTGCTCCATGTAATTCATCCAATAATTCATCAATCACAGGAATGGGAAATTTATCTTTAATGGTGAGCTTATTGAGTTCCCTATAATCCGAACACATTCGCCATGATCCATCCTTCTTGTGTACCAATACTACAGGAGCAGAGAAAGAACTTTGACTAGGTTTAATTATACCCGCCTCCAACATTTCTGCAATCATACGTTCAATTTCGCTCTTTTGGACGTAAGGATATCTATAAGGCCTGATGTTTGGAGGAACACTTCCTGGAATCAAATGAATGGCATGATCATGATCACGAATAGGTGGGAGTCCTTTGGGAGTTTCAAACACCTTGGAATGATTGTCCAAGACTTGTTGGAGATCTGTAGAAATAGATGATTTTGATGTTGAAACTTCTAGTGAGCATAATTGTGCAATTACGCCTCGTTGTTCTTTCTTTAGAAGCTTTGTCATGACATTAGAGCTTATTATCTTTCCCGACTTCCCCGCAATACCCCGTAATTCGACTTCCTTTCCTTCTGAAAAAAATTTCAAGAAAAGTTCTTGAAAATTAAAAGCTACCGTCCCCAAAGATTGTAACCATTGTACTCCTAGTACAACATCAGCACCTCCCATAGGAATGAAAAGCATTGGACTAGTCAATACATATTCCCCCATGGTTAGCTTGATATTATGGCATTTTCCAGAGAAATTTATAGTTCCTCCATTTGCAACCATCACTTGACATTCTGGTGCTAGGTATAGGAAACAATTCAATTCCTTAGCTACCTTACAATGAATAAAATTATGGGTGCTACCTGAATCAATCAACACTATTACCTTTTTCTTCTCGATATGTCCTTCTATCTTAAGATTCTGAAGAGTGGTAATTCCTGCCAATGCATTACATGATATGGTCGAACCCATTTCTTCCTCTTCTAGGGTTGGTTCCTGGTATATATCCTCTTCTTTTGAAGATTCTTGTTCATTTTCTTCTTCCTCTTCACAATCTATGTAAAATAATTTCTTATCAACACACTTATGACCTTTAGTGTATTTGCTATCACAACTGTAGAAAATCCCTTTTGCTCTTTTTTCTTCCAATTATTGTGGTGCCAACCTTGTAGGTTGTGGAAATCTAGGAGTAGCAACACTTCCTTCTTTATAGAAGTGAGTGGTAGGCTTCCTTGTCACCATAATTTTACATTCAATTTTTCTTTCCAACTTGAATGCCTTTTCCAATGAATCAGGTTCCAAAACAGGAACTTCATGTCGGATGTTATCCTTTAAAGTACCTATGAAGAGATCAATCCTGTGTTCCTATCGAATATTAGTTACCCTTATATTCAATTTTTGAAAGTCCTCAATGAGCTCCCCCACTGAACACTTTTGTTTGATATTTATCAATTGGCTAAAGAAGGTGTTGCTCTTTGTATCCTCATAATGTGCTATCATTTCCTCCGTAAAAATTGACCAAGTGACAATTTTTTACGGGAGCAAAGCCATCGATACCATATAAATGTATTTTGTTCTTAATGTAAAGTTTCAATGCGTACCTTTTGTGTGTTTTTCACATTATCGAGATCAAAATATTGCTCCATCTGTAGTATCCATGTTACAGGATCCTTTCCATCAAACTTCCTCATATCCATTTTTGGAATATGCTAGTTCTTCCCTCCAACATTAGAGTTTATGAAATCACAATTAACATTTATTTTTTTCTCATCATGAGTTTCCTCTACTATATTTTCACCATTAGGAAAAATTTCTTGTATCAACTTTTTCAAACCTTCCATGTCTGCATTTGGATCATTCTTCATGTTTTCCATTTTTTCATCGATCTTAGCTTCCATTTCATCCATCTTAGATTCCATGTCAGCTTCCATGCCTTCCATGCCATTCTTAAAACAATCAATCTTAGATTCCACACCTTTCTTCAAACCATCCATCTTAGTTTCCATGCCTTTATTGAAAACTTCCCTGTCATTTTTTGTTACTCTTTGTGAGAGCGAAATTTGTTTCACTTGCTCTTGTAATTTTGATATGTCATGTTGCCATTCTTCATCTTCATGAGTCATAGTAGAGCCTTCTAAAGGCTTAATGGGTGTTGAATTATTTTTAGGGGCCATTTTAGAATTCATTAATGATATCTATTTTACAATATGCCCTTGGAATGAATTCAACTTGATTCTTCAAGCAATACTTATGCAATTCGGAAAAAAAAATACACAACTTTTACTTTCTTTTTAGGAGCTCGATATTGAAACTGAATTATATCTATAATTACAGATCCTCAATATCTGAAATTTGGCCCTATAGTAGCCCTATGAAGCTTCTTTCAAATTCCATAGGTCTGACCTGATTTGGATTCTTCAAGTCAAAGTTATTTCCAATCTCCCACAATGACCCAATTATGTACTGGTTCAGTACAGTGAACTTGTACGACTTTCCACGTGTCATTGTTTCCTTCTTTGGCTCTGAAATTGATAGAAAATAAACTTTAGCCTGTGTACTTGTGGCCAATTTTTACAGTAATCCAATCCGATGCTCAGAGAGAGAGTTATGAAGATTTTCCCATGATCACCTCTTTGAGATGAAATTGGGGAGCCTGAAAAAGACCTAATTTTCACAGACCATATCTCCGAAAATATTGCGAACCAAGCTCTGAAATTTTGTGACGATGTTCCTCAGGGTTTTAGCTTTGCAGCCTAAAATTTTCTGCTTCTGAATCTTCGTAGAAATAAATTTATAGCCAGAATTCCACGATGACCTGTTTAGGTTAAATTCAGGAGCCTCTAAACTTACCTAACTTCCACAGATCATATCTCCGAAAATGTTGCTAACCAAGCTCTGAAATTTTGCGACAATGTTCCTCAAGATTTAGGCTTTGCACCCTAAAAATTTCTGCTTCTGAACCTTCATAGAAAAAAATGTATAGCGAACATTCCACGATGACTTGTTTGGAGCAATGAAACCTTAGAATCCAAACCTCTGATACCAAATGTTGTGAAACCAGCTCCAAAAGTAGAAGAAAATAGATATCAACATCTTAGAAATAAGCCACTTCAAGGGGGAAACCTCCAATACATTACATAAAGAAACAATTCTTGGATGATACAAATTACAAAACCTCCTTTCTATATATAGGAATCCATGGGGTCACAATGTAATCCTAGCTGACCTAACAATAATAATTTAAGGGCACAATAATAAAAATATGGGGGTTACAAGGATACAATAATACCAATATTTGGGTTACACTAACAAAAATAAGGGAATATACTAGTAATATAGGTACCTAACAAATTTCTACTAATTATCAAAATATTTCTCCTACATATTTTTTTACATGAAAAAATTGTGCTTACAAATATGCCAAATGTAGATTAAATTTAACCTACAGGAAAATTGAAAATAAAAGAGGAAGTATGTTATATTTGCTAAATAATAAACTTGTCAGATTGAGGAGAAATATACCCATGAAAAAACAATTGTTTTTTACATTGACTAACATGTTTGAATGTTCCATTTATCATAATTATGGGTATAAGGAATTTGATTCCAAAATTATAAAGTTCATACTAGCCCATGATATTTGGAAATAAAAAGAACAACATAAGGTGTGGCAAGAGAAAAAGAAAGAAAATTGTGGTCTAGTGTTGTATGCTCATATTTAGGGAAAGAATTTGTTGGGAAAAATACTGAGAGGGGGGGGGGGGGGTTGAATCAATATTTAGGACATACTCTAAACTTTTTACCTTTTCATGCTCTAAAACCCATACGCTACTTTACAGAACCAGACTCGCGTATATATGCGGATACCCTTCACAAAACTCACGTATATACAGAGATCTTATTATGCCATTAATTCTTTACTTAGATCTATGCAGCATTCATTCTTCTGATGATTAGATAACAGTAAGCATGTGTAGTAATAACAGAATAAAACATCACACATAAGCATCACACAAGAACACCATGATTTTAGGTGGAAACCCAAGTTGGGGGAAAACCACTGCTGCCGTTGTCTCAGCCTTCAATATTTTATTATAAAGAAAACATCTTACAACTATGTGCTGGCGCAGACTCATACCAACACGCAGGCACCCACCTGCGCTCGTTTACCACCCTCTCCTGGAAGGGAGCTACGACCCCCTGCTCTCATTTACCAGCCTCTCCTAGAAGGGAGCTACGACCCCCTACTCTCGTTTACCAGCCTCACCTGGAAGGGGGCTACAACCCCTTGACTAAAGGCTACAACCCTTAGCACCATCATGGACCACGTTTCATCAATTTTCACACTGGATCCAATAGCTTCAATAGAACACAACTTGGAGGCCACTTTTCATCATATTTTCAGACTGGACCCACTCCACACATTTAAGCTCAATCATACATCAAAACTGATACTTATCAATTTAGACAACCCAGAACTGTAGAATACAGATAGAACTAACACAGCAGAACATATCAGACTTTTTACCCTTCATACTTCAGCAAAACCCTAATTTTCATACGCACTTTCCTTTCACTGATCCCGCGTATATATGTGCTTCCATGCATATAAAATCGCGTACACTTCTGTACATACTTCAGAACTGATTTCACAAAACATACGCGCTTTCGCATTATCCAACCCGCGTATATACGTGCTTCCACTATTCCAAACTAGCATATATATCTTCAGACATTATAGAGCAGCATACTTCTTCAAATCAGATATTCAGTTCAGATTTAACCCTTTACTTTAGATAGATGTTTGCCTCATCTCAGATCTAAGCATTCCATAAATAGATCTAGAAGATACAAATACATTTCAGATCTAGATTCCCTTCTTCATCATTTTCTTCATAGGTGCATCACAGATTCAGATATATCATCAAATTGTTACCCTTTCCATACATACATACTTCTGAGTGAAGTATCCATTCAAACCCAGACTCATGCACACCCTTGCTCAATGATTTTCTTCTCCTTATATAGGTTTACCCTTTTTCAATACCATGAGCCAAAACCACACCACTTCCGACGATATTTCTGGACGGGACCAAATATACAATCCAACACTCAATACAATGGGTCAATACCATGGTAGTAACCCCTGGTTTTACAAATTTAGAGCGCAATTGAGCATACGCGACTTGGCACGTACTTTTCCGCGTGCATACGCTAATTCTCCTAGACAAACCCGCGTATGCCTTGAGACACACACTTTTCATCATTGTTCTAGCATCTACTGAAATTCATTTTATCATTACATCTAAGTTGCTCTAAGACACATCATATCACATCAGATTTACATCATTACCAAGTCCATCAAGTCAAGAATAACTTCATCAAGTAGGTTGCCATCATCTTCATCAAGTGAGTTGCCATCAAGGACAACACTCTGCAACATATTGCCAACAATCTCCCCCTTTGTACTTGATGGCAACCACAATGGTGTTTGATCATCACAACAAATAGACACATTAAACATAACCATTATTCTCCCCTTATTCAAACACCATGTCATTCTCCCCCTTTGACATCAAGGGAAAAGGGCGGATCAAAACCAACACAAGGTTTTTCTCCTCATGTAGCAAGAAGAGCGCTGTAGATATGATGTGTATTGAAGTTACCATCCTCTTCCTGAGTTCATGCTGAATGTTCAAACATATTGATTAATGAAGTAAATGACTCTATGACCTTCCTATCACCAAGGACTCATACTTACATCAAAGATCCAACCAAGTGGATTTACATATGAGACTCAAGTACCCAACCAAGTGGGTTTACATATTTTGACTCAACTACCCAACCAAGTGGGTTTACAAATTTGAACAAGTCCTTACATGAATGAATATTACAATTTTTACATCATAGGTCTCAACATGACCTTTTCATCAAATTACAAATATGACTTTTCATGACCAATACCAGAAGGACCTCAAGAGAGATCATATTTCAGAACCATCATAATGCCAACAATGTATTATACTCAGCAAGACTAATGCTCCCCCTGAAACTATGCATCCAATGCATCCTTTCTATATGACCAAAGCTCCCCCTTTTCTTGTGCATCCTGAACACTTTCAACAGCAAATCATCAAGGCATCTTCACCCAAAATTAGAGAATGAAACAGAAATATAAGAGCTGAAATACCACCAGAGACTCCAAATAGCATCAGAGATACCAAACAGCACCACAGCTTGTGCTGAAGAAATGTTGACCCAGAAAAATTGTCAGCAACCACACATACGCGGTTTTCTATGTATGAACTCACGTATATACGCGACTGTGTTTCAGGAAATCCACGTATCCAATTCCATCTTCTGTATTTTAACCAGATCTGATCCTCTGTGAGGCAAAGACAGTTTTCAGCTTTTTTTTTCTGAGATATTTGAATGCTTCCCTGGAATATATGAGAGCAGATAGATAGGACAATGTAGTTGTGTATTCAAGTGTCATCCAATGGTTGTACCATAAGCACATTAGTAACCAAGCCTTCAAACTCTTTGCAGCATCAACATATTCTTCCCAAGAGGAGTTATCATACCAGAACAACTTCTATAATAAACAATACGTGTCAAGCAATCATTCATGTGATCTGATATCACCAAGATCTTCAAGATTTATCATGATCATGATGTAACATGTGTAAGAATTAAAAGAGGTCTCAACTAGCAACAAACTCTACATGATTTATCCTTATCTCTGAATCACAAGACTTCCATCTTATCCATGTGTGAAAATAAAAAAATATTCTTCAGCAAAAAGCAACCAGGGCTCATCCATAATTTCACCATAATAAACCATGTATCATGTCATCATCATTTAGAACTGAGAAATAAACAGATATAGTGCCAATGATACAATCATTAATAGTCAGACTGATGCTCCCCCTGATCCTGTACTCCTGATCTTCAATTGTCATACAAATTTTCTTATTATAAGTGCATACGCAACTGTCTCCACTGTAACTCTCGTGTATACGCGGATTTAGTTCACTAAACACGTGTACGAAAAGTGAAACATTGAAAACTTCACATTCCTTCATCTCTCCCTGAAGTTGTACCACCTATACCTGTCTTCTTCACATCAGATGCTTTGTCAGAAATAAACATAACCAGAAGTACCAAAACCAACCATGGGAATCATCATACATTGCTCCCCCTGTGATGATACATTACTAATCTCTATAATGTATCTCACATCATTCATGCAGTCATTATGAGAAATAAGCTTTAGAAGCGGATGACTGCAGTAGGGTCAATATTCCCTACGTTTCTGACCGGTCCTCCTTCTTTTTCCAACTTTGCTTGAACTTTCTTATTGTGTGCTGGAAGTTCTCCAATTTCTCAGATCTATTCATCCTACATTCTTTTTCTACATGTCCATACTTGTTACAAGTATAACATCTTATGTGACCAGAAAAGTAAGCATAAGGATCATAATGTGTTGTTCTATTCTTCCTTCTATTGCAATCAGCTGCTTTATGACCATACTTGCTGCATGAAAAACAATATCCCTTGAAGAAACCAGAGTACCTTTCTATGTAGAATCTGTTTGTTTGTGACTGAAACAATCTGCTTCTGCAATTGGCTGCAACATGCCCATAATTATGACATTTAAAGCATTCAACATTATTGATCAAAGGAGGGAATGATTTCTTTTGAGAGTTCATGATTGTCGGTTGACCTTTTGTTTCTTTCAACACATCAGGTTTTGCATTGATATCCTTTGAATATTTAGCACTTCCTTGTGAACTAGATTCTCCTTTAACAGTTTCATGAAAACCAAGACCAAATTTAATAGAAGGAGACCTTTGACTACTAAGAATATTATCCAGAATCTTAGTACTATCTTGAAACCTCAAGATTTTATCCTTTTCTTCTAATTTACCTCTTAGAATGTTTACCTCAACCTCTAATTTTTGGCATTGCTTCTTCATACTTTCTTCGACCCTTCTTCCTTCTTCTACTTGATCATTCAGTTTTAAAATCTCTTCTTTCAACCCATTTTCTTGTTCTTCAAAAATTTGTAGAAGTTCTTCATTCTTCTTATTTGATTTTTCCAGATCTGTTTTGAGCGAGATGATTTCTGCTTCACGTCCTTCCTTTTCAAATGATTGTAGAAGTTATTCATTCTTCTTATTTGATGCTTCAAGGTCTGCTTTCAGAGAGATGATTTCTGCTTCAAGTCCTTCATTGTGATTGGTTACTTTGTCCTGCAGTCTTTGATACATTTCTATCTGTCCCTTCATTGTTTCTATCTGTTCATTCAATCTAGAGATCACATCCTTGAGAATAGATTCCATCCTTTTAAATTGATCCCAAAAATTACTTTCATCATTGATCTTGAGATTTGCTTCTAGAATTATACTGTTACTTTCACTATCTTCATCATTGCATGCACAAGTGAGTGGATTACAAGAACAACAATCAATACTTGTTTCCTCTTCTTCATTTTCTGTTGCACGTGTTTTCTGAGATATCTTCTTTCCTTGAGTAGCCTTCTTCTTTTGCTTCTTTGCCATGAGCACTAGCAGGTTTTGGTCAGAATCTTCTTCATCTTCACTTGACATTTCATTATTATCTTCATTTGCATAATAACTCTTTCCCTTTACAAATTGTTTCCCTTTATCATGATTTTATTTATAAGGACATTTAGTAGCATAATGACCAACTCTTCCACAACCAAAACATTTGAAGGGGAGCTTACCTTTGAATCTTCCAGTTCCTAGTTGGAGTTTTCTCACAAAATTTGCTTCTTCTTCTTCTGATATATAATCTGATTCCTTGACATCTTCCTTGTCTTTTCTTTTTGAACATGCCTTAAAAGCAGCTTCTTTGGTTTGAGAGGGACCTCCTTGTCTCATTTCATAAGCAGTCAGAATACCATGTAGTTGAACAATAGTAAGAGTTTGCAGATCTTTCCTTTCTTCAATAGCTGATACTTTTGACTCAAATTTTGAAGTCAAAGATCTTAAGACCTTTTCCACCATAGTAGTATCGGTTATGGTTTCACCCAAACTTCTCATACGATTTACAATATCATCTAGACATAAAAAGAAACTAGCAATACTCTCATCACTATGCATCTTCAAATTTTCATATTCAATTCTGAGGGTTTGGAGTTTTGCACTTTTTACCTTTGTATCTCCTTCATAGCTTAGAATGATTTTGTCAAATATTTCTTTTGCTGAATTTAGCTGCATCACTTTCGGAAATTCTGGTTCAGACATGCTTCCTAATAAGACATTGACTTCTTTGGCATTGATTTCATATTTCTTCCTTTCTGCTGCATCAGTGGGAATACTTGTTGGACATTGATAACCTTCTTCCACGATAACCCATACTTCTGCACCAAGACTTTGCAGATAAGCTTTTGTTCGTATCTTCCAGAATAAAAGATTATCTCCATTGAATAGAGGTGGCCTTATAGACATTACCCCTTCACGACTTCCCATTGTGACGGATCTCCTTCAAGCGATCAAGCCTCTGCAGCAGAACCTGCTCTGAAACCAATTGTTGGGAAAAATACTGAGAGGGGGGGGGGGTGAATCAGTATTTAGGGCATACTCTAAACTTTTTAGCTTTTCATGCTCTAAAACCCATACGCTACTTTACAGAACCAGACTCACGTATATACACGGATACCCTTCACAAAACTCACGTATATACAAAGATCTTATTATGCCATTAATTCTTTACTTAGATCTATGCAGCATTCATTCTTCTGATGATTAGATAACAGTAAGCATGTGTAGTAATAACAGAATAAATAGTCACACATAAGCATCACACAAGAACACCATGATTTTAGGTGGAAACCCAAGTCGGGAGAAAACCACCGCTGCCATTGTCTCAACCTTCAATATTTTATTATAAAGAAAACATCTTACAACTATGTGTTGGCGCAAACTCATACCAGCACGTAGGCACCCACCTGCGCTCGTTTACCAGCCTCTCCTGGAAGGGAGCTATGACCCTTTGCTCTCGTTTACCAGCCTCTCCTGGAAGGGAGCTACGACCCCCTGCTCTTGTTTACCAGCCTCACCTGGAAGGGAGCTACAACCCCCTGACTGAAGGCTACAACCCTCAGCACCACCATGGACCACGTTTCATCAATTTTCACACTGGATCCAATAGCTTCAATAGAACACAACTTGGAGGCCACTTTTCATCATATTTTCAGATTGGACCCACTCCACACATTTAAGCTCAATCATACATCAAAACTTATACTTATCCATTCAGACAACCCAGAACTGTAGAATACAGATAGAAGTAACACAACAGAAGAGATCAGACTTTTCACCCTTCATACTTCAACAAAAACCTAATTTTCATATGCGCTTTCCTTTCACTGATCCCGCGTATATACGCGCTTCCGTGCATATGAAATCTCATATACTTTTGTACATACTTCAGAACTGATTTCACAAAAAATACGCGCTTTCGCTTTATCCAACCCGCATATATACGCGCTTCCACTGTTCCAAACTAGCGTATATATCTTTAGAGATTATAGAGCAGAATACTTCTTCAGATCAGATATTCAGTTCAGATTTAACACTTTACTTCAGACAGATGTTTGCCTCATCTCAGATCTAAGCATTTCATAAATAGATCTAGAAGATACAAATACATTTCAGATCTAGATTTCCTTCTTCATCATTTTCTTCATAGGTGCATCACAGATTCAGATCTATCATCAAACTGTTACCCTTTCCATACAGACATACTTTAGAGTGAAGTATCCATTCAAACCCAGACTCATGCACACCCTTGCTCAATGATTTTCTTCTCCTTATATAGGTTTACCCTTTTTCAATACCATGAGCCAAAACCACACCACTTCCGATGGTATTCCTGGACGGGACCAAATATACAATCCAGCGCTCAATACAATGGGTCAATAACATGGTAGTAACCCCTGGTTTTACAAATTTAGAGCGCAATTGAGCATACGCGACTTGGCACGTACTTTTCCGCGTGCATACGCTAATTCTCCTAGACAAACCCGCATATGCCTTGAGACACACACTTTTCATCATTGTTCTAGCATCTACTGAAATTCCTTTTATCATTACATCTGAGTTGCTCTAAGACACATCATATCACATCAGATTTACATCATTACCAAGTCCATCAAGTCAAGAATAACTTCATCAAGTAGGTTTCCATCATCTTCATCAAGTGGGTTGCCATCAAGGACAACACTTTGCATCATATTGCCAACAATCTCCCCCTTTGTACTTGATGGCAACCACAATGGTGTTTGATCATCACAACAGATAGATACATTAAGCATAACCATTATTCTCCCCTTATTCAAACACCATGTCACTCTCCCCCTTTGACATCAAGGGCAAAGGGTGGATCAAAACCAACACAAGGTTTTTCTCCTCATGTAGCAAGAAGAGCGTTGTAGATCTGATGTGTATTGAAGTTACCATGCTCCCCCTGAGTTCATGCTGAATGTTCAAACATATTGTTTAATGAAGTACATGACTCTATGACCTTCCTATCACCAAGGACTCATACTTACATCAAAGATCCAACCAAGTGGATTTACACATGAGATTCAAGTACCCAACCCAGTGGGTTTACATATTTTGACTCAACTACCCAACCAAGTGGGTTTACAAATTTGAACAAGTCCTTACATGACTGAATATTACAATTTTTACATCATATATCTCAACATGACCTTTTCATGAAATTACAACTATGACTTTTCATGACCAATACCAGAAGGACCTCAAGAGAGATCATATTTCATAACCACCATAATGCCAACAATGCATTATACTCAGCAAGACTAATGCTCCCCCTGAAGATCTGCATCCAATGCATCCTTTCCAAATGAACCAAGCTCCCCCTTTTCTTGTGCATCCTGAACACTTTCAACAGCAAATCATCAAGGCATCTTCACCCAAAAGAGAGTGAAACAGAAATATAAGAGCTAAAATACCACCAGAAAATCCAAATAACATCAGAGATACCAAACAACACCATAGCTTGTGTTGAAGAAATGCTGCCATAGAGAAATTGTCAGCAACCACACATACGCAGTTTTCTCTGTATGAACTCGCGTATATACGTGACTGAGTTTAAGGAAATCCGTGTATCCAATTCCATCTTCTGCATTTTACTCAGATCTTATCTTTTGTGAGGTAGAGACAGTTTTCAGCTTCTTTCTAAGATATTTGAATGCTTCCCTGGAATATATGAGAACATATAGATAGGACAATGAAGTTGTGTTTTCAAGTGTCATCTAATGGTTGTAGCATAAGCACATTAGTAACTAAGTCTTCAAACTCTTTTCAACATCAACATATTCTTCCCAAGAGGAATTATCATACCAGAACAACTTGTACAATAAACAATATGTGTCAAGCAATCATTCATGTGATCTGATATCACCAAGATCTTCAATATTTATCATGATCATGATGTAACATGTGTAAGAATTTAAAAGGGGTCTCAACCAGCAACAAACTTTGCATGATTTATCCTTATCTTTGAATCATAAGACTTCTAGATTTTCCAAAAGCAAAGCAAACAGGGCTCATCCACAATCTCATCATAAGAAACCATGTAATATGTCATCATCATTTAGAACTGAGAAATAAAATGATACACTGCCAGTAATACAATCATTAATAGTCAGACTGATACTCCCCCTGAACCTTTACTCCTGATCTTCAGCTGTCATACAAATTCTTTTATCATAAGTGCACACGCGACTGTCTCCACTATAACTCGTGTGTATACGAGGATTTAGTTCACTGAACCCGCATATGGAAAGTGAAACAATGAAAACTTCACATTCCTTCATCTCCCCCTGAGTAGGTACCACCTGTACCTGTCTTCTTCACATTAGATGCTCAGTCATAAATAAAAATAATCAGAATAACCAAACCAATCATGAGAATCATCATACATTGCTCCCCCTGTGATGATACATTACTAATCACCAGAATGTATCTCACATCATTCATGCAGTCATTATGAGAAATAATCTTTAGAAGCGGATGACTGCAGTAGGGTAAAAATTCCCTACGTTTCTGACTAGTCCTCCTTCCTTTTCCATCTTTGCTTGAATTTTTTAAATGTGTGCTGAAAATCATCCAATTTCTTAGATCTATTCATCCTGCATTCTTTTTCCACAGGTCCATACTTGTTACAAGCATAACATCTTATGTGACCAGAGAAGTAAGTATAAGGATCATAATGTGTTTTTCTATTCTTTCTTATATTGCAATCAACTGCTTTATGACCGTACTTGCTGCATGAAAAAAAATATCCCTTAAAGAAACCAAAATACCTTTCTCTGTAGAATCTGTTTGTTTGTGGCTGAAACAATCTTCTGCAATTGGCTGCAACATGCCCATAATTATGACACTTAAAGCATTCAACATTATTGAATGTTTTCCTTTGAGATCTCATGATTGCCGATTGATCTTTTGTTTCTTCCAATACTTCAGGTTTTGCGTTGATATCCTTTGAATCTTTAGCACTTCCTTGTGAACTAGATTCTCCTTTAACAGTTTCATAAAAACCAAGACCAAGTTTAATAGCAGGAGATCTTTGATTACTAAGAATATTGTCTAGAATCTTAGTACTATCTTGAAACCTCAAGATTTTATCCTTTTCTTCTAATTTACCTTTGAGAATGTTTACCTCAACCTCCAATTTTTGGAATTGCTTCTTCATGCTTTCTTCGACCCTTTTTCCTTCTTCTACTTGATCGTTCAATTTTAAAATCTCTTCCTTCAACACATTTTCTTGTTCTTCGAAAGTTTGTAGAAGTTTTTCATTCCTCTTATTCGATTTTTCCAGATCTGTTTTGAGCAAGATGAATTCTGCTTCATGTCCTTCCTTTTCAAATGATTGTAGAAGTTCTTCATTCTTCTTATTTGATGCTTCAAGGTCTGCTTTCAAAGAGATGATTTCTGCTTCAAGTCCTTCACTGTGATTGGTTACTTTGTCCTGCAGTTTTTTATACATTTCTATCTGTCCCTTCATTGTTTCTATTTGTTCATTCAATCTAGAGATCACATCCTTGAGGATAGATTCCCTCCTTTTAAATTGATCCCAAAAATTACTTTCATAATTGATCTTGAGATTTGCTTCTAGACTTATACTATTACTTTCACTATCTTCATCATTGTATGCACAAGTGAGTGGATTACAAGAACAACAATCAATACCTGTTTCCTCTTCTTCATTTTCTGTTGCACATGTTTTCTGAGATATCTTCTTTCCTTGAGTAGCCTTCTTCTTTTGCTTCTTTGCCATGAGCACTAGCAGATTTTGGTCAGAATCTTCTTCATCTTCACTTGACATTTCATTATTATCTTCATTTGCATAATAACTCTTTCCCTTTACAAATTTTTTCCCTTTATCATGATTTTCTTTATAAGGACATTTAGCAGCATAATGACCAACTCTTCCACAATCAAAAAATTTGAAGGGGAGCTTACCTTTGAATCTTTCAGTTCCTAGTTGGATTTTTCTCACAAAATTTGCTTCTTCTTCTTCTGATATATAATCTTATTCCTTGACATCTTCCTTGTCTTTCCTTTTTGCACATGCCTTAAAAGCAACTTCTTTGGTTTGAGAGGGACCTCCTTGTCTCATTTCGTAAGCAGTCAGAATACCATGTAGTTGAACAATAGTAAGAGTTTGCAGATCTTGCCTTTCTTCAATAGCTGATACTTTTGACTCAAATTTTGAAGTCAAAGATCTTAAGACTTTTTCCACCAGAGTAGTATCAGTTATGGTTTCACCCAAACTTCTCATACGATTTACAATATCATCTAGATGTAAAAAGAAACTGGCAATACTCTCATCACTATGCATCTTCAAATTTTCATATTCAATTCTGAGGGTTTGGAGTTTTGCACTTTTTACCTTTGTATCTCCTTCATAGCTCAGAATGATTTTGTCCCATATTTCTTTTGCTGAATTTAGCTACATCACTTTAGCAAATTCTGGTTCAGACATGCTTCCTAACAAGACATTGACTGCTTTGGCATTGATTTCATATTTCTTCCTTTCTGCTGCATCAGTGGGAATACTTGCCGGATATTGATAACCTCCTTCCACGATTGCCCATACTTCTGCACCAAGACTTTGCAGATATGCTTTTGTTCGTATCTTCCAGAATAACAGATTATTTCCATTGAATAGAGGTGGCCTTATAGACATTAACCCTTCATGACTTCCCATTTCCCCGGATCTCCTTCAAGCGATCAAGCTTCTGCAGAAGGACTTGCTCTGATACCAATTGTTGGGAAAAATACTGAGAGGGGGAAGGGGGGGGGGGGGGTGAATCAGTATTTAGGACTTACTCAAACTTTTCTTTTTTTATTCTCTAAAAACCCATATGCTACTTTTCTGAAGCCAACTAGTGTATACACGCGGATATCCTTCATAAAACTCGCGTATATACAGAGATTTTATTATGCCATTAATTCTTTACTTAGATCTATGCAACATTCATTCTTCTGATGATTAGATAATAGTAAGCATGTGCAGTAATAATAGAATAAACCATCACACATAAGCATCACACAAGAACACCAGGATTTAAGGTGGAAACCCAAGTCGGGAGAAAACCACCACTGCCGTCGTCTCAGTCTTCAATATTTATTATATAAAGAAAACATGTTATAACCATGTACTGGCGTAGACTCATACCATCACGCAAGCACCCACCTGCAGAAGGCTACAACCTTCTCTCGTTTACCAGCCTCTCCTGGAAGGGAGCTACAACTCCCTTCTCTCGTTTACCAGCCTCTCCTGGAAGGGAGCTACGACCCCCTGCTCTCATTTACCAGCCTCTCCTGGAAGGGAGCTACAACCCCCTGACTGAAGGCTACAACCCTCAGCACCACCATGGACCACGTTTCATCAATTTTCACACTAGATCCAATAGCTTTCCTTTAGAACACAACTTGCAGGCCACTTTTCATCATATTTTCAGACTGGACCCACTCCACACATTTAAGCTCAATCATACATCAAAACTGATACTTATCAATTCAGACAACCCAGATCTGTAGAATACATCATTAACAGATAGCAGTAACACAGCAGAACAGATCAGACATTTCATACTTCATACTTCAGCAAACCCTAGTTTGCATACACGCTTTCCTTTCACTGATCTGGCGTATATACGCGCCTTCATTCATATAAACCCGCGTATACCTCTGCACATACTTCAGGACTGATTTCACAACCCATACGCGCTTTCGCTTTATCCAACCCGCGTATATACGCGCTTCCACTGTTATAAACTTGCGTATAGATCTTCAAACATTATAGAGCAGCTTACTTCTTCAGATCAGATATTCAGTTCAGATTTTACCCTTTACTTCAGACAGATGTTCGCCTCATCTCAGATCTAAGCATTCCATAAATAGATCTAGAAGATACAAATACATTTCAGATCTAGATTCCCTTCTTCATCATTTTCTTCATAGGTGCATCACAGATTCAGATCTATCATCACACTGTTACCCTTTCCATATAGACATACTTCAGAGTGAAGTATCCATTCAAACCCAGACTCATGCACACCCTTTCTCAATGATTTTCTTCTCCTTATTTAGGTTTACCCTTTTTCAATACCATGAGCCAAAACCACACCACTTCCGATGGTATTCCTAGATGGGACTAAATATACAATCCAGCGCTCAATACAATGGGTCAATACCATGGTAGTAACCCCTGGTTTTACAAATTTAGAGCGCAATTGAGCATACGCGACTTGGTACGTACTTTCCGCGTGTATACGCTAATTCCCCTATACAAACCCATGTATGCCTTGAGACACACACTTTTCATCATTGTTCTAGCATATACTGAAATTCCTTTTATCATTACATCTGAGTTGCTCTGAGACACATCATATCACATCAGATTTACATCATTACCAAGTCCATCAAGTCAAGAATAACTTCATCAAGTAGGTTGCCATCATCTTCATCAAGTGGGTTGCCATCAAGGACAACACTCTGCATCATATTACCAACATAATTGGTATGTAGATAGTGGTTGTTCAATGTATATGATATGTGATAACAATCAATTCCCCTCACTAAAAGAAATAAGAAAAGGTAACGTAACTTTTGGAATGATGCACCAGGTAACATAATGGGTATATATATTGTCATTATGGTAAATGAAAGAGGTAAAGGAAATTATGTTTTATTTGCTAAAGGATTGAGAGACAATTTTATAATTATTTCTCAGATGTGTGATAAGGAGAATGATATTTTTTATTTATTTTTATCTAAAATCTATCAAATAAAGTCTTCACGCGCAAGTGAAGAGGGGACTAAAGCTGGTAAAAATGACAACAATGTTTATGTTCTAAATGAAAACACTCAGAAATAATTCCTGAGTAAGTTTGATGAGAGTTGGTTATAGCATATATTGTGCCATTGAAATTTTGATCATACAGTAAGGCTAGATAAAAAGGAATATTTTCGTAGACATGGTGAAGACTTCCAAGCATGAAAATGCAACTTGTAAATATTTCCATATAGGGAAAGAAATTTGTGTTCCATTTAAATAAAAGGAAAACTCATCAACCATGCCACTATATATAGTTCATATGAATATATTTTGGCCTTCAGGCATGAAGACAACATCTGGTAAGATATATTTTATGCTAATTGTTCATAATTACAATACACTAATTTAGTTTGCATTTTAAGTGAAAAAATTAGAATATTTTGAGAAGATTAAAATATTTAAAGCTATGGCTAAAAACGAGTCTAATTGTAAAAAAAATTACATAACATATGATAATGGAAGGGTGTTTATCTCTAATTAATTTGATGACAACTGGAAGGAGCCTTCTATTAAAATATGGTTTACCATTGCTAAAACTCCAAAATATAATTATGTGACTAAAGGGGCCAATCAATTAGTAGAATAGTTGGTAAGAGAAACAATGCCTGAGAGAAGTATCCCACAAAAATTTTTAGTTGAAATTTTTGATAACTCAATTGTTATTTTGAATAAATCTCCCTTAAGGCTAAAAAATAACAAAACACCCTATAAACTATGGTATGGGAATCCAAAAATAGCTAATCACTTCAAAGTATTTGGTAGAAACTGATACATTAAGAATAATGATGAAAAAATTGGTAAATTTGGTAAGAGAGTAGATGAAGGAATATTTATTGCATATTTATATAATAACAAAGGTTACATGTGTAATAATAAAACAGAAATAAAAATATTAGACTGCATTGATTTCAAAGTGGATGAATCTACTCCTCCCAAAGGTAAACAAGAAACAATTATCATATCAAATGAACAAGAAATCCCTAAAGATGATGATCAATAGTTTTAGGATGAATTCAATGAAGATGTAGAAAGTCCTAAACAAAAAATATCCCTAAGGTTATGTTTAAAAGCATCATCATGCTAACCAAATTGTAGGTGACTTGGAGAAACGTGTTTAAAATAGAAGAAAAGTGATGAATCACCCTTCTCAAGAAGACATAGCTTTGTTGTCCATGATTGAACCAAAACAATTTTCTTGGCCTAGCTATGATGATAGTTAAAATAATGCCATGAATGAAGAGTTAGACAAAATTGACGAGAATCAGACTTGGGAATTGGTTCTGAGACCAACATACAAGAATCTCATGACAAAAAATGTGCCTGCAAGTATAAATTGAATGAGGATGGACAAGTGATGAGAAAGAAGGTCAGGTTAGTACGCAAAGTTTATGATAAAGTTGAAGGATTAGATTTCGATGAAACCTTTTCTCTTGTAGTAAGATTAAAGGAAACCAAAATGCTTTCAATAGTTTCCAGTGGAAAAAAGTTCAAGAGATTTCATATGGATGTAAATTAAACTTTCTTAAATGGTGAACTACAATAATAGGTTTACATTCAACAACTTGAAGATTTTCTACTCTCAAAACATTTTAATCATGTATTCAGGTTGAAAAGGGAATTGTATGGCCTTAAACAACTAAACAAGCCATGGTATTCAATATTAGATAAATAAATGCTAAAATGTGGATTTAAAAGAGAAGAAATAGACAAAAAAAAATATCAAACCAATATATATATATATCGTGTTGTTACTTATGTTGATGATATTAATTTTTGTAGTGATGCAAAAGAACTTGATCAGAAGTTTGTAACTATTATGAGGACAAAATTTGAAATGTCCATTATTTTTTAAGTTCCATTCTTTATTGGTTTACAAATTACATGTTCAATGAAATAAATATTCATCGCTCAAAGCAAGTGCCTCAAAGAAGTGTTGAATAAATGCAATATGAAATTATGCTCACTAGTCAATAATCCAATTGTAACTAGATGCAAACTCAACATAGATGATGAGTCACCAGAGGTAGATTAAACATTGTACATGTCATTTATATGTCGCCTCTTATATTTAACAGGTTCAATAATAGATATTATGCAAGCTCTTGGTGTTTTGGAAGATTTTAGTGATCTTCTACTGGAAAAAACAATTCTTAGATATTTAAGAGTCACTATGGGTTATAAATTATAGTATCATAGATGTAAAAAATTCTTATTGAAAACAAAAATGTATATTGGGATGGAAATGTAGATGCTAGGAAAGACAGAAGTGAAGTGATTTCCTTCTTAGTGAATGCCTATTGGAATTATTGAGCAAGAGACATACATATATCTTCCTCTCTATTGCTCAGGTAGAGTACATTGCAATAGCTTCTAACTGCACTCATATTTGTGGATGAAGAAAACCTTATATAATATGATCGTAGCTTATGATGATAATATTCCCATTATATATGATACCTCAAGTGATATCAAGATATCTAATAATCATGTTCCATATTAAAAGACCAAGTATATTCCTATCAAGCACCATTTTATTAGAGAACAAGTTGCAAATCAAGTTGTGAGATTAAAGTACATTTCCACAAAAGGGTAGATTATTGATATATTCACCAAATCCTTAGAGCGACAAGAATCTGCATATTGAAGATAATGCTTGGGAGTATTTTCTCTATCCTATATTATGTAAATATTTTCTAGATGGAAGGAAGTATGTTTCCCAAATCATACAAGGGATAGTTGAATAATAAATATCAAAATAGGGGTAGCTAATAGGTTCACCAAAATAATTTAATCATAGGGGGATATTAGTTGTACGGTGGAATCCTTATCCATTGATGTCAAAAGGGATAGTGAGAAAACTTTAAAAATATTATTTGTGGTTCTTAATAAGGGGAGATCGATTTCACATAAATAAATGGGGATAATAAAAAAAATGAAAAAATAAGAAGAATGATCAAGTAGAGGAGTTGAAGTTTCCATCAATGAATATTCCATGATATGTATCAACATATTAATGGTGTTTTCATGAATTCCAAAGGTGGATATGTTTCAATTAAATTTAAATGCAAGGAGTTATTTCTCTGTGATCTTTTGTCTACATAAGGTAATGAGAAAGCAAGAGAAAAATGGCTGATGGATAGGAAATCGAATCCCAACCCAATGCACACACATGCATCAAAAAAACAGTTGTAGATTCTATAAGGTAAAGATAAGGCACATGGTCTCCTCATAGGTTGATGAAGGGTGTTTATTTCATAGCAGGATATTCATGCTCCACTCAAGTGTTCTTCTTCATCTGCACTCGATATCAACACCTACACCAAACCACAAACACTCAAGGATGAGAAGTGATCTTGCATGGAATATTGACAACTTAGAACATCATATAATTAACATATTTAACTGCTCCAAGCATGTAAATAGAGGGAAGGAACATCAATTTATATTAATACAAAATCAAAATACAATTATACCTTCACCTAGGTCACCTCTCCATATCCCAATACAGTCTCCCCCACTATAACATGAAAATACCAATGAAGAACAAAAAATATATCACCATAAGCCTCAAGGAATCACTCTAAAACTTTGTATATCACCATAAATATGATTTCAATACTCAATATCAATTACTGGAATTGCGGCTATTTGACCCTCTTAGATGGTCTAGTATAAATAGGGTTGAGAGAGATCCGAAGCGGATGAATGTAGACGCTCAGGATGATAAGAAGTTATGAAATTATCTCAATGATAAGTCATGGCGAGATCCAATAGATGATGAGTTGAACCGATCTCCTAGGAACCACAAAACTCTAGAATGATTTCATGGTTGCACGCATAGAATAGGTAAAACTCAGTTACAGTCACATGCATAAGGCATGTGTTCAGTGACTAAAAGGCTCCATTCACATGCATAAGGCATCATCCATGAAACTGGTTGTCATGACTGGTAAAAGAAGTTCTCAGGCCCAGAAAAAGGTCAACCAACATAATTTCTCAGAGGTTCTAACCCTAGGGAGAAAAATAAGCCAATAATAGGGTAATTTTGAGAAATGCATTATCAGGGATGTCAGAGAGTGTCGTAATTGATGTAAAAAATTGTCAAGGATGAAGCATATATTTGGTGTCACTTTAGGAAAAACATATCAGCTTATATGCTTTTATAGATTGGTCAAATGGATAGGCCTCATAAGTACCTTTCCAATGGTATATGGAAGCTTGAAAAAACCCAAAGGGTTGAGGAGATATTCGGGTTTGAAGATTGAAAAGGTTCGAAAGAATATCCATTTAGGCTTAACAGAAGGAGTGACATGAACGAATTCTCATTATCTTTTGAATATATTAACATTTTTTCCTCAACCATTTTCTATCAAAATTGAATGTTAGTAATATTGTGGTCCCACAGTTGACATATCCCACATGATATTCTTTATTCCTATCAACATATGGCTATATTGTCATTCATTCAAAGATTTCATCGTGCCTTGGGAGCATGGATGAAGGTCAAGTATAAAGGGTTGTTAGGGAACAAACAAATTAATGAAAAGGTGTAAGATGGAGAATTATCCAACATATAATGTTAAATTTGATGTCTTGCACCCTAGATGTTTGGTTGCTGGAGGGAGTGTTTTGTATCTGCAATGGATGAGCCCCGAAAAAAACTACCGAAGATAGATATTCTTCCCAATAATGGTATATGTCATATATTTCATGCCTTAATCCTTTTATGTTAACAAAGGAATATACTAAGAAACAAATGACCCTTGGGCATCTTCCTCCATAAAATATGACATGGAACAAGAATAGTTGGCATGAGCATATTGGTTGACACTTATGAGTTGGTGTATTACATGGTAGAGTGTTGATGTGGAACCCTAAGAGCGTGACACATGTCATCTAATTTGGAATTTTTAGGCAGAGAAGTGGGCCATATCATGGTAACACCTAGCACCAATCATCAAAAGACACATGATCTTGTGATGATATGTCATGATGCCATCAGGAATTGAAAGTATATGCTATGTGTTGAATTGGAGAACCACTATTGCTGATGCAATGTAAGATATGGATATATGTCCTTCATATGGCATGAAAATTTCTCATATGGCCTGACAACTAAAGTAAGTTGTTGCAAGAGGTTTTAGAGTGAGTATAGTTATTTTAGACAAAAAAATTGACATAAAGAAATCTCCATTAGGTGATATGAACATTCACGTCTCGCTCAATAGGTATAAGGAGATTCATAAATTAGGAGGATGATGTGAGATAAACTTTGGGGAATGGAATGCTTTTACTGTTAATATATTTCCAGTCAAAGTTCTTTGGATTTGTGGCAATGAACCAATTTTTCATCTTAATCAACTTTGGTGGTAAAGGAAAGGTTCTGGGCTTTGTGCACGTGTTTTCCAAGTGCCAAAGGCTAAGGGAATGGAGATTTTTGAACCATGGAAATGCTAAGACCCATCTGTTCATAAGAATTTTGTTTAGACTCGATGTTATATTCAAAAATAACTACCAATGGAGGAGGCTCGATGTCCTCCAGAGGTTAGCCCATGATTCTAAGTCCATGGTCTCATGCAACAAGTTGTTAATGTATTAACGATGTGACACATTTTAAATTTAGTGTTATAGGAACTTAATCAAATCGTTAAGGATGTTTGAAATGACACAGTATATAGTGATATTATCAAAGGAAAACTCTTAGTTCGATGACCATGGTAGTTGACATGAAAAGGCTGTAAAAGGAATTATCCATAACTTCATACCTCTACAATATGTGTTAGGTACAATTATTTAAGAGCATTACATTGTTGTAAATTTGTTTTTTTGAGGTCTTAACTAATAGCTCGATGCAAGGATTAAAATTTAGTGTTCTAGTTTAACATAGGAATAAATAAAATGGCTTGGACTGCAAAGGTAAAACATCAATTTAGTAGTGTTAATGAAAGTGGAATAACCAGTGAAGAATATAAAATAATTAATTTATTGAATATCATTGTGAACATTATTTAAATCTAGAACATAACTGAAAATAAAGTAATTGATAAATATATAAATAAAAAATAAACTAAGAATATATGCTCCTCAAAATATCTATAAGCTATAGAAGGGTATGAGAGGATATGAGCAGAGATGAACAATACTTGAGGTATCTAATGTGTGGTGATGTTGTGATAAAAAAAAAAAGAATTTATCTATGTATGTATGATAGAGAGGCATTGTATATCTATGTTTCAAAATGATTGAAAAGGTTATATGCATGGTTCAGTAGGCTGGTGCCTACACATAAGGGAGTTAATGCTTCCTTCAGGTGGGTTCTTCAAAAACAACTTGGGGTTCAGTGCCTCCTTCAAGTAGTGGCTTGTGAATTATGGAGTTGGTTCTTCCTGTTGGTTGGTGGTAGAAAAAAAAATAGTGGTTGGTGCATATACACTTGGGTTTTTGCAAATTATGGATTAGTTTCTTCCTTCTAGATGGTACCATCCTACATAACATAACATCAAGTTTGGGATTGATTTTATACAAATAAATAAAAACAATATTGATGGTTTTCCCCATTTTTGTGTTTCCACATACATCTGGGGTCTACATGTATTCCACATGTATTTACTAATTATAGTGTTTATGGTTGATTAATATTCTTATTTATGATGATGCTTAAACGAATTGTTGCTAAATAAATTGAAATGTGTAAATTGGAAATGGTTGTTATAATACTGAATCATCCCCTCTCAATATTATCTTGGTTTTTAAAAAATTATATATAATATTTTTATATATATATAAATATAGAAAATAAATATAAAAAGTATACTCATATATATAAAATAATATCTATATTATATAGAAAAATTTCAACATTAAAATGTACAAAAACAACAATTAAGAACTATAACTTCATTGAAAAATATCATACTCCAAAGGAGGATGTTCTATAGGAGAGCATGTGCTACCCAAAGCATAACAATTCCCCCTTCCACCCCACTATGATATATGTAAGTATAATTATTGTCAAGAGCACCTTGTATGTTGTTCTATGTTGAAGGTGTTCATCTTCATTGGTACATCATACATGTACAATTTTAACTATAATTGTGACATGATATATTGATTATACACATGCAAGGAGTTCTTCATTATTTGGTAAGATTTAGTTTTTATGAGAGTTTAGCCAAAACTTATGGAAGCGCCTTGAGATAATAGTTGAAAATTTTATTAAACTAGAAACTAATATTTAAGGGTTACTCATCTTTAAGGGTTAGTCAAGCTAGATGATATTCTATCTAAAAATGATTTCAAATATTTATATGCCCCTAAGTATGGTTTTTTATCTAAATTTTATTACCAAAGCCAAAATATTTTTATGTCCATGAACAACAATATACAAAACTATAATAGCCAATTATGTTCTAGTACATAAATCTTCTGGGCTCATTTTGATGTGATAGATGCACCTAGATCATGATTTATTAACTAACAATAACTGAAAATAAATAGAATAATTGGCATGTGCACCAACATAAACCTTTATTACAAATAATTATGTTCTGATTATAAACCCATTGGGTGCAAAAAAAATCTAGTGTTAAGGTTTGGAATGGCCTAAGCTACTTGTCATAACCAATTATGCTCAAGTACATAATCTACATGGGTACCAAAAATCTAGTGTTCAGGGTTGTGTGGCTCCAGATAGGTGTCATCCCCAATTGTTTTGAATGTTAAAATGTCCCTAGATTTTGATTTCTTAAGTAAAGGCTATATATATATATATACTCCCCAATATCCACCTCTACCTCAATGAATTAATTTCTATGACACAAATTCTTTAGGTACAAAAAAATATATCGTCAAAGTTTTTTGTTCTTTAACTTAAATCTAACCTAGGTTTAGTTTGGTTCAACTTAAATTCAACCTTTAGGTAATTTTGATGATATAGATGTTAATGTGGCCCAAAGCAAGTGCAACCCCTTAGGTAATTCTGATAACTTGTGTACCCTTAACCAACAAAATTATTATAATACTTGTACACATTAATCACACCCAACTATACTAAAAAAAAAATCCTTTCCTTTCTAAAATGTGCCTGTATTGACATTATCTTTCCTACATTTACACGAAAAAATATTTGACCTATATTTGGATCTCTCGAACTTACACTAGAAGCCTTTTTACTCTGGTACTGGTACTAGTGTTGCAGAGCCATCCGGGGGACTATATACTACGTAGATGTAATGATTTATGCTTAGTTTAGTTACAAGTTATAAAAAACTATGTTAAGTATAGCTTAGAAAGTCTACTGAGGTGAAAAAAATATTCATAAAATTTTCCATAAAATGTGCATATAAGAGCTTAGTATTCAAAAACATAATGAACAACTGAAGATGTGCCATGCATCCATAAGAGTGTTCTCAACGAATTCTAAACCACGGCATCTGCAATGATCTCAACGAGTTGTATAATGAATTGTAAACCATAGCATCTGCAATGATCTCAATGATTTGTATAACACAAAATTCTAAATAGACAATAGTGTGAAGTTGAAACACCATCTATTGGAAATTAAATATATGAAAGTCATAAATCTTATAATAAAAACCTTATTACATAATATATAGCAAGATGAAAGTAGATTTTGACCTTCTATGGTCAACCAAGGAACTAAAATAGAAGTTGAGCTTAAAATATAGGAAGAATGAAAACCCCCTATCATATACAACAAAACTACTTACCAAAATAGAAATTGATCTTCCACTTAGCACTTGAGTGCTTCAACAATTTTAGTAAGATTTCCCTTCCTCCCCAGTATTTTAGAGATAGAAAATCCAACCGATTGTAGAATTTCATTCCATTGTTCCTGGGTCCTTTCTCTAGCTCCACGAAAAACAACCAACATTGTTACATCCATGAGCTTACCAGAATCTATTAGATCACTATCTTCAATTATATCTAGAAGTATGTCTACTATTATGAATTTCCCTTTATCAGAAGTGGAATTGTAACACATTTTAAGTAGTTTGATGCAGTTCTCATCATCCCATAGATGTAGTATGTGTTTTTGGATATTAAGAAACCCATAGGAAAATCTCATTAGTAAAAAACACAAAAGCTATTGCAAAATCTAGGTCAATAACAACATAATTATTTTTAAAAATAATGGATATCTAGTGTATATAGGTAGTAGTTCCAAAATGAATCATGAGTTCAAATTTGCTATGATGAATGAATTTGAGATGAAAGATCTAGATCTCATGAAATATTTTTTAGGAATGGAGGTTTATCAAACGAAGGATGAAATTTTCATTTTCCATACTAAGTATGCACATGATATTTTGAAGAAATTTGATATGATTTATTTCAATGGATCCCCTACTCCAAGTGCTCATGGAGTTGTATTATGTAGAGATGATGGTGTTGATTTAGTTGATGAGACAACTTACAGAAGTAATGTAGGGAGCTTGATGTTTCTAACCCACACAAGACCTAATATTGCATTTTTAGTTTCACTTGTTTCAAGGTATATGACAAATCTATCTGAAATACATATGAAGGTAGCTAAGAGAATTTTAAGGTATGTGAAAGACACTCTAAATTTTGGTATTCATTACTACTCTGCTGAAAATTTAAATCTTGTTGGATTCAGCGATTTAGATTGGAGAGGTAGTGTGGATGACCGTAATTCCACATCTGTAAATTGTTTCTCATCTGGTTCTGGTTTGATTACTTGGAGCTGAAGAGAACAAAGCATTGTTTCCATCTCATCTACAGAAGCAGAGTATGTTGCAATTACTTCAGTAGGTACACAAGCTCTTTGGCTCAGAAATTTTTTGGAAGAAATTGGAGAGAAGCAAATTCAACCTATAGTGATTTATTGTGATAATGTAAGTGCCATCAAGTTAGCAAAGAATCCAGTTCAGCACACAAGGACAAATAATTTTGACATGAAATATCACTTCATTCGGAATTTGGTGTAGAAGAATGATGTTGAATTTAAGCACATAAATTCTAAGGATCAACTAGCAGATATCTTCACCAAATTAGTTGCAAAAGATCAGTTTTTGGCACTAAGAGGTAATTTAGTAAGCCCTCATTAAGAATTAAGGGGGAGTGTTGAGAATAATGCTTAAATCTTGCCATGTAATTGCTGACATTAGTCAGCATAGCTCTCACCTTCATAAGAATCAAATCTCCAGAGGGCACGCTTTCGAACATTATACCTTCGAAATAAAATATAAACTATCTTAATAAATGGAGTAATATATGGAAATGTATTTATCATAATAATTATAGTTTAAATATATTTTAAATTGATTGACCAGAGAGGTTCATTCTACAGAGAGGTTTATTCTATCGCTAAAGTATGAGGGGATGTGTAACTTTGTTTATTAGTTTTTACGTGCTTCTCTAAAATACAATAAAAAATAATAAAAAATACAATTTTAACAATGAAAATAACACATTATGTTTTGAACTCTAAAAAAATAAATTTGATCCTTCTCATCTCATGTTACATTAGCTCATATTACTCTCATATTACCTTTGTACTTTAAATAATTCTTTATTGATATACATGATATGATATCAGAGAGATCCGATCCTTTGTATGGTTGTTTGATTTAAAAAAAAAATAAAAAATTTGATTTCAGGAATAATAAATAAACTAATCCCTTAAATATATTTCTAATAATAGTGAAAATCAGAGAGATCCGATCCTTTCTATGGTTGTTTTATTTAAAAACCAATAGATAATTTTATTTCAAGAATAATAGATAAACTGATCCCTTAAATATATTTCTAATAACAGCGAAAAAAATGTTTACGCTTAATATACCCTCCCTTAAATATATTTCTAATAACAGTGAAAATCAGAGAGATCCGACCCTTTATATGGTTGTTTGATTTAAAATCAATAGACAATTTGATTTCAAGAATAATAAATAAACTAATCCCTTAAATATATTTCTAATAAAAGTGAAAAAAAAGATGTTTATGCTTAATATACCCTCAAATAAGATAGAAAAAAGAATACCGGGATGGAGTGGTGCAGTTGCAATGACGTGAGGAAGATCAAACTTGATGGCATCGATATGAGGGTAAATAGTGATAATTTGACTAATCACCTCTCCATGCCCTCCACCCAAGTCCACCAACGTGTTGATGTCTTTGAAACCATCATCATTGCATGGAAAGCATTGTTGGCCTCCGGGTTTCCTACAACATAAGACCAAAAATCCTGGTTGCTGCCACTAGAATTCTTGAAATTATCCCCACCATGAAGCACCTGATCGTGAATATGGTCCCAAATTGTCTAGAAAGCAGTGTGTGTTAGCAAGAGAACCAAGGGAATGAGGCTCAAGGAACTAATGTGATTAGAGACGAAGTAGGTTTTGCTGAGATTGGTAAGCATGTATTTCATGTTCATGGTCTCCACTAGTCCATTAATTTCTAGGTCATATTCCATTGGCTTGATTGCATGCAAGATACCCATGCTAGAAAGACAAGTAAGAATGTGGGAGAGGTCGTCCAAGTTGGGAGCTTCAGGGGTGAGCTGGGAAGCTATCTGTTGGAGGGTTAGAGGAGAGCTAGGGCCAACTCTCGAAATGATGTCAGGGATTTTGAAAGGAAGGGCACATTTTAGAAGAAAGGGGTTCACTATAGAAAAGGAAATTATTAAAGTCGAAGCCTGTAGAAACCCATCCTCGTTCACTTATGAGATATCTGTTAGAAATTACTCCCAAATGAAACCTGAACCAATAGGACAGAAACATCAATTTTGATTTGCAAATTAAAGGACCAACAACAAATTTTCATGTTGATGCACTAAACCTGTGAATTCAATTTTTATTTAAAACCCCTGCAAATAGCCACACTGTTGTAGCCCTCCTGATTTACAAAATCGTGGTTTGAACCATGAAACCCCTACCACAACTTCTATGCACCAAATTCATTGAATTACCATGCCATCATTTGAATTCAAAACCTTTCCATGTCGTTCTCTGAATCCCACCATTGCCACGTCAAACCCCTCGCTACCAATCAAATCTTATCGCAAGCCCTGACGCTTATGTCATTCCTTCTACGAACCCGCGTGATAGTGTGACCCCACCATGCCAACTCATCTCCCTGGCAACCAATAGTGCATCATCGCACCGTTCTTCTACCTCGTCAGCCGACGCAAATTTTGATGTGATAAACCTTCAGAGATCTCCTCCCCATTCATTTTTCGCACCATTTGGTGCTGACATCACTCGGCACATTGTTCCATGCGGTAAACCCATCACATTGCATATTGTAATTTTTTGTGTTATAAGGTTTGTAATGTGCCGCTATGACATGAATTTTTTTATTTTACATAGTTTTTAGAATTAGGTTAATTTATTTTTATGACCTGTATTGTAAACACACACACACATATATATATGTGTGTGTGTGTGTTCGTGTTTACAATACAAATATATAGAGTGTGAGATAAGAGCGTGAGAATAGCACAACAGAGTAACATAGTGAAAAGGAGCAGTGCATTAAGAGAAACTACAACAATAGTTTTGGAGATTGTAACAGTTGACAGTTAATGAATGAGGTAAATATTTTTTTTCTCCATAGTCTATGAATGTTTTTTTTTAATGCTCCATCTGCAAGTTTTATTTATTGTATCTCTGTGTTGAAGAGGAAATAAATTCCTCTATTTTGTGTTAAGGATTTATCAGAAAATCCGACATGGTATCAGAGCTAGTCCAAGCTCTGAGCAGTTGTTGAAGAAGTTGAAGGAGAAGAAGACTGTTGAAGCATTTCTCCAATAGAGTGAAGGTTTTCAACAAGTCAGGTATTTTCATAGTAATATTTACTATTTTTTTAAAAGATACAGTAGAGTTACTACTTATTTAAAAATACAGTTGAGAGAGCTGTAAAAAGGAGTGTTAAGAGTTAGATTTTACCTCTCTAGTAGTGAGAAAGTTTTATTTAAGTTACACATTCAAGCTTTATAGTTCTGCACAGTAAGAAATGGTAGGAAGTAGCACAAGCATGAGTATGTCAAATATTAAACTCCCACATTTCAATGGGATGAACTATGATTATTGGGCAATAAAAATGAGAGCCATGTTTGCATCTCAAGACTTATGGGAACTGGTTGAAGATGGATTTGAAGAACTAGCTTATGCAAATGAGTATAATGCCTTAACACATGCAAAAAAGGATTTGCTGAAGAGTAATAAGAAGAAGGACTCAAAATCCCTATTCTATCTCTGTCAAGATGTACATTAAAGTATATTTCCAATAATTGCAGCAGCAAAGAAGTCTAAGGAGGCATGGGATACCCTCCAGACAACCTATCAAGATATGGATAAATCAAATACATCAAAGCTTCAAGTAATGAGAAGAGAGTTTGAAGTTATTTGCATGGAAGAGTCTGATAGATTAGACTCATTATTCACACAGTTGATTGGGTTGGTTACCAAAATAAGATCTCATGGAGAGATAGTAGAAGAAAGAAAAATAGTGGTGAAAATATTGAGAAGTTTACCATTAAGATTTAATGTGATATTCACTACTATTTAAGAGACAAAGGATTTCCGAAGATTTACAGTCGATGAAATTTATGCATCTTTGATGACACATGAAGAAAGGCTAAACAGAATAGTAAACTCATCTTCAGAGCATGATTTCAGACCCAAATTTCCTTTTGAAGATTAATAGGTCAAGGCAAATCAAAATATCGAGGAAGAGGTAGAGGCAGAAGCCGGAACAGAGGAGGAATAAATAGCCCTACAAGTACAAGCAGAAGGGGCAACAACCAAAATCAGAATCAAAGCCAAGGCAGCAGCCAACAAGGTGGAAAAAATCAAGCACATGGACAAAGGTATGATAAATCCCAACTCCAATGTCATTACTGTAAGAAAAATGGGCACTATGCCAATGAATGTAGAAAGAAACAGAGTTACATGGGTAATAGACCCAGTGCTAACTTTACTAAAGAAACTCAGAGTAAAAAAAAAATATTTTTAGCATGTAATATGGCTAAAGAGAAGAATGAGGATATATGGTTTCTATATTTAGGATGTAGGAACCATATGACAGGAAACATTTCTATGTTTTCCATGTTGGATGAAAATGTGAAGTCTCAAATAACATTGGGAACAAATAGCAAAGTCTCTACCACAGTAACATTGGGAACAAACATGAGTGTATTTCTTGAAGATGAAGAGTGAAGTATTTGAGAAGTTCTGCCACTTTAAAGATCTTGTTGATAATCAAAGTGGGCAGGATATAGAAGTTTTGAGAACTAATATATGAGGAGAATATATCTCCAAATATTTTCTACATTTTTACAGTTAAAATTGGATTCATAAGCAATTTACATCAAAGTATACACCACAGCAAAATGGAGTTGCTAAGAGGAAAAACAGAACCATCATGGATATGGTAAGAAGCATGTTGAAGGAAAAACATTTTCCAAATGAATATTGGGATGAAGCTTTACATTATGTAGCATATGTTTTGAATAGATTCCCAACAAAGAGTGTGATGAATGGAGTTCCAGAAGAAGCATGGAGTGGCATAAAAAAAAAATTCACCCACATGAGAGTATTTGGATGTGTGGCTTATACACATATTTCAGATCAGCTAAGAAAGAATTTGGACAGTAAGGGGGAGAAGTGCATATTTTTTGGATATAGTGATGAATAAAAGGCATACAGATTTTATAACCCATCTACCAAGAAGTTCATAATAAGCAGAGATGTAAAGTTCATTGAGGAAGAAGCTTGGGATGGAAGAATTGAGAAAGCAGTGAATGTAAAAATTTGTTTGTCTCAAGAAGATGATGAGAAATAAATGGAAGGAAGAAATCCCTCATTAGCAGCACCACCTCCACAAACACAAGCATAGCAAGTAACACCTCAAGCAGGTATGAGAACACCCTTGAGAAGTGATGAAAGTGATTCTCGAAGAACAACACAAGGAGCAGATTTGAGTGCTTCTACAAGCACAAGTTCAGGAAGTGAAAGAAGAACCCGATTTAGAAGCTTGAATGAAATCTACAAGCAAGAGTCAACCAATGAGGGTATGAACTCTTTATTTTCATTGTATTTTCGTATAGAAGATCCTATTCATTTTTAAGAAGCGGTAAAATATAAGAAATGGATAGATGTTATGGATGAAGAAATGAATGCAATATAGAAGAACAATACATGGGAATTAGTTGATCTCCAAAAAGGTAAGGAAGTGATTGGAGTAAAATGGGTCTATAAGACCAAGAGTAATGTTGAAGGAAAGATTGAAAGGCACAAGGCCAGACTTGTTGTCAAAGGCTACAAGCAGCAACAAGGAAGCGATTAAGAAGAAATCTTTGCACCAGTTGCAAGAATGGAAACAATAGGAGCAGTTTTGTCCATATTAGCACAACATAAATGGAAATTTTATCAAATGGATGTGAAATTAGGATTCCTAAATGGAGTATTGATGGAAGAGGTTTATGTTGAACAACCTCTGAGCTATGAGAAAGAAGGCCAAAATAACAAGGTATACAAGTTGAGGAAAGCTCTATATGGGCTGAAACAAGCACCAAGAGCATGGTACAGTAGAATATATGCCTATCTAGTAGAACATGGGTTTGAGAAATGTGAAGAAGAACCCACACTATACATAAAAGAAAAATATGGTAAGATGCTTATTGTTTTTTCTATATGTTGATGATGTGATATTCATAGGTGATAATGCTTACCTCATTGAAAATTTCAAGACAGTCATGAAAGAATAATTTGAGATGACTGATATGGGATTTTTGAGATACTTCTTAGGAATAGAAGTAAAGAGAAATGAAAATAAAATTTTTATTTCTTAGGAAAAATATGTGAAAGAAGTTTTCGAAAGATTTAACATGTAGTATTGCATGGTAGCAAGAACTCCTACAGTGTTGGGATTGAAGTTGAGCAAGGAAGACAACAGCAAGGACATAGAACCAAGTTTGTACAAGAGCATAGTTGGAAGCCTTATGTATTTTATTGCAACTAGGCCTTATATTATGCATGCTCTAAGTTTAATTTCCAAATTCATGGAGAAGCCAAAGGAGACACATTGGCAAGCCGCAAAAATAATTCTAAGGTATGTCAAAGGAATGAAGGGGTATGGTATTCTATACACCTCTTCTAAAATTTTTGATTTAATTAGATATACTGACAGTGATTGGGCTGGAATTATAGATGATAGGAAAAGTACCTCTGGATATGTTTTTAACTTAGGATTAGGAGCCATTTCACGGGCTTCTAAGAAACAACCAATTGTGGCTTTATCAACAACAGAGGCAGAGTATGTGGCAGCTATAGCAGTAGTATTTCAAGAAGTATGGATGACAATAATGTTGAGGTATTTGTGCCATGAACAAGTAAAAGGCACAACAATTTATTGTAATAATAGCTCAGCAATAGCCTTATCCAATAATTCATTGTTTCGTAAAAGAAAAAAACACATTGATGCAAAGTATCATTATATCAGAGAATTGGTGAACAATTGAGAAGTTGTTCTAAGGCATTGCAGAACGAAAAAACACTTTGTAGATATTTTGACAAAACCATTGGGGCAGAAAAGTTTTAATTATCACAGAAAGTGTCTGGGAATGAAAGATAGCAATAGTTGTGATTAAGGGGGAGTGTTGGAAATTACTCCCAACTGCAACCTAAACCAACAAGACAGAAACATCAATTTTGATTTGAAGAGTAAAGGATGGCAACAACATCAAATTTTATTTTTTATGCACTAAACCTGTGCATTCAATTTTTGTTTAAAACCCCTGCAAATAGCTGCAGTTCCGTAGCCCTCATGATTTACAAAATCGTGGTCTGAAAAATGAAACCCCTGCCATAGCTCCTATGCACCAACTGCATTGAATTACTGCACCATCGTTTGAATTCAAAACCTTGCCACGTCATTTTGTGAACCCTGGCACTACCACGTCAAACCTCCTGTGACCAATCAAATCTTATCGCAAGCCCTATCGATTACGTCATTCCTTCTTTGAACCCGCACAATAGCGCGACCCCACCATGCCAACTCATCTCCCCAGCAACCAATAGCGCATAGTCGCACCGTTCTTCCGCCTCGTCAGTCGGCACAAATTTTGATGTGATAAACCTTCACAGATCTCCTCCCTATTCATTTTTTGCACCGTTTGGTGCTGACATCACTCGGCACATTGTTCCATGCGATAAACCCATCACATTACATGTTGTAATGTTTTTTGTTATAAGGTTTGTAATGTGCCACTGCAACATGAATTTTTTTTATTTTACAGAGTTTTTAGACTTAGGTTAATTTATTTTTATGACCTGTATTGTAAACATATATATATATATATGTGTGTGTGTGTGTGTGTGTGTGTGTGTGTGTGTGTGTGTGTGTGTTTACAATACAAAGATATAGATTATGAGAGCAGAGCGTGAGAATAGCGCAACATAGTAACATAGTGCATAGGAGGAGCATATTAAGAGAAACCAGAACAACACTTCTAAATATTGTAACAATTGAAATTTAATGAATGAAAGAAATGTTTTTTCTCTCTATAGTCTATGAATGTTTTTTTTTTAATGCTCCGACTGCAAGTTTTATTTATGATGTCTTTGTGTTGAGAGGAAAGAAATTCCTCTGTTTTGTATTAAGGATTTATCAGAAAATCCGACAATATACATAACAGAACACTCTAGCGACTTTTCACCCTTCGATGCTTTGATATACATACCTTCCATTTCCCTCATCCAGAGTGCTTCCATTATGGGGAAGTCTGGTGTGTGATATATAATATTTCGTAGACACTCGTGGTTTTTTCTCGATCACATTTTCTATGGGCTTGACTTGGGCAATATAGAGATTGGTTATTCATCACATATTCTATGGGATTGACTTGGGAAATATGGATGGAATTGTCAATTATCTATTACCTCTCGGAAAGAGACATGAAATAAATTTATAAAAAATATGGGTGGAATGTAATATATAAAAATAAAGTTCATATATATGATTCTCTCATCTTTATAATATGAATCTCATCTTTATAACATATATATTAAAGAAAAAGTGAAATAATATGACTCTTTCATCTTTATAGTATATATATATGTGGGTGAAAGTGAAAATAAGATATTAAGAAAAACATGGTCAAATATTAAATTTTGCTTAATTTTTTACTATTCCAAAGGGCTATAACCTAGATGATGTGTGATTTTACTCATTTTTAAGATAGAGTAGAAATATGTTTTTTTTAAATAAAAATAAAATAGTCTTTAAATAAAAAATCAAGTTTTTTAATCTAAATAAAAACAAATATACATGTTTGGTTAGTTTTACTTAAAAGTATTATAAAACCGACTTGTTTTGTTAATTTTAGATATTATAATTCAATATGAATGGTTTGTTTTACTTAAAAGGATTGTAAAACATAATCTCATTCTAAACGTGCTTGTTTTGTTGATAAATTTTATTTTTGTTTTTTAAATAAGTAAATTATAAAAAATTATAATATTTATATTTCCATGTTTCAATTGAATACATAATCAAACTATTTTAATATCCATATTATTTTGATATTATTATCATTATTATTTTCCAATTTTAAGGTCACAGCCAAGCCAGACACCAAATTGGTGTATGAGATCCCTTTGTTTGTGGGACAAGGGACCCACCTCCATGCAACCGAGGAATACATACTCTATCCCAATGGTTTTGAACCTATGACATCTTAGGAGGAAAAACATGCTCTTAACCATTAGTATTAACTTTATATATATATATATATATATATATATATATATATATATATATATATATATTGAAGTTATAGCTCAGGGTGTGCATAATGATTTAAAATATATTTTATATCTATTTATAATAAATGTTGTAAGAGTTATGCTCGGTATTATTAATAAAAAGTGGATATATATAATTTTGATAAATAATTAATTTTATGAATGTTAATATTCATATATATATATATATATAATCTTATTTTTATTAATAATTAAATATTAAATATTATTTATTTTATTAATAATTAAATTAGATGTTTAATATTAAATTATTTGAATGTAACAAAATATTAAATTATATATAAATTAATCATCAATTTTATAGAATAAATTCATTGTTTTGATTTATAGTTTATTTTTAATTATATTGAAACTTATCACTGGTATTGGTATATAATAAAGTCAAGGCTTTTAACTATATTTTAATATTAATTTAAATTTAATTTGTTAGATGCAAATGCCAAAACAAAGCTTTCACTACCAAATTAAACAATAAAGTGCGTTAGCTTTGTTTGTAGTAATAAATCCATTACTGGTTGTATATTTTCTTAAGAAATTGCAACATCATTATTTTTTTCCACAGAAAAAATCGGTAACCTTTTATTTATGAAAATGAAAAGTTACACATAGCATATGCATTGAAGCATTTTCAGATATTGCCCATTGGGCTCGTGTGCTTTGGCACACAATGCGGCGTAGCGAGGCTACCGTGCATTCAGAAAGAATGAGAAAAAGAGAAAAAGAAGGGAGGAGGAGACAGTAACAACTGGTTCCAGAGAGTGAGTAGAAACTCACACCTCATGTTTTTCTTCCCTTCTTCTTTTCGACCTTGCGCCACTCTCCTTGGGTGGGCTCGATCGTAGCTAGGACTAACTGTGTTTCTACTTTCTGTGGACCTGTATCCTTGTCTGAGTCTGAAGTATCAGAGGGATGATGCCGTTTGATCCCTCCCATGCTCAGATCCTCACTTATCTTCTCTGCCTGAGTTGAATAGGATTGTGAATCGTTGTTAGCTGATATGATTTCCTTTTGGGTCTCTTTTCCTTGGGTTCTCTCAGTATTCTCTGTGGGAGTGACTTCCTCCTCTGCTTCTGATTCGTCGTCCTCTGAGTCAGGAGGGGGATATTGCCACCCTTTTCTCTGCTTCCCTTTCTGCTTCTTTTTGCTGTTTGCTTTCTTGGCTTCTGGACATGTACTTTGTAAGTGTCCTGTCAGCCTACAGATTCTTCATTTGAAAGCAGTATTTTCATAGTCTAGTCCTTGCAACTAGTTTTGTTGCTTGTATACCAGCCTTATACTTTACGGTCAATTGCAACATCATTATTATCATTATTTTCTATCATTATTTTTTTTTATTTTACTTAAAAAATAAATTTCAATCAAATAAATATTTGTTGAAATTGTATATTTAATTTATGCGGTTTACACTAGAGATTTTCAATAGTTAGAATTTATTTATGATTTAAGAAAATTTAAAAATGAAAATTTGTATATATAGAGATTTATTTTAACTATCATTTATCAATTTTGTAAATAGATACATTATTTGGAGGTGATTTTTTTTTTAGTGTTATATTATTAAAAAAAAAATAATCACTTCAAGAGGTTTAATCTCTTTTAGACTTTTCTAGATTTGTGGTTAAGATACATCTTTATATAAAGTTATTACCTATGTAAATTCAAATTAACCATAATATTGGTTTGTTTCTATTGAAATTCATTCCTTTAATTTTTTATTAGCCAAAAATATACATTTAACTATTAAAAAACTATAAAAATGTAAGGCATAGATGATTGTATTGGATTGATATTAAAAGTCATGAGTTAAATTTTGGATGACACTAATGCCAAACCTACACTTTCAATAGCAAATTCTACATTGTAGAGGTGATATTTATCATGTAAAATAATAATAATAATAATAATAATAATAAAAAGGAAGAAGTGAAGAAATTTGTTTTTATAATATAAATATTAGAAAGATAAAAGTGATAAGAAATTTTAAATAAAATGTAAGCTCAATAAACTTATATTAAATATAATTTCAATTACTTTTAATTAAAGTTATGATATATGAAGTCATTGGTTTAATTCCCTATTGGGTGGTGTATTTAGACATGATGCTAAAGATGTAGTCTTACACAACTTATATATATATATATATATATATATATATATATATATATATATATATATATATATATATATGTTTTTATATGTGTAAATTTAGATTAAATATAGAACGGTTTTATTGTTATTGAAAGGCATTTGTTTAGTTTGTTATTAATGGCTTGACTATAGTTGAGTAAGATTGGCTATGGTTGACTATAGTTAAATATAGTTAATTAAGGTTTATTGAGAATGACTTAGGATGACTGTATGGGTGAAAAATATTAACTATAATTGGCTATAGTAAAAATATGGTTGATTAACATTGACCATAGTCAACTATTTAAATATTGACTACAAAGGTTATGTCATTATGTTGACTCTAGTATGTTCTTAAAGATGTTTATGGTTAACTATTACCATGTTCAAACATCATGCCTATCATTAATCATGGTTGGACATGATGCATAGCTTGACTATGGTTAACCAAGTTAATCATGTTTAATACATGTTAATTTTTAGATAGTTTATTAATGTATATTTTAATATATTAATATGTATATTAATATATTATTAATGTTACGGTCAATCATAACCACCCATTCCTTGATGTGCTTATATTTTTGGAGGGATATGGTTCCATTTATTTTCATTCCAACTCCCATCATCATCCAACACAAAAATTTGAATTTCTTATCACCTTGGCCACCTAGACTCTGAGGATTCCTCATGAGAGTAACTTGGATGAGGAGAAAAAAAATCTTCTAAAAGTATTTGAAAAAAATGGCTATAAAACTCTCCAAGGTCTCAAGGCTTTCTAAAAGGATAATAAAGGACCAAGGATAAGGAATAAACTTAAATATGTCATTTCCATTGATCAGCTTCCCTTCATCCTCAGAACCACGAACAAGATCGAGGAGATTATTAAGAAGAATAAGGTCTCAACCACCTTGAAATTACTTAGCTAATTCATAACTCCCTTAGATTTTTCAATGGCCAGTGAACCCTACAAACATGAAAGGTCTTTACTTAATCCCCTACTCCTGTGGGAATCTCTACATAGGGGAGACTGACAACTCCATAAAAAAAATTTAATTCAGGACATTGCAACCAACATCAAATGTAGTCAGTCCCACTCTTCAGCTTTAGCTCATCATGCTAAGAAAACTATTTGGATGATTAAATTATTAATTAGTAAACATTTCAATAAAAAGAACCATCATATCATATACATTACGTCGAAATTTTTTCTATAAATAATTTGGTATTGGATTTATGATTGAATTTAAGGAAGAATTTACACATAAAAAAATGTATAGAAGACATTGTAAGGTATGCAAATGGAAACACAAAATGGCTTAGAACAGGGGTTAAGAACTCAATATCATACGAATAAAATATAGCACATGCCTTGATTTAAACACAAGCATACTCAATGTTACAACTTGATTAGATATACATGACATTAATATCAAGGAAAAACATATACTAACCACATAGCTCAAGCATGAGTATGTTAAATTTTGTAACCTATGGTTGTAAAAAAAACACCATAGGGGTCATGAGTAGCCCTATTCTTTCTTACTAATAATATCCATGGAAAAATCTAATAATAGAAAAATTATTACCTACAAAACTAGTATATATTTCTTGAAATTCCAAGAGGAATAACATTTTACCTCCTTGATTAAGGAATATAAGATATTGATTTTCCTTGTAGTAATTTATTTATTTTAATTTAGGTACCTAAATAAGCTAATAATTGTGGCAAAAATAATGGCCAATGATATTTTGAAGAAAAAAAACATGAGAAAATAGGTAATTGTGTGATATAGAGGAATTACAAGATTACAATTCTTGTTTAATACAATTGAAGTATATGTAAGGTAGGATAGAATATCATAGTGTTTCATGATTGAGACCAAATTAGTATTGAAAAAAATAAGTAAAGTGAAGCATTTTGAGACATTCAAACTAAAAATGAGAAAGGTAATGGTATCTTTGTTATTTCAAGACACAAGAAAAGAAGGAAAGAACATAGGAATAATGTTGCAAATACTCGGAGAATGTCATTTTCAAACCAAATTTTGTAAGTATAGATTTAATTAAGGTCAAAATCAATATTGAAAATGAGTAATACCTAAAGGGGGAATTAAAGGGGGAATTACAATGGAGCCTAAAAAGGTCAAACTAATCCTTGACTGGGATATACTTGAAATATTTAATGGACATTGGATCATTATGGGAGTACTTATTAGTGTCGCAAATTCATTTAAGGTTTCGCTTATTCACCTATTTTTTCAAATCTTGACAAAATAAAGTAGTTAAGTTTACTTGGAACCATAAACGAGCAAAAAAATTGGTTGATTCAAATGGTTTTTAACTGTAATATCCACATTTAATTGTTGAATTGAGATGTTGCAGTAGAAAATAAAAGAAGAATGATTATTATATTCCATGGAGCAGCACAACAAAACCACAAAAAATATGGCTAAATGGTGGAGCCATAATTATGAATGGAAATATCTAAACAAAGCTCTTGCTAGTTTGGTGCATTGTTTTTTCCTTTTTTTCTAAGTTTACACAAAATGCCATAAGTTGGTGATGATAACATAGGAATGATAAAAAAATGCAAAGGATTAAATAGTGCATGGATGCATGTTTACTAAATATATATAAATTGATGAGATGGAAAGTGCATACAATCATGGATGTGCATGTGTAAGACTCTAAAGATTTTTTTCCCTAACATGAGTCAGATGGCTAATAGAGGGTAATGGTAAACTTATAACCAAGAGTGGATTAAAAACATGGTGGGGAGACTTTATAAATTATAAAAACAATATGTATAAAATTGGATTCAATCTGATCATGCAATATACTAAAGAAAGATATTGAATCCTTCTATAATTATTTCCATGGAAATTAAACACAATCGCACAATCACACCAAGTAAGAGAAATAAATTAATCCACAACACAGATATTTTTCCTGGGGAAATCTTGCTACTCAAAACCCCTATATCTCTATTTTATAATGAACCAAGTAATCATGAAAGAATACAATGCACTCTTCTCACAAGAGTCTGTTGCACTATCCTGACTGTCTCACACTGATGCAGACAAAATCGACCAACACTTAGCCAATTTCCTGCCTCTTCTCAACCTACCTTGCTTGCACAATTCATTTGGAATTAAATCCATATTCTTTAAGAATTTAAGGCTTCCTAAACTGCACAAATTTCACGAGAAATCCTATGGTGTTTTAACTGCATCTCGGCAGTTTTCTAAAAATAGAATTGATAGTTAACTTCCCCTTAACCTCTGTCTCAACTGGGTCTTCATCCAAAATGACATGGATGAAGCTATTAATAGTAAATCATCAGTCACTTGACAGATCACTAGATGTGAATTAAATTTGATTTCATTCACTTGACCTCTCACTAGTGCGACAGTGAGTTACAACTAGTTAAACTAATTTTAACTCACTTAATTGAGTTAACTAATTTCTCATGCATTAAACTAATACACTAACTGCAAGTTGGACTCTAAAATAAATAGAATCACTCTACATGCCTCACCAACCACCCTCAACTCGAATTTCATGAGCTAACTGAGTCTAACACACTCAATTAACTATTACAAGTGTTTATGACATAATATTACAATTTATTGTCCAATTTAGTTAAGGGAAAAAAATTAGACACATTTCCAATTCATTTAATAAATTGGCTTGCACACTAATGTATCGCTAGGACCCATCACTATGTGACTTATGATCCCACACTAGTGTGTGTGCTGTCATGTTCTTTTTGGATGCCAATTTCATGGTTTCTTGTTGCAAATTTCAACACTCCCTCTCAATAAGAAAGGAATCAGTGTGTCCCGATCGTGTACGTTTGGAATGTTCTTGCATGCGCACATGAAACTCTTGCATGCAAAAATTCTCTACACTACAAGAAAAAGGGACATTTTTGAGGGTCATGCTTGTGATGGACCTTTAAAGTCCGTCACCAATGTCACATATGGTGACGGTCCTTAAAAATACGTCATTGTAAGTGTATATAGTGATGGTTATTTAAGGTTCATCACCAAAGCCATTTTCAATGAAACTTTTGGTGAGGGTCGTTAAAGGCCCATCATTAATTCTCTCTTTGGTGACACTTCTAGTGACGAACTTCCAATGACCCTCACCGATGCTATTTTTTTTACTTTAGGTGACGGTGAAAAAATGTTCGTCACCATTGATCATTCCAATGAGTTTTTGATGACATTATGTGCTTGTTAATATTTTTTTTGTCAATATAGAATGATTTAATACCATTATTGTGGAGTATTTTTTCTAATATGTCTAAGGCCATAGTGGTTAGAGTCAATCAATTTTTTAAGAATTAATTAGCATGTATCATTTCCCTCAATTAATGACTAGTAGAATAGAGCTTTCCTATGAGTCAACACATGATTCATATCTATTTATTTTACTATCTAGAAAATTCCCTTTAGATAAAGTCCCACTAGTGTGTGTAGAAAATATATAATTTAGCATATAATCAAGCTCTGTCAATTCTATTAATGAGAAAGAACTAACACTCCTCAACAATCCAGGCACGCCTTGAATTAATGCTTTAGCACACACTAGCATTTCTTAGCACCACACATGTCTTTGAACATCTTTGTACCTAGAACATCTTGTCATGACACTGACGCCCAAGCACATGGTGGCATGCGCTAGCACAACATAGAACTCTCCTAAGATGTGTTAGCATGCATGTAGTCCCTAGCATTCCCTGGAAGTACAACTTGGTTGAATACATTGACATACATTAGCACTTGACACACAATGCCACTTGGCATGTATTAGGACCTATTATTAGTGTGTTTATCATTCCCCTTTTGAAAAAGATAAAGTCTCGACTTATAACCCTCTTATTGGTTCTTCCTTTTTATTCCTTGAAACTTCTTGACACATATTAACATATCGTGGCACCCTGCATATCCTTAGCACTGACATGTATTGGCATATCTTGGCACTATTTGGCACATATAATTAGCACACCCTAGAACTACGAAGCACACTTTGAGAATTCTTGACAGGCCTTGATATTCCCTATCATTCGTTACCAATCCTTATCATACCTTCTCACTCCCTCCTTGGCATGACAACTAGCACTCATTAACACTAGTCCTTGGCACACATTCCTCATATTCATTAACTTCCATGAATTTCTACCTAGTGATCCCTTAATATTTCGTCCTAATACCCCTTAACACTCCTCAACATGCATTATCACTCTCTAGCACACCTTAGCACCCTTCAAAATTCCCTTCCACTTCATAGCATGCATAGCACTATGTGACACATATTTTCACTTGGCACGTGTTGGCGTTTGGAAAGTCTTAGCATGTATGGAATACGTTGACATGCCTTGGTATAATTTGGCATGGTTTAATATTAGAATTATTTGATATAAACTGTTTGAAAGTAGATGAGAAGCAACAAACGAAGACTTGGCACTTACAATGCACTAATACTTTGCACTTGGAACCTATTGGCTCCTAGTGTTGGTGTGCCTAGCATTCCCCTCTTGGAAAAGGTAAATTGATGACTTATTAACCCTCTTATGTGTTCATTTGCATGTAATTTAACTTATTTTTCCCTTTTTTTGCCTTGACAGTCCTTGGCACACATTGACACACCCTTGCACATCTTGGAATTCCTTATCACTTGTCACACTTTAGCATGTTTGACATGATTTCTAACTATCTGAGACATCTTAGCATTCCCTATCACACTTTGGCACTGATGTCCTCAAAGCTAGCCTTTACATTTTTTCACAACTTGGGAACCTAATCAATTCCTTGGCTACTACAGTTCATGTGACAATAATGGCTTTCTTCAACCGCAACAACTTGACCAATTGCACATACTACAAGTAGATTGTGCCTTGTTCACCTAAGAACTTCCTATAACTCATATTATGCCACTCATGTCCAAGCTAAACTTGTCCCACTTGACTAGTTACGAAGACAAGGATCACATGATCTAGCCATGGCCATAAAACAACTAAGCAACATAGCTTACATAGGAAATATTTCACATGTATGTTTAGTTCATATAAACAATAGAAAATTAACTGAGAGTTTTCAAGAATCACAATATGCACAAGGCACACAAGATATAAGCCAACACAAGTCGAGTGCCCCGAAAACTATACACAATAATGTACAATATGCAACTATCTATAATAGTTTAAAACATGAGAATGTAGCCAAAGTGTGCAACATCTCATATAAAAAAAAAATAGCTAAATTAAAAACAATGTTGTGCCGAGCACAAATGATCTCCCTTTGTCTAAAAATGTTGTGTCAAGCCCTGTATAACAACCATAGGCTTGCCTCCTATAAATCCTATTTTTAACTTCTCCTAACACAATTCATCCTTGGCACACTTGAATTCATTGACACTCCCTCGAACACACTCTTATTCGTTCCTTTCCATGCATTTTGACCTAGTTATCCCTTGATATGCCCCGACACTCCGTAACACTCTTCATCATGCATTGAGATTGTCTGACATGTGTTAGCATGAATTTTCATTCATAATGTGCATGCCCTGACCCTCCCCGGCTATCATGCCCTCACAACTACCCTTACTTAATTTTCAACTTGGGAACGCAACCAAGCCCTTGCTTGACTACAAGAGCTTGACCAAGTTATGGTTACTACAACTAGACTATGTTGTTGAATTATGTAGCTTTGGAGGTACTCCATAAGCTTAGTGAGATGGGTTTGTGTGAGTTTGGTCACAAAAGGGTTTGTGGGAAAAGAAACAAAGAAAAGATATTTTGGGCCCAAGACAGGGTTTAAAATCTAAGAGAAAATTGAAAAGGAAAATTAATATTTCCAAGGTCTAAGTGGATAAAATCCATAAGTTCTAGAGGGTTCTTAAGAGGTCTAGGAAAAAATATTTAAGGAGGCCTTAGGATGAAGTAAAGAACATCAAGTGAGAAGGAGTGCATTTGATCAAGGGGACGAAGAGAGATGTAGTCCTAAAGTAGGTTGAGTAAGAAGGTTGAGTAAGGGTTGCTAAAGGGAGGCCATGATCATCCTCCAAGAGCAAGATCATCATGTGAGGGTTCACAATAATGTTGCACACCTTAATGGTCAGTTAGAGCCAGGAAGGAGGATGGAATATAGTTGGTTCTCTTATGGAAGATCGAGCTTAAGAGAGGTTTCTCATGAGAATCTAGGCATGTGATTTCAATGGTGTCTTTGTGCGCAGGCCACATCAAATTTTGAAATGTTGAAATTTGCAACAAGAAACATTGAAATTGGAAAATAGAAAGGAAAAAGAAAAACGCACCCACACTTGTGAGGAATTTTGATGTACAAGGAGTGAGGAATGTGGGGTGTCTAATTTATTTTTCCCTTAAATAAATTGGACAAAAATTGTAATTTCATCTCATAACAACTTGTGTCAGTTAACTAAGTCATGATGACTGAGTTAGCTCAAGAAATTTGAGTTGAGGGTCTAAGATGAGGCATGTAGAGGTCTTAAGCTAATAATTTTGGAGTCTAGTTGTAGTTGATGCATTAGTGGGGTGCAAGTGTGAATTAGTTAACTCAATTAAAAGAGTTAAAATAAGTTAAAATAGTTCTAACTAAGTGATGAGATAGTGAGAGGTCAACCATTGAATTAAATTAGATTTAATTCACTATGATTAATCAATCAGATAACTGATAACTCACTATTAATAGTTGCATGCATGTTAGTTCTGAGGGAGACCCTGCTGAGACAGAGGTTAAAGGGAACATAACTATTAGTTGTATTTATACGAAATTTATCGTGTGCAATTATTAAGTCATTGGGATGCCATGATGGATTGCGCAATCAAGGAAGATTGATTTTCCTAATTAATAGGGAGCTAGTGCCCTAGTAATTGCATGAGTAAGGAAGGCTGAAGGAAGGTTTATAATTGGCTAAGTACTAGACCGAGTTTGTCTATATCAATGGGAGACAATTGGAAGTGTTGGAGAATCTCATGAGATATTAATCATTGTATTGTTTCATGATTCCTTGACTTAATACAAAATAGAGATAGTGTGTTTTTGAGCAGTTTCTTTCCCCAAATACATCTTATGTTGTGTGATTGATAATTTATTTCTCTTACTTATATGTGATTATGCGATCGTGTTTTGTTTCTGAGAATTGTACGAAGGATTTAGTAACTTGTTTTAGTACATTACAAGATCAGATTGAATCTCATTGGTTATATTTTCTACATGGTATCAGAGCAGGAAATTTTTGGGCAGCGATTTTTCAGAGAATATATGAAATTTTGGTGTAAAGTTAAAAAAATATATCATATTTGGATTCCTTGCGAAAATCTACCCAAATGGAAAATCAATTTGGAGCTCGGACGAGGGAGATATCATCGATTCAAAATCAACTCTTTTTTAGAAACTTTGTCAATGGCAGGAGAATTACAATGTGCGCAAGTCAAGAACCTATATGCACTTGAGGTACCAGATGCATGCAAAGCTTTGAGGAGCAAAGCAAAGGTTAGAGACTTGGCTATTGAGAGGGAGCAGAAATTACCTCTCAACATGCAACCTTAGAAGTAGTCTCAGAAGGTTGTTGAGTAGCCCTAATTGGAGAAGCAGAGAGGAGACCGAGCGGAAGCATCCACTCAAGCAGATACCTCCATGAGGGGGAAATTTTGAGCTATATGGGAAGACGGAGCACATGCAGCCATACCTCCAGGTCAAAAGCGGGGTGATGTGGAGACATAATCCCAAGATAAGAAATTTTGGCAGGGGCCATTGAGATGGTGTGTCCCATGGATAGAACCTAGCTACGGGGAGTCCACATTACAATAGTAACAGGAAGGATCAGTTAGATTGATGCAGTCAGATTTCAGGAAGAAAAAATTCAAAGTGATGATGTCATATATTGGAGCGTAGATAAGATTTGGAAACAATGCAAAGGGCACGGATGAAAATTTCAGTAGTATCTCAAAGAGTTGAGTAGACAAGTGTAGTAGCTAGCATCAGTCATAGGACTCTGATGACAAACTAATTATATTTATTCAGTTGTTCAGAGGCTATTCAGTTTCAGGATTTGCAGGTGCAAACAACACTAGATAATTGTTGCATGCATAATTCAAAAGGTACCAGATCATGATAGATTGAATTCCTTTATTGTTCAAAGGGAGTGCTGAAATTTGCAACAAGAAACAATGAAATTGGCAACCAGAAAGGACAAAAAAATTTCACCCACACTGTTGAGGAATTTTGATGTACTAGGAGTGAGGAATGTGAGGCATCTAATTTATTTTTCCCTTAAATAAATTGGACAATAAAATTTAATTTCATCTCATAGCAAGTTGGGTTAGTTAACTAAGTCATGATGACTGATTTAGCTCAATAAATTTGAGTTGAGGTGATTGAGGTGGATATTGGTGGCCACTCGCCTATTCCACTTGGGCCCTCACCATTGTCTCTTTTAGTTTTTCAGTTTCCTTAATTATAGAAAAATTTACTATTTTTGTTAGTTTTTCAGGTCTTGAACTTTCGAAGAAGTTTTGAGGTCCCAAATGATGTTTTTTTTTGCATGAAAGGTTTGGCAATTTCATATAAATAATGTTATTAGTTGTATTCCTCAAAGAGATATTTCTAACGAGGTATCATGTGCGTAAAAAAAATATCATATGACCAAGTTACGACCTTAGGAAGTTAGCTACCCAACTACCCCCAACGGGGCCCATAAACTCTTGGTGTTACATCTCCTCAGGCTAGGGTTTTCTCTTATTTTTTAAAAATAAAAAGGATCAAAACATAGTTTAGAGGCATGTAGCTGCCACATCTCTTCTCAGAGATAAGCTACCATTGCCCAAGCTAGTTTTTTTTCCATTCTATCTGTAAGCATTTTTCAGTATTTGATATTAGTGAAATGAAGTGTTATTCCTAGTGCATCTCCGTGTTTATGTTTATTTCTGTAGCGAGAGAAGTTTTGATGTAGGATAATGGGTATTTTTATAGCTACAACCGTACAAACAAATGTCCCTCAAGCAAGCTAAGAAGGATAATAAATTATCACCGCAGTACTATGGTCCTTACAAGGTGTTGCAAAAGATTGGTACTATGGCATACAAATTGGAGCTTCCTACTTCTTCATGAGTGCATCCAGTTTTCCATGTTTCATGCTTAAAGATGTTTATAGGTGAAAATATTCCAGTTCAAACAATATTGCCAGAACTTTATGAGGAAGGAAAAATCATATTGGAACCTGAAGCAGTCACGGAAACAAGAACTCGACTGCTACGAAATCGATCAATTTCAGAATATCTCATCAAGTGGAAGAACTTACCCACTGAATATTCTACATGGGAGGATGATAATTTTATACAGAAGCACCCAGAGCTACTCAAGCATTGAGGACAACACTTTTTTGAAGGAGAGGGGCATGTTAGGTCCCTATATTACCAATATAGTCCCTTATTGTTGTGAGTGTAACCCCTTTATTGTTATTATTGTACCCCTGTAACCCCCATATTTTTATTATTTTGCCCTTAAATTATTATTGTTAGGTCGGCTAGGATTACATTATGGCCCCACTAGGATTACATTGTGGCCCCATGGATTTCTATATATAGATAGGAGGTTTTGTAATTTGAATCATCCAAGAATTTATCATTCATGTAATTTATTGGAGGTTTCCCCCTCAAAGTGGCTTATTTCTAAGGTGTTAATATCTCTTTTCTTCTATTTTTGGAGCTGGTTTCATAACATTTGGTATCAGAGCTTTGGATTCTAGGGTTTCGCTGCTTCAAACAGGTCATCGTGGAATTTTTGCTATAAATTTTTTTATACGAAGGTTCAGAAGCTGAAATTTGTAGGGTGTGAAGCCAAAATCTTAAGGAACATCCTCACAAAATTTCAGAGCTTGGTTTGCAAAATTGTCAAAGATATGATCTGTGGAAGTTAGATCATTTACCAGGCTCTTGAATTTAACCTAAACAGGTCATCATGTAATTTTCGCTATAAATTTTTTTCTACGAAGATTCAAAAGCTGAAATTTTTAGGGTACAAAGAGAAAATCATGAGGAACATATTTGCAAAATTTTAGAGCTTGGTTAGCAATATTTGCGGAGATATGGTCTATGGAAGTTAGGTCTTTTGCAGGCTCCCGAATTTCATCTCAAAGAGGTGACCGTGGAGAAAACGTCATAACTCTCTCTCTGAGCGTCGGATTTGGATTCTGTAAAATGTGATCATAAGTACATGGACTCTAGGTTTCTGCATATCAATTCTAGAACCGAAGAAGGAAACAGTGATATGTGGCAAGTCATACAAGTTCGCTCTACTGAACTAGTCCATAATTAGGTCATTGTGGGAGATTAGACATACCTTTGTCTTGAAGAATCCAAATTAGGTCAGACCTATGGCATTCGAAGGAGGATTTAGATGGCTACTTTAGGGACCAATTTCAGTTATTGAAGATCCAAAATCATAGAGATAATTCAATTTCAATATTGAGCTCCTCAAAGGCAAGAAAAATGTGCGTATTGTTTTTCCAAATTGCATAAGTCTTGTGTAAAAAAAATCAGTTTGAAGTGATTCCAAGGGCCTATTGAGCATATATTTCAGTATTGGGTTCTCAAATTCCTCATAAAAATAATTCAACACCCATTAAGCCCTCATAATACTCTACGATGACTCATGAATATGAAGCATTGCAACATTATCTATCAAAATTACAAGAGCAAGTGCACCAAATTTCCCTCTCGTAAAGAGTAGCAAAGAATGAAATAGAAGTTTTGAAGAAAGGCGTGGAAGCGGAGATGGATGGTTTGAAGAAAGGCATGGAAGCTAAAATGGATGGCATGGAAGCTGGCATGGAAGCTAAGATGGATGACATGGAAGGCTTGACAAAGTTGATACAAGAAATGTTTCCTAATGGAAAAAAGATAGTGGAGGAAATTCATGATGAGAAAAAAATAACTGTTAATCGTGATTTCATAAACTATAATGTTGGATGGAAGAACCACCATATTCCAAACATGGATATGAGGAATTTTGATGGCAAGGATCTCGTAACATGGATACTACAAATGGAGAAATATTTATATCTCAATAATGTGCAAAACACACAAAAGGTACGCATTGCAACTTTACATTTATAACAAAATACATTTTTATGGTATCGATGGTTTTTCTCTCATAAAAAAATTATCACTTGGTCAATTTTTATGGAGGAAATGATAGCACATTATGAGGATACAAAGATAAACACCTTTTTTAGCCAATTGATAAATCTAAAACAAAAGGTTTTAGCGGGGAAGCACATTGAGGACTTCCAAAAATTGAATATAAGGGTAACTTATATTCCAGAGAAACACAAGATTGATTTCTTCATAGGGACTTTAAAGGATAACATCCAACATGAAGTTCACATTTGGGAACCTGATTCATTGGAGAAGGCATTCAGGTTGGCAAGAAAATTTGAATGTAAAATTATGGCGACAAGGAAGCCTACCACTCACATCTATAAAGATGGAAGTGTTGCTACTCCTAGACTTCCACAACCTACAAGGTTGACACCACGAGAATTGGAAGAAAAAAGAGCCAAAGGGATTTGCTACAGTTGTGATAGCAAATACACTAAAGGTCGTAAGTATGCTGAGAAGAAATTATTTTACATAGATTGTGAAGAGGAGGAAGAAAATGAACAAGAAACTTCAAAAGAAGAGGATATACACCAGGAATAAACCATAGAAGAAGAAGAAATGAGCCCGAACATATCATGTAATGCATTGGCAGGAATTACCACTGCTCAAACTCTCAAGATAGAAGACAATCAAGAAGAAAAAGGTAACAGTGTTGATTGATTCAGGTAGTACCCATAATTTTATTCATTGTAAGGTAGCCAAGGAATTGAATTTTTTCCTATACCCAGCACCAGAATGTCAAGTGATGGTTGCAAATGGAGGAACTATAAATTTCTCGTGAAAATGCCATAATATCAAGCTATCTATGGGGTAATATGTATTGAATATTCCAATGCTTTCCATCCCAATTGGAGGTGTTGATGTTGTACTAGGAGTACAATGGTTACAATCTTTGGGGATGGTAGCTTTTAATTTTCAAGAACTTTTCTTGAAATTTTTTTTGGAAGGAAAGGAAATCGAATTGTGGGGTATCACAGGGAAGCAAGGAAAGATAATAAGCTCTAATGTCATGACAAAGCTTCCAAATAAAGAACAACAAGGCGTAATTGCACAATTATGCTCACTAGAAGTTCCAACATCAAAATCATCTCCAGATCTCCAAAAAGTCTTGGACAATCATTCAAAGGTGTTTGATACTCCCAAAGGACTCCCACCTATTCATGATCATGATCATGCTATTCATTTGATTCCAGGAAGTGTTCCTCCAAACATCAGGCCTTATATATATCCTTATGTCCAAAAGAGCAAAATTGAACATATGATTGCAGAAATGTTAGAGGCTGGTATAATTCAACCTAGTCAAAGTTCTTTCTCTGCCCCAGTAGTATTTGTGCACAAAAAAGATGGATCATGGCGCATGTGTCCAGATTATAGGGAGTTCAATAAGCTCACTATTAAATATAAATTTTTCCAGATTATAGGGAGTTCAATAAGATCACTATTAAATATAAATTTCCCATTCCTGTGATTGATGAATTATCGGATGAATTACATGGATCAATTTATTTTACCAAGCTAGATCTTCGTTTAGGATATCATCAAATTAGAATGAAGACTGAAGATATTCTGAAAACAACATTTCGAACTCATGAGGGTCATTATGAATTTTTGGTCATGCCTTTTGGCCTTACCAATGCACCTTCTACATTTCAAGGGTTGATGAATTTAATTTTAAAACCCTTCCTTAGAAAATTAGTGCTAGTATTTTTTGATGATATACTAATCTACAGTAGGTCTTGGAAGGATCATGTTCAACATGTTGACAGGGTGCTCAAACTATTGGAGGAGAAACAATTATATGCAAAAATATCCAAATGTTTCTTTGGAGTAAAAGAGGTGGAATATCTAGGTCATATTGTATCTCACGAGGGTGTTAAGGTAGATCCTAATAAAATTAAAGCCATTAAGGAATGGAAAGTTTCCACAACCATAAAGCAGTTGCGCGGATTTTTCGGGTTAACAAGGTATTATCGCAAGTTTGTTAAGAATTATGGGAGAATAACAGCACCTCTAACAACATTATTGAAGAAAGATACATTTTCATGGACTCCTGAAGCAACTAAGACCTTTGAACATCTTAAAGAGGAAATGTGCCTAGTGCCAGTCTTAGCTATGCCAAAATTCACAAAATCCTTTATTGTGGAATGTGATGCCTTAGGAAATGGAATTGGTGTTGTTCTAATGCAAGAAGGAATACCCATTGCTTTTGAAAGTCGTTAAATCAAAGGAAAGTATTTACAAAAGGCTATTCATGAGAAGGAAATGTTGGCAATACTACATGCACTAAAGAAGTGGAGACCCTACCTAATGGGAAGACACTTCAAGGTAAAAACTGATCATGATAGTCTTAAACACTTTTTGGAACAAAGACTATCTTCAGAAGAGCAACAAAAATGGGTCACAAAGATTTTGGGTTATGACTTTGAAATCATCTACAAAAAACGGAAGCTAAATGTTGTTGCAGATGCACTCTCAAGAAAGAATGAAGAGGTGGAAGCATTTCTTTGTGCCATTTCTATTATCCAACCAGATTGGATAACCAAATCGAGGGATGAATGGAAGAAGGAAGATTGGATAACCATTTCAAAAGTTGCAGAAATATCCTAGTACATCTGATACATTTAGTTGAAAAAATGATTCCTTATGGTACAAAGATCGCTTATATCTTTGTAAGAATTCCCAACTAGAACAAAAGATTCTTTTGGAATTTCACAGTTCTCCTTTATGAGGATACTCAGGATTTTTAAAAACTTACCATAGGGTGAAGAAAGAATTTTTTGGGATGGCCTTAAATCTGATATTTAAAATTTTGTGATGGAATGTTTGGTTTTCCAACAGAATAAATTTGATACAATTAAGACCCCAGGTCTTCTACAACCTTTATCCATTCCAAGTCAACGTTGGGAGGAGATTTCAATGAATTTTATCGCAGGTTTACCTAAGTCCGAAAGAAAGAGTGTCATCATCGTGGTAGTTGATAGACTTACCAAGTATGCACACTTTTGTGCATTATCTCATCCATTTAAAGCAAGTACAGTTTCTACTACATTTATGGACACAATTCAAAAGCTACATGGAAACCCAAAGGTTATTGTGAGTGACAGAGATCCCATTTTTACTGGAAATTTTTGGACGGAGTTATTTTCTTGTTTGGGTACTCAATTAGCTCATTGCTCATCTTATCATCCTCAATCTGATGGTCAAACTGAGATAGTAAATAAATTTTTGGAAGGGTATCTTCATTGTTTTGTATCTTATAAACAAACACAATGGGTCAAGTGGTTACCTCTCGTTGAATGGTGGTATAACACTTCCTTCCATACTGCAGCAAAAATGACCCCATTTATGGCACTTTATGGATATCCTCCACCATCCATCACATCATCTTTAAGACAAAATTCGAAGGTTCAAGCAATGGAAGATCACATCGAGCATCAACAAGAAGTTCTCCAACTCTTGAAGGATAACCTGAATTTGGCACAAAATCAAATGAAACAACAGACATATCAACATCGTAGAGAGAAAAGTTTTGATGTAGGAGACTGGGTATTTTTACAGCTACAACCATACAAACAAATGTCCCTCAAGCAAGCTAAGAAGGATAATAAATTATCGCCAAATTACTATGGTCCTTACAAGGTGTTGCAAAATATTGGTACTATGCCATACAAATTGGAGCTTCCTACTTCTTCACGAGTGCATCCAGTTTTCATTGTTTCATGCTTAAAGAAGGTTATAGGTGAAAATCTTCCAGTTCAAACAATATTTCCAAAACTTGATGAGGAAGGAAAAATCATATTGGAACCTGAAGCAGTCACGGAAACAAGAAATCGACAGCTACGAAATCGATCAATTTCAGAATATATCATCAAGTGGAAGAACTTACCCACTGAATATTCTACATGGCAGGATGATAATTTTATATAGAAGCACTGAGAGCTACTCAAGCATTTAGGACAACACTTTTTTGAAGGAGAGGGGCATGTTAGGTCCCTATATTACTAATATAGTCCCTTATTGTTGTTAGTGTAACCCCCTTATTGTTATTATTGTACCCCTGTAACCCCCATATTGTTACTATTTTGCCCTTAAATTATTATTGTTAGGTCGGCTAGGATCACATTGTGGCCCCACTAGGATTACATTGTGGCCCCATGTATTCCTATATATAAATAGGAGGTTTTTAAATTTGAATCATCTAAGAATTGTTCATTCATGTAATGTATTGGAGGTTGCCCCCTCGAAGTGGCTTATTTCTAAGGCATTGATATCTCTTTTCTTCTATTTTTGGAGCTGGTTTCACAACACACCTGGTCTTATGACCCTTTTGGGATTATCTCTACTCTAAGATTTGAATTGAAAACAACACCTTATAATCACACTTCTATACCATAGATAGAGAAATTTATGAATAAAGAACAATGGGTGGATGGGACACTCCAGGAAGAAGAGGAACATGTTTTACCCACATAAAATGTTTAGACTCCAGTTTCTCAGAGCAAGCAACAAAAAAGGGAAAGAGAGCATACTTCATCTAGTGTTGAGATTATGAATGAATATATTTTACAAAATAAAAATACTGAAATTGGTTTAACAATTTCTACAAAAGAAAGATGAACAAAGGTAATTGATCTTGGATAAGAAGTTTCTACATCATTTGGAACCATTTTTCCAAATACTCCTCCCACAATTTCTCCTTCTAGGGAACCTCTGGAAATAATTCAATCTACAGGAACTACTTATACAGATTATCAGAACATTTTTTCCAAGTTCCTTGAAATTAAACAAAAGAATGAAACTCGCAAGTCTAGTGTATACATACAGTTTTGGAAACAAACTTCAACCTTCCAAAATAGATTGATTTCAACTTTTGATAGTGAAAAATGGAGAATTTAGATGTCCTTTTTGCAAGCTCAGGTTCAATTTCCCAAATCTCCATAATAATATAAAAATACCATATTTTCATTTCACACCAGTTAGATACATCCCATTGATCAAATGGATATGCACAATCAATCTGGTGAAATGCCATTTTCCACCATGACTACTACAACAATGTCCCTCTCCAAGCTTGAGATTGCACTATCAAATGTTCAATCTCAGCTCAATATTGAAAAACTATCTTCATTACCTAAATATAACAAGCTAAAATATTTGGAATATCTTGTAGTCAAGATTGGATATGATCCAAAGGATTGCAAGGTAGTAGAAGAGATTATCAAAAATAAAAATGTAGATATTGTAGCTCTACAAAATCAATTGAAGTTTCCTTCTATTGAAGATCCACAGACCAAAGAGATTAAGCAGAATGGACAGAATAAGGAAGAGATGCTCAAAATTATTATTGAAAAAATCATACAGATAAAGAAAATGGAATAACAAAATGAAGGGTTACGAAAGGAGAAGGAAACATCAGAAAAAACTATGGTTCCAGTCAGAAAAATTCCAATAGAAGTTGCAGGTATAGAACCTTCATCATCATCAATCGCAATTCAATCAACATCAACAATAGTCGATCCTATTAAATTAGAATAAGAATTGGCTTTAAGGAAGCAGCAAAATGACAAACTGTTGGAGAAGTTCCAGAATTTAGAGTTACAAAAGATCAAGAATGACACTTTCTATATGGAAGAAGTGCATAAGTCCCATAGATTGGGATGAAGATTGAAAAATTGGAAAGTGGGTCCTTAATGGCTAATACCTTGGCCCAAGCCAAGGAAAATATCTGTACATAAATTGGCCAATCCAAGACAAAATGATGACCATCCATACAAATAATATTTGAACACCAAGAACTCATAACTAGATGCAGAGAATAAATTGAAGTACAAAACTCATCCTTGAAGGCCAAGCGAGCAGAAGCCACAGATATTTTCAAAGTGTTAAATTAAAAAAGAAGAGAAGAGCTGGAATAAATAAATATTCCTGACAGAACAACTACCATCTTAGGGATAGAGAAGTTCTTACAAAAGAAGAATTTTATCAACCAGCTAGAGACAAAGTGTCAAACCCTGGACATTTTTGTCCAAAGATTTCATTCCAAGTTTGTTGGCAATATGATGCAGAGTGTTGTCCTTGATGACAACCCACTTAATGAAGATGAAGACATGAGATTGTTGGCATGTGTTGTCCTTGATGGAAATCCACCTGATGAAGTTATTCTTGACGTCATGGACTTGGTGTGTTGTCCTTGATGGAAATCCACCTGATGAAGTTATTCTTGACTTGATGGACTTGGTAAATGATGTAAATATAATATGATATGATGTTTTTTGGCAATATGATGCTGAGTGATGTCCTTGATGACAACCCACTTGATAGAGTGTTGTCCATGATGGCAGCCTACTTGATGAAGTTGTACTTGATAGAATATGTCTTGATGAACCTGTTTAAAGATGTAAATCTGATGTATCTACAGAGAGTACAGAAGGCAATGAAGAAAGGAATTCAATATGTGCTAGATCTATGATGAAAAGAGTATGTCTCAAGGCATACGCGGATTTGTCTAGGGGAAATCGCGTATGGACGCGGGAAAGAACGTTCCAAGTCGCGTATGGGCAAAAGCGCTCATAAAGTGCAAAACCAGGGGTAACCACCATGGTATTGACCCATTGTATTGGGTAATGATTCGTCTAAATGACCCCATCCAGGAATACCATCGGAAGTAATGTGGTTTTGGCTCATGGTATTGAAAAAGGGTATACCTATATAAAGAGAAGAAATTCATTGTGCAAATCATGGATATGGGTGCAAGATGTCTGAGCTTGAATGAATACTTCTCTATCAAGTATATCTGTATGGAAAGGGTAAAGGTTGAATGATAGATCTGAATGCATGAAGCACCTATGAAGAAAATGATGAAGAAGAGTATCTAGATCTGAAATGTATTTGTATTTGCTAGATCTGTTTATGGAATGATTAGATCTGAGATGAGGCGAACATCTGTCTGAAGTAAAGGGTAAAATCTGTGTGATGTATCTGTTCTGAAGAATTGCAATGACCTAAATGTTTGAAGAACCATATGCTAGTTCGCCGCAGAAGAAGCGCGTATATACGCGGCTTCGCTGAAAAGGAAGCGCGTATGCACAGTGAAATTAGCTCTATAATATATACTGAAGTATACGCAGGTTTGTATGGCAGAAGGTGCGTATATACGCGGTCTCAGTGAAAATAAAGCACGTATGCAAACTAGGGTTTGTTGAAGCATGGGGTATGAAATGTCTGATCTGTTCTGCTGTGTTACTGCTATCTGTATTCTATAGTTCTAAGTTGTCTGTATTAGTTTGGTTGTATGATTAAGCTTAAATGTGTAGAGTGGGTCCAGTCTGAAAATATGATGAAACGAGGCCTACAAGTTGTGCTCTATTTAAGTTGTTTGGATCCAGTGTGAAAATTGATGAAACGTGGTCCATGGAGGTGCTGAGGGTTGTAGCCTTCAGTCAGGGGGTTGTAGCTCCCTTCCAGGTGAGGCTGGTAAATGAGATCAGGGTGTCATAGCTCCCTTCCAGGAGAGGCTGGTAAACGAGTCAAGGGGTTGGAGCTCCCTTCTAGGAGAAGCTGGTAAACGAGCGCAGGTGGGTGCCTGCGTGCTGGTAGGAGTCTACGCCAGCACATATGTTGTAAGATGTTTTCTCTATAATAAAATATTGAAGGCTGAGCAACTGCAGTGGTGGTTTTCTCCCGACTCGGGTTTCCACCTAAAATCCTGGTGTTCATGTGTGATGCTTATGTGTGATGGTTTATTCTGTTCTTACTACACATGTTTACTGTTTATAGAACATCTAATGAATAAATGATGGAAAGATATAAGTGAAGAATTAATGGCATAATTAGATCTCTGTTTATACGCGAGTTTTATGAAGGATATCCGCGTATATACGCTAGTTGGATTCAACAAAGTAGCGTATGGGTTTTAGAGCATGAAAAAGTAAAAATTGTAGTTTTCCCTAAATACTGATTCACCCCCCCCCTCCCAGTATTTTTCCCAACAAAGTTTAATGTTTTAAATCAAAAAGTACTACCAAGATTGGTAGCCTTAAATGATAAATTGATCAAATTAGAAGATTATTGTAAGAAATTGTATACTATTGCAACAGATAGAGATAAATTTTCAAGGATCAAAGGAAAAATTATTGGGAAGGCTTTTCTAGAAGCCTTAGAGTTTTACTTGAACATCAAGCATGAGATTTGGAATCTATTTCTCAACAAGCCCACTTTCGAGAGATACAAAAAATTGGATAAAGTATTTAGAAAGATGATAAATTTGAAAATCCCAAGTGAAAAAGATGGCATAAGTTGTGTGATACTATTGAGTAATTTTGATCATAACAGCATGACAGCACAACAACATTTCAAGGGCCAAGTCATCAACAAACTCCTTCAAAGCAAAGATAGATCAGCCAACAATTTCCTTCTTCCTATTATTTGATACTATTTTTGTACATTTTTAGATATTTTCTTAGTCCTAGAACTAGTATAAATAACTCTCATCACGAGTTATTAAGGGTTGCACCCTTGGATGAGAATTGTTTTATATAACAATGTACAATATTTTGATCATTAATAATAAAAGAAGGATTCTAGATTTGTTTGATACATCCATGTTCCCTTGTGAGTTTTTCATGTTTATTATTTCATATTATTTATACTTGTATTTAATTTTTATGATAATAACTAGGTAAGATTAACTGAGTTTCAGTTGTCTTAAATTCCTCCTGAAGTTATTATCTATATCAGAGAATGATTTACTGAGCTATATATTTATGTAAGTCCCTCTCATCAATAAATTAGCGGCATCTTCATAATGTTAAATATTTCTTGTTAAACTTTTAGACATTTTTTGAAACTTTTCACACTTATGATCATTTGAAATATTCTATTTCAATAATTAAATAATCATATCTTCTTACATATTCTTCTTAATCACTTGCAAAATATAAATGACTGTGTGGAATAAAGAAACAACCCTTTATCCTATTCATTAATACTATCTAAAATTTTAGAGACAGTTGCTGCAAATTTTTTTATGCATTGGTCATCAAAAATTTCCAAACTTAAAACAAAATAAAAAATTATAGATGCTCTGGCATAAATTATTCACCCCAATTATCTCAGAGTAAAACATCAAACTGACGCCATTACCGGGGAACATAATTTGAATTGTTTTCCCTGGGACAACAATAAATCCTATTCCTTTAAGAGGGATTAAAGGTCTATTTAGGTCAATAATTTTCACGTGCCAACTTCACTAAACCCAGGTTGGCTCCTTTAAAGCATACCACGTCTCATTATGACTTTGAAATTGTATTTCCTTTATCAGATCTAGAGAGACTGTTAAGACAATATTATTCCAGAAGAAGACATCAAACCCATTCTTTTGTTCCTCAAGAGGAGACCACAACAGTTCTTGGTACTTTCATATCTGGACCTATTCCTTTAGAATCAGAGGACATACCTCATATAGTGCAATAATTAGTATCCAAACGATTGGATTTTCAATCTGATTTTTTATTTCATTCTTTGGAGTCTTAAAAATTACCTGAGGCACCTTCTAAATCTCCTACATTAGAACAAGATTTGGTTCTAGATTTACCTGGATTCAAACCTACTGATTTCTTATCCCCTTTCACATACTCTTCTCCATCTACTTCTACACAACCAGAAGATCTTTTCTCTCTCTATTCTAATCCTTTTCTAGAACACAAAGAAGGAGAGGAAGAGGTTAAAAAGTGGTTCATTCGATCACCCTTAAGATCTATAAAAATATCTTCAACTCCACTTCACCCTCCACCTCCTTCTGCACCTCCTTCTTCACCTCCTTCTTCCCCATCTTCATCTTCTACTTCTACTTATTCTTCTACAAACACCACTATTGAATCTTATACACCTACATCTTCAAGTATGGTTGGTTTTAGACCCATTTTTGAGGAAATATATGCTACCCTATTACTCCAACATCAGCGTAATGATTTTCCTACTCGGTATCTGAAACATCTCCCCAGATTTAATGGGGAAACTGGTTTATCAACTGAGGATCATCTAGCAGAATTTCTAGATTTTGCAGATAACATGAACATAAAACATGAAAATGTTTAGATGAGATTGTTTGTGCAATATTTAGAACGAAATGTTAGAACTTGGTTCAGATAGATACCAACACATTTTATTAGATCTTTGGAGCAATTGACAACTATCTTTAAAAAGTAATGTGGAGTGAAAATTGATCATGTTTATTTCTTAACAACAATTTAGGCCCTTAAAAGAAACTATGGTGAACCAGTAGCTGACTTCATCAAAATATTTAATAAACTTTATCACAATATGCATCCTTATTGTAAACCACCTGTAGCAGCAACAAAGGTTATGTTCTCCAAAGCCTTTGAGGATGATTTTGTTGTCCTGTGAAGAGAGAGAACAAGTCATACCTTAGAAGACATGCAAAAAAGTGCTATAGAGGTTGAAGCCAATATTTCTACTTCAAATAAGCTAAATGCCAAAGCTGAAAAATCCAAAATAAAATTAAAATCAAATCAGGAAGCTTCTTCTTCCTCTAAATCTAAAAGTGAAGACTCAAAAATAAATGAAATCACATCACTTCTTAGAAACCTTTCAATTAGGATTTCTAATATTGAAACACAACCTAGAATAGTCTAACAAATTGTTGGTAGACCCAAACACAAACCCAAGGTCATTTAAGAAAGGCCCCTCAATTGCAAATACTTCAGAGGCCAAACAATGATCAATAAGTACCTACAACTTTATTGATTGATGATCAACAACATGATGATAATATTTTTTCAATGAATGAATATATTAATAACATATACAACACATCTATTTAGACTGCCATTGTCCCTATCCCTCATAGTCAAATGTGTACAGAAGATCAAGAGAGTTCTTAGGTCTCTAAATATCAAGCCTTTTCTGAAATTTTAATTGCAGAACTTAGTAGAAGGTATGATTTAAGACCTAGAAAAGGTCTTGGTAGACCTCATAAAGAAAATGTTATAATTGAGCCTCAAGTGAAATTTGTTGAATCTCAAAATGCTTCTATTAAACCTCTAAATCAGCCAAATGATACTACACAAGTTGATAAAATAGTTTTGACTCCTTTTAATGTTGAAAAATAATTAGAAAGAGTTAAAATTCCTATTACACTTTCAGAACTTTCTAAAAATCTCAGATATAAGAGTCAAGTCTCAAAATGGATCTAAAACTCTAGTTTATATGTTGAAGGAGATGCTATTAGACTTCAAGATGAGAAACCATTAATATTTTTTGGTCCAAGTTCTGATATGATAGATGAAACTATACCTCCATTTTATGTAACTTGAAAGCTCAATATTCACTGTTATATAATTGTATGTTAGATTTTGGAGCCTCTCATAACCTTATGCCTAATGTTATCATAGATAAATTAAACCTTGAAGTCACTAGATCTTATCATGATTTATACACCTTCGATTCTAAAAGAGTCCCTTTCTTAGGACTTATAAAATATTTAGTGGATACTCTAGCTCAAATACCAGTGAAAAGTATAGTTCTAGGCATTGTTGTAACTGATATTTGTCCCAAGTTTGTGTTGGCTTCTAGTTTTGCACACTTTTACTACATTTGTTTCCCCTATTTTACCTCATGACTATAACCATTGGGACTATGTTTTCCTCTTTTCCCTACCATTGTATCTTAACTTGTGTTGTTTCACCTTATTTTCATTACTCTGCCATTTCATCAATTATTATGATGTATCATGCCTTTTAATGAATAACTGAGGATGAATGTTTGGAGAAGATTTATGGTCTTTTTGTTGTCTTTCCAGATGCCATTTCTAGCACAAAATATCCCGAGCACGAGATATACAGGAGAAGTTAAGGGTGTGCTATTACAATGAGCTTTTTACACCATGATGTTGTTACAAACCAGCTGGAGAAATGTTGTTACAGTTGTACCGTTGACTAGATCTCGTCAATTCCTGATGCTAACCTTTCCTCTAGATTTTACGCTACAGTTTTGATTTATCATGATAGATGTAGAAGTTATTAAGTATTTTATTTTTGGATAACAACCTCTAGGAAGTTTTGATTGTAAGCTATAATTTTCTAGTCAGAATTTTATTAAGAAGTACTTATAACCATATGCATTCTATTTTGATCATCATGAGAATCATAAGATTCTCATGATTGATCCATCCCTCGTTTTTTTGAGATGTAACCACTATATAGTTATCGGCCCCTGAGGTCGAAAATTTGGTGGATATCATCATCTTGACTCTTTAACTTTCAATCATCATAATACAGAAATATTGTGTTGTTGTTACATGCGTTATCTGATTTAGTTTCTGTTAAGTTCTTTCTCTTCCTGCACCCCGCTAGGGAGGAAGGGCCCTCCTATTTAGGAGGGATTGCAGAGGTTAAGGTAGATGTATATATATCTATTTCTTATTTTATTATGTATCATTGGAAGTGTTTTTGCTACTATTTTAGCTGTGAATATATTTGCATCAAATCCAATGTTTTATATGATGTTACACATTGAGATTAGAGATACCGGCTGGGTAATTGTTGTGTGGTGCACTACGAAAAATTAATTGAGGTGTGATTATAGTCTTGTAGATCATTTTATTTCCACATGAGTGATTTCATTCCATCATTTACTTCAACAACAATTTCCTTTATCTGGATTTGCTTCTGGTTGGGTGTATCGGCACAGACAGTGCAACTGTCATTGAAATAAAAGACATCCCTGGATTGATAATTTATGTGTATTTTTTTAGACATCTAATAGTGATTAATACAACCCAAAATTTTGGAATTTTTGTCGGGGATGGCAGCGACGATCCAATCAAAAAAAGTTGTTTCTTAGAAGATAGAGTGTACCCAGTCTGTAATTGATGGGCAGTAAGACGAGAGGTAAGAACCAACGCAACGCTCTAATGAACTTGAGCGGGCTCACCAATGCTACACTAGGGCACTTAGAGGTGAAATTTCCATGTGTTTTTAGTGTGTCTCCAGCGACACAATTTCTAAGCGGTAAGACGAGAGGTAAGAACCTGTGCATCTCTCTAACGAACTTAAGTGGGCTCACCAATGTCTTGCTAGGACACTTAGAAGTGTGAATTAATGGGTGTTTCTTTAGGGTGTCTTTAGCTATATAGTTGTTAGGCAGTAAGACGAGAGGTAAGAGACTATGCATCGCTCTAACGAACTTGATCGAGCTCACTATTGTAGAAACTGAAGCACTTGTAGGATGAATTGATACACATAGGGCCCATGTGTGGCAGTATGATGATATCAACATCTACAAACACCCACCACTATACTAACTACAAGAAACACAGGTCGTAAGAAGGAGAAGAAGAGTGCAGATTTGGGAAGAAATACATTCCTTGGAGATCTAATCTCAAGGGAAGAAAAGGAACAATCTACATCATACAGAGATAATAGGAAGACAAGACCATAGAAAGAAGATCAATTAAAGGGAGAAGTTCAGTTCGGGACCCTTCATTCTGGATACAGAAGTCCGCGAGTGGAGGAGTAACTGAAGCAGAGATCGGAAACCTATTTGAGGATTTTAAAACCGACCTCCTTAGCACTCTCTCTGCCTAGATCACTATGGTACAAGTTAAGAAAGAAAAAGCATAAGTTGAAGCAGCCTTAGCAATATTTTTTCCCCGATGCATAAAGAAACATTTGGAAAGAGAATTTGGACTGAATAGCGTCAGTTAGTGTAATATCTATGAGTTGGCGCATTCTACAAATTAATGTCCTGAATTTCCCATACTGAAGGTGGTACTTCAAGAATAAAGCGAGGAGGTCCAGTCTTCTTATTTCATCGGATCAAAGAGACCATGCCAGCCATGACCTACAGGTATGCCTTCATATTTTTCCTCCTTTTATCCTTGGAATACTATTTATAATAGTCAGCAATATCCATGGCAGTATCCTACTCCTTCCTCAACACAATTTCCTTCACCATGGAACTAGTGGCCGCCTCCTCCACCAATACAATATACCCCATCACAACCCAATCCTTGGGGTCATAATTGGAGAATTAATGGCCAAGGTCCATTACCCCCTGCACTACCAATATAAAAACAATAGTTACAACTGCCTTCTACTCAAAATATTACACCTTCTGTCCAACCCCGATTACCTATGTAACTTAACCCCAATATGAATAATAAGGCAGCCCAGAGCATGGATGCTTTGGTTACCATCTAGACTTATCTTATTACTCCTATTAGAATTAACGATGTTTAGCTTCAATCAGGGAAAGTAATTAGACCTGAACATACTCCCATTATAATAGAAGAATGTGAGTCACCTAGGAAGGATATGGGCGATTCTGAGGAAGCTCTTACACATGTAACAACTGATACAACACCAACTGTTAGACCTATAGCAGCCAGCTCGGGAGGGTCTGTTGTTTCTATAACATCCAATCTGAGAAAGGTTGGTGCATCTATGATAGCTAACTCAGATATTACCATTCAGAATCCTCCATGCCCTCAACGATTAACTGAAATTGGGATGCCCTCATAACCTGAATCCGAATTCCTCAAGAAACCGCAAAATTTATATGTGCGAATTCTACTGTTACAAGCTCTTAACACTAGTAGAAAATGATGAAATTAGTGACTAGTTGACCAAAAAAGTTAGTCACTGCATTTACTTCAAGTGAATTACTACTAAATTTGAGCAATTTTAAGTGACTGAACTAAAAATGACTAACTTAAACGACTAATTTAGTCTAGGAATTAAATATACGACTAGATAATAAGTGACTAAACTAAAAATGACTAACTTCAATGACTAATTTAGTCTAGAACTAAAATATATGACTAGATAATAAGTGACTAAACTAAAAGCGACTAAATTAAATGACTAATTTAGTTTAGGACTAAAATATGTGAGTAGATAATAAGTGAAAAAATTTAATAATGATTAACGTAAATGACTATTATAGCCCAAGAATAAAAATATGACCAAATAGCAAGTACACCAAGTATATGAATTAGTCATTTATGTTAATAAATTTTAATTGTGTCACTCCGGAAATGAAAAATTCAATTTTGATACCCAAGTGTCACATTTCACTACAGGGGTCTCTGAATCCATCTGTAGTGTTAAAATTTAGAGACAAAGGGGTCTTTGAATCCATCTTCAATGTTAAAATTTTGAATACCCTTTCTTCTCTAAAGTTTAACACTAGAGGGTTGTTTCTACTCTCACCTTAGCAATGAATCCTCTCACTTTAGATTATGTATTGAATCTCGAGGATATCCCAAAGCACAAATTTATGGGGTCCTTTGTGTGACTAGATCACTAGCATTGAAAACCATTTCCCCCCTCATATACATTATGATACGTATAAAATGTACCCTCAAACATGGTTAAATGTGCTCTTTATACACTTGTAAGCATCAGATGTGATTTGAAAGCCTCCTAATTTATTCAACGTATATAAACACACACGATTCTTCTTAACGACTACCACCACCACCACATTTTCACCAAAATTTACTTTTTAACAATTAAATATATAAGTATAAATAAAATTAGAACAGATTTGTATTAATGCAGAATAAAGACTTGAACATAGGGAAGTGGTCCGTTTTCGCAATTAACATTTACTAATTTGGAAGAACATAATAGAATAAAATTAAACAAATCAAATAATTCCATCTAGTTATATGAAATTAACAATTTATGATTCCATCTAGTTATATGAAATTAACAATTTACAAGGTGCAAGGGATATAAATCTTCCACCATGCATGCTAGTATCCTAAGGTCTACTCTTCATGTTATAATATCACTTGTGATCTTTCCTTCTTCTTGTAATTGTCTTAAGAATTTATTTCCATATCTCTATATCAACATTTATTAGTCTTTTGTTTTTTTAATTATTTTAGTTTAGAGAGATTTTTTTTCGACTATTTGCTTGAAATTTCTTAACATAGAAAATAAAAAAAAATTATAAAAAGCAATAAAACAACATTTTTTTTTAATTATTTTTGTTTAGAAAGAAATTTTTTTTAACTATTTTCTTAAATTTTCTTAACAATATAGAAAATAAAAAAATTTGTAAAAATCAATAAAAATACATTGTTATTTTAATTATTTTAGTTTAAAAAGATTTTTTTTTTACTATTTGCTTAAATTTTCTTAATAATAACTTTTTTTTTATAAAAATCAATAAAAAAAGTATAAAAAAAATTAAAAAATAAAATAAAAAGACTATTTAAAAAAAATTAAAATGCTTCATTCTAACAACATATACCACTTTTCTCAAAACCAAAAAGAATGAAAAGTGAATAAAGAAAGGAAAGACTATTTAAAACTCATGCAATGAGCCCACTATCTGTTTTTTAAGTGATCTTGTTTTTTCCTTTGTTTTTATATTTCCCTCCAACTTTTTTTAAGTGATCTCGATTTTTTTTTTGTTTTTATATTTCCCTCCAAGCATTTAATAATTTGGTGGGAATTTAATGGAGTTGAAAATTCCATGGTTTTCCTGAGTCGCAAGGTAATCATGTCTGACTCTGTCCTTGTCCTTCCAGACGGTCTTTTCACAGGGTAAGGTATTCATCTCCACTGTTGAATCCCAAATACTAAAATGCATTTTCTCAATTTTAATTAATCCTAAAACCTGAATGCAGCTAGATTTCGATTCATCTCAAACACTATGCATTTTCTTGGAATAGGGTCTTTTATTTTCAATGTGGTGTGTTCTAATAAATTTTGGGTAAGGTTCCGCAGGATGACCATGGAAAACTGGGTGCATTGAAGAAATCTGGGGGCATTGAAGAATGGAATGGGTCCAGCGATGGCAGGGATAGAATCTCAGTTCACTCAGTCTCTTCACTGTCAGATAGTGAATGTTGGAAGATAGCAGAGAATGTTTCAGGAAAAAATGGGCAACTCACAGAGGGCATTACCTTTCCAATGTCGATGAAGTAGTGAGTCATTCAATGAAACATCAAGCAGCACTTCTAGTACCAGCCCTAATTCTACTTCTGCTCTTCTTCCTGTCTCCTCCCCTTGGTTTCAAGTAAGGATGCAATGTCATATTTTAATATACTGCAATGGAGGGATACGTTTGTGAATGCACTTGGTCCCTATGAATTTGTTCTGGAAACAAAGGTTATCACCATCGAAGCTCACATTAGAAATGGGATATGTCTCCAAATACAAGGTTTCATGCCGAGGCATTTGAATGTTTTAATGTAGAAGCTTTTGCGCTTGAGCCCCAGAATGCTTGTGCTCTCATGCACTATGGAGTTTTTTACAAAGATGAAGGACACTTCTAGATGCAGTAGAGGTTTGTTTCTCACATCTAAAACTATTTTTGGTTCTTTTCATTTTTCTGTACCTATTTTTTTTTTTAATTGTTTGTTTGGGCTTCTTTATAGTAGTAGGTTTTTTATATTGTATTTTGAAACCGAATTCATTTGAATATTACTAGCCGGATAACCACAATATATCTACAGTAACTATGGTACATGTTGCCCATCACTTCTCAAGGATGAAGTATATAAAAAATTTGTGACTGTTTCTAATAGTTTGAATGGTTTTCAAGTTAAGAAGAACAAGGTTTGCTATTTGTTGCAAAAACAAATCCACTGAAATGTAGTAGTATTTTAGAAAAGCTAATGCTTTTGGAAAGTATCGGTTTCCCTTGGGATGAGATTAGCAATCTATACCATACAAAGCCTCAACTTTTTATATGGACAGTTCAGAGACAACACTGTATTCTACAGTGGATGTTCTGTCAAACCTGGGACTAAGAAAGGAAAATATAGGTAACAATATTTTAAATTATCCTGAGATTTCTTAGATGGGACCCAAGAAAATCCATGGCAGACAATTTATATTTTGCAAGCGTTGGTTTGGATCAAAGGAGATGAAAAATATAGAATTGAGTCATCCTCGTTATCTGCATGAGAACTTGATCAAGTTGATTGAAGATATTAATTGCACTGGGCTTGAGAAGCAGGGAATTGTTGTGTCTATCAGACAACATCTAAAAAACACAATGCTCATGACTCCATTGTCTAAGGTTTCTTTAGAAACATTTCAGAATATTCCTTCTATACAATCAAAAATTTTCCATAAAAGAGATGATCAAGTTGTCCGTGGCTCTAAAATAGAATATTTGAAAATCACAATGCATGTGACTTGATTGTCTAAAGTTTCTTAAAAAAAAATCAGAATACCCTTTCTCGAGGTTTAGAACTTCTATGTAGAAGAGATCATCTCAATGTTAGTGATGCTAAGCTCAGAGATTCACTAGGCACCCAAGAAAGAAATATCACTAAAATTTTACAAGAGCCAATTCAGAGACACAAGCTAAACCTTTGGTAGAAATTAGGCTTGATACATTACCCTGAGTCGACGTTCAAATATGCTAGAATGATTCGTTGTGGAGGCAATAAGCTGCAGGAGAGGTTAAGTTGTGTTTTGAGACTTGTGTCACCTTTCAATGATGTTTTTCAAATGGTGAGGACAAGACCAACATTATTGAGTAGAAGTTCAGATTTGATCCAAAAGAAATTCGATTTTCTTTGTAGTACGACATTTAACCCACTGTAGGTTCTTCCATCATTTCCAAAATATTTCACCTTTGATCTTGAGGGTAGCATCAAACCAATATACAAAATGTATGCTTGGCTTAAGAAAAACAATTTTCTTAAGAAAGAGTGTGGTGCCCATATTTACACTACCAGAGAGAAGATTTATTCAACAATATGTTAACTTCCACCCTGAAGGGAGCAAGTATTTTAGTCTTTGCAAGCTTGATAAAGTAATTTCCAGGACTCCATTGTCTAAGGTTTCTTCAGAAATTTTTCAGAATTTCCTTTCTAGAGGACCAAAAATCCTCCGTAGAAGATATTTCGAAGATGCTAAGTTAAGCTCATATAGAAATGTGAAAATTACATGATCTCAATTTTGAAAAAAAAAGAAGACTATGTCAATCCTTATACATTCTATTGACACAATTTTTGGGATGGCAACATTAGACCTGTGAAGTTTCATCAATGTCAACTTTTCAAAAAATTATTTTTAATGTACTTATCCTTTTTAAGGAATCCCTACATGTTATCATATCAATCAATGCTGATGCCATGGCATGGACATCTACTAGCTTATGGGGTCACACTTCTACAAACGTATTGTAAATTTCTGTAGATGTTCTATGCTTGATGCAACTTTACTTTTATACCCGATATCAAACAACAATCACATAAACAAGAAAGTAAAATGCTGATAGAGCATACTAATAGATCAACAGAAGACAAGCCAAAAATACACTTAACTTGATGAGCAAAATATATTTGATGTGGTGTGTTACGACGGTCAACATGATGCTTCAACTAGAAAAGTATCTGCACGGTCAACCAACCAGAATGTGTCACACAACCCTCTTGGACAACTCTATACAATCAACCCAAAGTCAACAAAAGTCAATTCTATCCAGTCAATGGTCAACGCAAAAACAACAGCAGCAAAAGTCAATGCAACCAGGTCAAATTCAATGTTTAGCCTCGATTTTTGTGCCAAAAAGTATGAACTGCAGAAATCAAAATTTTCGGCAGTTAAGTTGACCATGCATTGACAAAAGTCAACACTGGTCAAACCTGCAGTGAAACCCTAGGTCAAAAATAGAAAAATTTTTGCTGCAATTTCCCATTTGTGAAAGAAGAAGAGCCTCCAAAATGATGATCGAACCAATCAGATGCAGAGAGAGAATGTGTGATGAGTGATGATGAAAATGACCTCCAACATTGACCAATATATATCCATCTATGAGGGTGTGTGACACATCTATTGGGGCTTAAAGCCTACATTATAATTCTGGCCGACCTTGCACATAAGTGGAATTAATTCAAAATAAATGTTCACCTCATCAGATCAAGATGATATTTAGATCGATCTTGCACCTCTCCGAAAGAGGAATCCAATAAAAATATTGGCATCTTCATCTAAGCATCACAACATGGAGTTTGGATCTAGTTGTTCAAAATTAACACTCCCTCTCAACTAGGGAGAACTCCATCCACCTGTGCCATCCAAACATCGTGCATCATCTCGCCGTAAATTGCTTTGTTGGATTCTTTATTTCAGAACGAAAGGTGAGTCATAAAGACATCACTCCCGGTTGAAAAAATCAGCTCAGAGGTCTGAAACCTCTATAGGACTCAAAGGAGTCACATACCAACTCCAAGTTGGTTTGACTGACCTAAAGTTAGTTGGAGGTCCGAAACCTCACTAGACTTGATCCCAGATCAAGTGATTGGACATGTGCCATGCTAGACATAGGGAGTACAACAATCTCTGATGCATCCATTGGTCTTTGCTAATTGTCTCTAGTTTTTCCCACCTCATTGGCCAAATGAGAGGTACCTCCCATGAGTCTGGGACTCCATGGGTAGGATGCATGTGGGGCATAGATCATGAGAGGTGAACCAACTCAACATCATAACGGTGGGGCAGAAGCACCACAACGTTTGACAAGTCTAGCCTTGTGTGTGCTTATAGCTCCAAGAAGCTATCCCCAAAGCCACTTGGAGCTCCCAGAGCTCATCGTCCAATAAGACCCTTAGAATAGGGTCGTTCCATGATTCCAAGATTCTCACGGAAGGTTAGGAACTTGAACTTCCCCAAGGGCTTTGTGAGAATATCCACAGCTTGCTCATCAGTTCCTATATGATCGAGCCTTACGACATCTCGCTGTACCATATCCTGAATAAAGTGGTACCTCGTATCAATATGCTTGGATCGATCGTGGAACACATGATTCTCTGACAAACAAATCCCACTCTGGTTTTCACAAAGGATAACGGTGGTATCTAGCACATGCCCAAATAGCTCACTGAAGAACTTTCGCAACCAAACTGCTTCACAATAGGCCATACTCGCTGCAATGTATTTGGCGTTCACGGTGCTTAAAGCCATCGACTTCTGCTTCATGCTCATCCAAGATATCAAAGCATATCCAAGTGTGAAGAAACATCCAGATGTGCTCTTGCGATCCACCACACTGCTAGCCCAAACGACATCAGTATATCCATGGAGTGTCACATTCTTGGCAGTGTATCTCAGCCCATGGTTTATCATGCCGCGAAGATATCTCAACAGATTTTTGGCACCAACCCAGTGAATGTGATGAGGATCAACCATGTGTTGACTCAAAGTGTTCACTGCAAAACATACGTCTAGAAAGGTGTTCACTAAGAACATCAGGGCCCCTATGAGTTGAAAATACTCGATAGGATTTGCTAGCATAGGCCCAACAGTGATTCCACTCAACTTCTTAAAGTTGAGCTCCATCGATGTCGACATAGACTTATAGTCCACCATTTTAAATATTTCCAGCAGCTTGACAATATATTTTCCTGGAGAGAGGAAAATTTCGTCAGGTCTATGTCAGACCTATAGGCCTAGGAAGTAATACATCAGTCTTGGGTCCTTCATCTTGAACTCAGAAGCGAGCTCCCTCTTACACTGATGAATGAGAGGGTCAACACTTGTCAGGAAGAGATCATCCACATACAACACCAGAATGAGAGGCTTTTCTCTATCAACCTTGAAGTAAAGGTTTGGATCAACATTACTACGAGTGAAGCCCATCTTCATCAAGTAGCTATCTATCCTCTCATACCAAGCCCTGGGGGCTTGCTTCAACCCATAGAGGGCTTTCTTCAACCTGCAAACATGGGTGTCTCTATCCTGGACTTCGAACCAAGAGATTGCTCCACATACACCTCTTCCTTTATCGCACCATGCAAAAAGGTTGTCTTTACATCCATATAATGAAGATTCCATATTTGTGTAGCAACAATGGCTATGATAGATTAGATGGTGGTATATCGGGCCACAGGTGCAAATATGTCATCATATTCTACGCCTTCCTTTTGAGAGAAGCCACGGTCTTGAATTTTTCAGCACTACCATCAGATCCATGCTTGATCTTATAGGGCCATTTTGAGGTGACAAATGCTTTTTCCTCTGGTCTCGGAACCATATCCCTGACATCATTCTTCATAATGGATTTGAATTATTTGTGCATAGCATCCTTCCAGACTTGATGCTTAATGACTTCCTCAAAATATCCAAGCTCAGATTGTACAATTATACTCATGGCTGCTAGATACCCTTGGTATCTATTTGGCTTCTTTCTTTCACGAAATGTCCCCCTTGGGGCCATGTGTCTCTCCGCATCCTTGAGAGTATCCTTGAGCCATGAGGGTCTTCCATTCATTGAAGGAGGTGGATCAGTAAGGTCCATCGGTCCTTCAATATCGGGAATCGTCTCACCCTTTGGTTCTTCCTGATTTCCAGACCTTTCTTTAGATTTGATAATGACTTAAAAATTTGACAAGATCAACCAAATCGTGAGCCACCATATCATTTTTCAAAGGGAACTCATGAAGCAGGACTAACAATCTTGTTGAGTTGTTGGCATAAAAATATACTAAGAAAAACGTTTGATAAAGGGATAAGAGAACTTTAGGTCTTTGGAGATTCTTCATTGGTACTGAAATGTTCACAACATTCCTAAGACATAACATATCGACTTGTTGGCAAATACAAATCACCTGAAGAGATCACCTTTATTTTCAAAAGATTCACTATAGCTCATGTCTTCCTAGAGCTGAATGAGAAAGCCGATAGCCTGTCTAAGGAGAGTCTCCTCTTAGAACTTAAAAAGATGCATTCCCTAGAGGCAGATAGGAACACTTGAACTAAAAGTCAGTCATCCATACAATTTCTTTGCTATCATCTTTTCATATGTACAAATCACTGTATTTTTAAGGCATGGAAATATGTATGAACAATCATAAATTTCTGTTTTTGAGTCAGTTTTCCTGATCATCCATGGGATGGAATAGTTAAAACTTTATTTGCAAGTATGATAATTCAATATTTAGCATTAGTATTGGGGAACATTTAGCGGAAAAAGGTGAATATTTTTGGCTCTGGTGTTGCTGCTCATGAAGAAAGCATTTTTGTTTCCATCTTGGAAATAATGATGCAATCTTTAATTCCAAGTATTGTTAAAAAACAAAGCTATATAAGCGAACACTTGAACCTGAACCATTTTTCCAATTCTACTATTCTATCTTTACTTTGGGATGAATAGGTTATTTTATCTAGAGTTGTGCCAAATCTCTTGACAATTGTTTAGTAAAATGGTAAGACATGATGCATATTATAGTAGGCCACAAATAACATTCAAAAAGGACCAGCAGTTTATGCAGCAGATTCTATGTCAGGGAAACTAGTGGATCATTACAAGTCCGCTAAAAAGAGCATGCATATGATATATCAAGAGATCAAGCTTCTAATCAGCCCTTGAGGAACAATTGCATGGCACTTCTCATCAAATTTGGATAGAAAATGCAAAACTAATTTCCAGACAATAACACTACATAAAAATAAGGATAAGAGATGACTGTGGAAATTGAGAAGCATAGAAATACATAAACAAAGACAACAGGCTGAAGCTAAACAACCCATGTAAGCCATTTTAGAAGAGGAATAAAAGAAATTTCTCATTATAAAGGAGATACCTCTATTGCCAAGAAATATCATCATCTACTATGAAATGTATGAGCCATAAATTTCCCATAAATTCTGGGGATTTGTGGTGTTGGATGTGATATTTCCAAAGGAAAACCATAATTTATATTTCAAAGTTGCATTGGGGGAAGGTACCAGCCACTGGGCAGAGCCATAATTTCTATTTCAAAGCTGTATGGGGGTAAAGTACTAGCCACTAGGCAGAGTTTAAGTTCATATACTCCCTCATAAATTATTGACAAGCCTAACTTGTTTTCCATCTCTGCAACCTTGGCTAAATTCTTATGGCTGAAAGCAACACTCCAATGATTATTAGTATTGCTAAGAACCATTACTATTGTGTTATTCTTAGCTACTATTTCAAGGTGTTCTAAATTAACTTCCCAATTCCTTTCTGTAAATAAAATTATATTTCCTGGCTTCAATGCCATTGTATGCTAGTAATGCTTCATAAAGTGGATATCCTGGTCTTGGCAATGAAAGTTTTCCATCTTTATAGCCCTAGACTACAATAGTTACATACATGGCTTTTCTACAACCACACGTTAAGTGGACATCATCTACAACTAGCTAGTAAGGAAGTTCGGGGGAGAGATACCTTGCTAATGCCACTTGTCCTCACTTTAGACCCATTTTGTAATAGTCTATTGTAGACAATATTTGAATTTCTTGCACATATTTCATGGGGATGGACTCTTTTTGGATGTTGCTAACTTTTTTTGAGCAAATTTTCCCTAAGAAGTTTGTGACAGTTAGCATAGAGGTTTGATACATTAGAAAAGTGTCCATTTGAGATTGTATTTTGTTGAGGAAAAGGTGAGAAGAAACCCTAATTTTGGGGGATGAAGTGGTTATGGTAGCAAGGAATCTTTTAATTGAAACATTTATTTTTCATGTTATAAAATGTCACCTGTTTAAGAAAACTACAAATGAAGTTCAAACCAAGTTGTAAAAATCTAGAATCTTTATTAAATGTAAAATCATTTTATTGTTGAGAACTATCTAGGCTAGGAATGAAACTCCAACACCTTCCATTGACCAATTTTAGGTACAAAATTCATTAGAGACCTCTTTTATACTCAATTTAATATCAATTTTATGTTTAATGATAGGAATTCCACACAACTTCCCGCATTCCATGCTTTACTATATGCCTCTTATATATTCATAACTTATTTATCATGTAGGAACCTCTAGGACATATGAATCCAACACATGAATCAACCCCTAAAAATACATTTTATGATTCCTCATAATGAAGGGGTTTATTATAACTCTTACAGGAAGTTTAGATTATTGGTTGTGGGTTGATCCAAACCTTTTTATCGAAGATATAGTTATGATGATGAGCCTTAGAAACTTAGCCTAAATCCCATGGAATGCTCTATATCCAAGCCATAACTAGGTTGATTATTCATATTTTATTATCCTTAATACCTTGTATAGAATGAGATAGGTTCAGTATCGTACCTAACCTAGTCATTAGCCCATGTGATTCTCTAAAACTATGCTACATGCATTGATTATCATACTCCTTAAAGGTTGGTTTTGCAAGTGTGATTTTTTATCTTTGACATCCCATATTGTACAATTCTCCCATAAATTAGCTTTATTTCTGAATACAAAGAAGCACATATGATAGACCTTCAACATTTGTGTATTTTCCTTGAAAAGTGAGACATTTTGAAACAAAATTAGAGTTTGCATGTCATTCATTCAATATTTTGAACAACATGCAACTAATTATGGTAGGTATTGGAGTATTTCGTTTGACACATGTGTTTATATTTAGTTTCATTCTCTTAAGTTGAGATGGTATCAAGGAAAAAGAATTTGGCAATTGGTTTGACTTTGGCTGATATAGGCCCTTAATATTTGTGCCCCTTGATATATTTTCCCTTTTGCTCTTGATTCAATTATTTTTGAATGTTTTCCAATCTCATGTATAAAATTTGTCCTTATAAATTGAGTCACCTATACACCAATTTTAGTCATTGTTATCTAACAATATTGATCATTTGGAGGATGGGGATGGTGTGGTTATAGGCCTTGCCTCTCAATTGAACATTTATTTATCTATGTACTTGGGTTTCAACACACCTCCTTCCTAAATTCCATGCACCTTCATTCTTTAGGGCTTACAACCTAATGTTATAATTACAAAAATGGATGAATGACAATACAATGTTAAGGAAAGTTCTCTTGTATGCCTTAAAGTTCCCTAGATTGATATGAAGAATCTAAGCTAATTTTTTTGTTGCTTCTAATCTCAATGCATTTCTGAGTGCAACTTCTTTGCTCACCATTGATTAGCTAGCATTACTTCTTATTGTTCTTCTTTCGTGGATAGTTTGTGGCATAGTGTCCATACTCATGATAGTTGAAACATTTCACCTTTGACAATTCTCACTTCTTGCCTACCTTTCTGGTCTCATATTTGGAATGGGATGCCTTCCCTTTTCCTTTCTTCGCCTTTCCATCCAAGGCACAATTCTCCTCATCATCAGTCTTTGATGAGGATCCATCTCTAGTGCTCTGCCGAATTTCTTCTTATGCCAAATTAGACCATAGTTGCTCCTAGTTTGGAAGCTTCTCCCTCCCATTATCAGATCATTCCATGCATCTATGCTATCTCTTGGGAAGTCCTAGAAGAGCTAGGCTCACCAAATCATCCGAGGCACTATCAGATCAACACTTTCAAGCTCATCTCGAAATTGAGTGAACTTGGTCAAGTATTTTTGGATCGTGTCACCCTTCTCCATTTTGATATTCCTAAGCTTGTCTTTTAGCGCCAAATTCTTGTGGTCACTGCTATTCTGATACAAATATGTCAAGGCCTTCCACATTGCATATAGATTCTCCTTCTCGTGGAGGCTCGAGACACTATTGTATCGAACTCCCTCTAACAATATTTTTATCGCCCTTGCAACATTCTTCTTTCATGCTTCATGAAGTTGGGCATCTACTGCTGTGGACTGGGGAATATCAGCATCAATGAATTCCTTTAGTTTGGTCTCCTCAAGTACTACCTCCATCATGTCCTTCCATGCCTCCATTATTTTATATTTTAAACCCCATCTTGGGTCCAAAACCCCTTCTCTTGGGTTCTTTGCCGACAAATCCTTTTGTGACAAAACTCACACAAACCCATCTCACTAGGCTTGTGGAGTACCTCCCAAGATACATTATTCAACAACATAGTTTAGTTGTAGTAATCATAACTTGGTCAAGCTCTTGTAGTCAAGCGAGGACTTGGTTGGGTTCCCAAGTTGAAAATTAAGGGTAGTTGTGAGGGCATGATAGCTAGGGTGTGTTAGGGCATGCCAAGGAATGAAAAGGAGTGCTAACACGTGTCAGACAATGTCAATTTATGCTAAGGAGTGTTAAGGACTATTGAGGCATCATAAGGGAGAGATTGAACATTCTAGGAAACCTCCCTAACTAGGGAATTATACTTATATTATAATTGATTTAGAACAAACCCTATCCACCCATAGAAAAAATAACAACTCTTGACTCCATAAGAGACTCGACCTAACTCATATGGATCCATATATTCTGGGAATTTCTTTGACCGAATCTTGACTTTAACTATAGATATCTATGACATTCAAACTAAGGTTACCTCAGTTAATATTACACCTGCGACTACTTTTGTTTTGGCCCTAAATTCTAGTGCATACCCTCCTCCATTTGTGTTGGTCTTCATCACAAACCTTGCAACCTACTAACCACCACAAGATGCCAAGGAATGCAGGGGATGCTAACACATGCCAGATAATTCCAAGGCATTCTAAGACATGCAAGATGATATGGGATGTTAATATGTAAACTATGTTGCTTAGTTGTTTTACTGCCATGGTTGGATGTGAGCCTTGTCTTGGTAACTTGTTAAGTTGGGTGAGTTGAGATTGGACATGAGTAGCATAAGATGACTTATAGGTAGTTCTTAGGTGAACAAGGCATATGTTCAATTTCCACGACACATGAGAATCTGGGTTTTGACTTAGAATATTTGGTGCAAACAAACTCAAGTGCCACAACACATCTACTTTAATGCACAATGAAATCTACATAAATCAAGGAATCAACTAGTGCACATGATAATTTTACCTTTTTCAAACCCTTCTTCATTATATTACAAACTACAATACAACATGCTAGAGCTCTTGTACCATGGATCGTGACCCTTTACAATCACACTGATACAAGGAATACAACTAGCACTTGGTTTTAATCCTTTGACAACCAATCTATCCTTAAAAAGACAACACTTGACCTACTTGCTGATGGTGGCCACGCACAACCCTTTTAGTCCACAAGTTTAATGTTTGGAGAAAAAGGGGCCACCCCCTTGTCCAACACTTTTGATGGGTCCCATGCATAATTATGGCACTCATGGACCCCAGTATGCCTACTAAAAGGCCCTAGGACATAAATTTGGCCTCTTATAAGGCTTATTATTCCATGTATGAGATAGTTTGGTGGGATTGTCATGAAAATTTAGGGTTACTTGCATATTATTTTATGTTTAGGGGCTAATGTAGGCCCATAAGCTAATTCAATAAACTCCTAATGAATGTATAAATAATATTTAGTTGGATTCATTGTATCATCACTTGACTTCGGATCTCTCTATCTTTAGAGAACTTCAAATTTTTCCTTGGAGGACTATTTTGGATGATAAATGCATTTTGATGTATGGATTTGGGCTATTATTATCTCGAAGATTTGTTTTTGCAAATGTAAGGCTGGTTGGATATACTCTCTAACTTTGTGAGTGCAAATTTAACACTATTATTCTTGTTGTTGCATACTATTGAATTTATCTATAACTAAGGCTAATTGTTGCATGATGGAAATGTGGAATTATGTGTCTATTTAGGTTATTTAATGTATGGGACATTATTAGATGAATGGAATGTGTTATAGATTATTTTATCTCAATAATATTGCACCATTTGTATGAAGTATAAATGCTTGAAGATCACTTTTTGTTTTCCTCTAACATTGGATGAAGTTGACTTTCTAGGCCTCCTTGATCAAGAAGCCGAATTCTTGTTCATGATCATCCATGACTCCATATCCCCAAGTGAATTAGGCACTAGTCCCTCAAAAGGGTGATGATTTCCCCCCAGTTTTCACAATTTTCCATTTTTCCCTAGGTCTAGCCCCATTAGGTCACCTAGGGCATAAATTTCCCAGGAATATAGCCAGAGGAAAACTTTGATCTCCTAGAGGCAACTGCGTTGGTGGGTTCCCTCACTCTCTCGTGAATTTGGGCCAACTCCGACAGTGGAATCTCCATATACCTCAAGCCCTAGCTCTAGGATCATTTTTTTCCTAGGTGTTCCCAAGGCTAGAACCCAGTAGGATCAATTGGACCCATCGAAGTAAAAAATCTTGCATAATCCTTTCCCCTCACATTTTACAGGATAGGAATATCAATGGTTGCTAAATTCCATGCATGAACCTAGGTTGGGTCCACTTGGCCCCGTGTGGTCCCATTTGGTGTCAAAGGCCTTTCATCAAGGACCATTTGGGAATCCAAGTTCCCAAAGGATTTTATTGATTGATAAATTTCTTCATAAGTCTTACTATTCTCCCACAAGCCTTCAATCCACCTCTTCTCTCCCTAAAATATAAATTCCCTTGATTAAAAGGCAAGCAAGTCCCATTCTTTAATCTATCATAGGGAAAGGGTTTCTAGGGTCACTTCCCACCTATTCATTGACCTATACTCTACAAGTCACTTCCATAACTATAGATACTCCTCCCATATGTGAAATCCATGAATAATAAGGATCCTTAGCTGTGGTGACAATGGGCTAAGCCTCCACCATTCCCCTTGTCCTGGCAGTTGCCCTCTTAGGAACCCCTTTTAGGTCCACTACTAGTTTGAGTGGTAACAGGTTGTTCACAACTCCATTCATGAAAAAATCTTTGGTATGCCCACTTTTTCCATACTACGGCTCCAAGATGAGAAGTCTGGGGCTATGAAGGTTGCCCTTCTTCTCATTGAATTAATCCTCTACAATATAGTGAACTAGGGCTAGCTGGCTGGCCCACTTGAATTCTACTTTATTCCTTCAAAGTTTTCACATCCTTAGTCGCTATACACCTTCCCTTCTAGCAAACTTGTTTTCCTTCACAAGTACAAGAGTTAGGGATCTTCTTTGACATACACCTAACAACCCTCCAACTGTACTTGGACTACCATCAATCTTCCCAACCACAGTCAATTCGTTTTATTGATCTAGGGCCCACAATATTGTCTTCATCTAGGGCTCTTCAAATATTCCACCTAACAATGGTTTGAGTCCTCTCAAAATCATTGTTCTTGTGTATTGACAATTTGATCTTTTTTGTCCAATATATGAAAAAATCTGAACTACTCCTCTTATCATCCTTCTAACAATCTGTAGATGACTGAACTAGGGTAAAAAATCAGACACTAACAATCCATTGACTAATTTTTTATAGTTTGTTTCAAATCTCTGTATAAACTCTATGGATAGTCCACCAAAATCAACTCCTCTACATGTCAATCAATTCTCCATATGGCACATTTCTTCTACATGCTCAATCTTCTGCTCAGGTTCCACCCTCCTCTGGATCTGCTATCTCCACACATACTAAATCTGTAAACCATATTCCATATCTGCTGTCTATATTGAAAAAATAAATCTCGCTCTAAGGGTCACAACTGCTATTCTTCTATGCAATTTTTTCCCAATCTTAAGGTCATACCTTATGAACTAAACATGCTAGGAAACTCATGTCCTAACTAGGGAATTATACTTATGTACTTCCAATAGTTATAGAACAAACCCTATCCACCCATAGAAAAAACCACGACTCTTGCCTCCATAGGAGACTCGAAAATGACCTCAAAATGGCTCCGGAATTTCAGGACCCAAAGAACTGACAAAAATAGTAAACTATATTATAATTAAGGAAACTGGAAAACTGAAAGAGACAATGGTGAGGGCTCAAGTGGAATAGACGGGTGGGCAGCAGTATCCACCTCGATCACCTCAACTCGAATTTCTTGAGATAACTCGGTCATCATGAATTAGTTAATTGACCCAAGTTGTTATGAGATGAAATTACAATTTATTGTCCAATTTATTAAAGGGAAAAATAAATTAGATGCCTCACATTCCTCACTCTTGGTACATCAAAATTCCTCACTAGTGTGGGTGCATTTTTTTTACCTTCTAGTTTCCAATTTCACACTTTCTTGTTGCAAATTTCAATACTCCCTCTTCACAATAAAGGAATTCAATCTATCTTGATCCAGTACCTTTGGAATTGTGCATGAAACACTTCTCTAATGTTTCTTTCACTTGAAAATAATGAAACTGAATAGCCTATGGACAAATTAATCAATATAACTCATTTTTCATGAGAGTCTTTTGACTATTTCTAGCTACTACACCTATCTACTGGACTCTCTGCGTTGTTGCCGACATCTGCATTTTTTCCCTTTGCATTTTTTCCAACTCTGATCTGCACTCCAGTATCTAACATCTGTCACTTTGATTTCTATCTTCCTGACATCTGACTGCATCAATCTAACTGATCCTTCCTGCTACTGTTGTACTTTGGAATCCTCGTAGCTAGGTTCAATCCATGAGACACATCATCTCAATGGATCTTGCCCAAATTTCTTATCTTGGGATTATGTCTACACATCACCCCACCTTTCACCTGGAGGTATGGCTGCATGTGCTCCCTCTGCCCATCTAGCTCTAAATTTCCCCCTCATGGAGGTCTCTGCTTGAGTGGACACTTCCACTCGGTCTCCTCTCTGCTTCAATTGTGGCTGCTCCACAACCTTCTAAGACGGCTTCTAAGGCTGCATGTTGAGAGGTAATTTGTGCTCTGTCTCAACAGCCAAGTCTCTAACCTCTTCTTTGCTCCTCAAAGCTTTGCATGCATCTGGTACCTCAAGTGAATATAGTTTCTTGACTCACGCACATTTTAATTGTCCTGTCATTACAAACGTTTCTAAAAAAAGAGTTGATTTTAAATCGACAATATCTCCCTCATTCGAGCTCTGAATTGATTTTCCATTTTGATAGTTTTTTGCAAGGAATCCAAATATGTTTTTTTTTTTTGAAAATTTTACACCAAAATCTTCAGATATTCTATGCAAAATTGCTGCCCAAAAAATCCTACTCTGATACCATGTAGAAAATCTAACCAACGAGATTCAATCTGATATTGTAATGTACTAAAACAAGATATTGAATCCTTCCTACAATTTTCAGAAGCAAAACACGATTGCAAAATCACATATAAGTAAGAGAAATAAATTATCAATCACACAACATAAGATGTACATGAGGAAAGAAACTGATCAAAACCGCTCTATATATATTGTGTATTAAGTCAAGGAATCATGAAACAATACAATGCTTAATCTCTCATGAGATTCTCCAGCACTCTACCAATTGTCTCCCGCTGATTTAGGAAAACTCGGTCTAGTACTAAGCGAATTCTCAGCCTTCCATTAACCTACCTTGCTCATGCAATTCCCAGGGAATTAGCTCTCTATTAATTAGGAAAATCAATCCTCCTTAATTTTGCAATCCATCATGGCATCCCAATGACTTTATAATTGCACATGGAAAAATTTGTATAAAAACAAATGATAGTTATGTTCCCTTTAGCCTCTGTCTCAATTGGGTCTTCCTCAGAACTAACATGCATGAAACTATCAATAGTGAATTATTAGTTATCTGATTGATCATTCATTGTGAATTAAGTCTAAATTAATTCACCAGTCAACCTCTCACTAGCTCATCACTTAGTTAGAACTATTTAAACCAGTTTTAACTCATTTAATTGAGTTAACTAAATCCCACTTGCACCCCACTGATGCATAAACTGCAACTGGACCCCAAAAATATTAGAATAATACCTCTACATGCTTGATCTTAGACCCTCAACTCGAATTTCTTGAGCTAACTCAGTCATCATGAATTAGTTAACTGACACAAGTTGTTATGAGATGAAATTACCATTTATTTTCCAATTTATTTAAGAGAAAAATAAATTAGGTGCCCCTTATTTCTCACTCCTAGTGCATAAAAATTCCGCACGAGTGTGGGTGTATTTTTTTTTTATCCTTTATGGTTTCCAATTTCAATGTTTCTTGTTGCAGATTTCAACATTTTAGAATTTGATGTGGCCTTCACACAAAGACAACATTGAAATCACATGCCTAGATTCTCATGAGCAACCTGTCTTAAGCTCGATCTTCCATAAGAGAACCAACAATATGCCATCCTACTTCCTAGCTCAAACCTACCATTAAGGTATGCAACATTCTTGTGAACCCTCACATGATGATCTTACTCTTGGAGGATGATCATGGCCTCTCTTTATCAACCCTTACTCGGCCCTCTTACTCGACCTACTTTAGGACTACATCTCTCTTCTCCCCCTTGATCAAATGAGCTCCTTCTCAATTTATGTTCTTTCCTTCATCCTAAGGCCTCCTTAAATAGTTTTTCCTAGACCTCTTGGAAACCCTCTAGAGCTTACGGGTTTTATCCACTTAGAACTTTGGAAATATTAATTTTCCTTTTTAATTTTATTTTAGATTTTAAACCCCATATTCGGTACACAATCCCTTTTCTTTGCTTCTTTTCCCATAAATCATTTTGTGACCAAACTTGCACAAATCCATCTCACTAGGCTTGTGGAGTACCTCCCAAGCTACACAGTTCAACAACATAGTCTAGTTGTAGTAACTGTAACTTGGTCAAGCTCTTGTAGTCAAGCGGGGGCTTGGTTGGGTTCCCAAGTTGCAAATTAAGGGTAGTTGTGACGGCATGATAGCTATGGAGGGTCATGATATGCACATTAGGAATGAAAAGGCATGCTAACACATGTTAGATAATTTCAATGCATGTTGAAGAGATTTAGCGATTGTTAGGGCATATCAAGGGATAACAAGGTCAAAATGCATGGAAAGGAACGAATAAGAGTGTGTGTCAGGGAGTGTCAATGAATTCAAGTGTGCTAAGGATGAAGTGTGTTAGGAGAAGTTTAGAATAGGATTTACAGGAGGCAAGCCTACGTTTGTTATATGGGGCTCGACATAGAAGTTTTAGACAAAGGGAGATCACTTTGTGCTAGGCACAACATTGTTTTGCCTTTAGTTATTTTTTTATATGAGATGTGGCAAACTTTGGCTACATGCTCATGTTTTAAACTATTCTAGATAATTGCATAGTGTACATTGTTGTGTATAAGTTTTGGGGCACTCGACTTGTGTCGGATTATATCTTGTGTGCCTTGTGCATCTTGTGGTTCTTGCAAACTCTCAGTTATTGTTCTACTGTTTATATGAACTGAACATACATGTGAAATATTTCCTATGTAAGCTATGTTGCTTATTTGTTTTATGGACATGGGTAGATCATGTGATCCTTGTCATGGTAACTAGATAAGTGGGACAAGTTGAGCTTGGACATGAGTTGCATAATATGAGTTACATGCAGTTATTAGTTGAACAAGGCATAATCTACTTGTAGTAGGTGCAATTGGTCAAGTTGTTGCGGTTGAAGCAAGCCAATATTGTCACATGAAATGAAGTAGCCAAGGAATTGATTGGGTTCCCAAGTCATGAAAAAATGTAAAGGCTAATTGTGAGGACATGAGGGCCAAGGCATACTAGGGAATGCTAAGATGTGTTAGATAGTGTGAAGGCATGTCAAACATGCTAACATGTGTGAAGTGATAAGGTATGCCAATATGTGCAAGGGTGTGTTAATGCGTGTCGGGGACTGTCAAGGAAACAAAAGGGAGAAGCAAGTTAAACTAAAAGGAAATGAACACATAAGAGGGTTAACAAGTCATTAATTTACCTTTTCCAAGAGGGGCATGGTAGACACACCAACACTAGGCATCGATAGGTTCCAAGTGCAAAGCCTTAGGGCATTCTAAGTGCCAATTATTCCTTTGTTGCTTCTCATCTACTTTCCAAATGTTGATGTCAAATAAATTTAATATTAAACCATGCCAAATCATACCAATGCATGTCAACGTATTCCATACATGCTAAGACTTTCCAGGTGCCAATATGTGTCACAGAGTGTTATGCATGCTCTGAAGTGGAAGGGAATGTTGAAGAGTGCTACGGTGTGCTAGAGAGTGATAATGCGTGATGAGGAGTGTTAAGGAGTACTAGGACAAAACATTAAGGGAGAACTATGTCAAAGTTCATGGAAGTTAATGAATATGAGGAATGTGTGTTAGGGACTAGTGTTAATGAGTGCTAGTTGTCATGCCAAGGAGGGAGTGACAAGGTATGCTAAGGATTGGTAACTTATGCTATGGAATATAAAGGCATGTCAAGAAGTCCCAAAGTGTGTTTGGGAGTTCCAGGGTGTGCTAATTACATGTGCCAAATAGTGCCAAGATATGCCAATACATGCCAAGTGCTATGGATGTGCAGGGTGCCAAGGTATGTCGATATGTGTCAAGAATTTTCAAGGAAACAAAAGGAAGAACCAATAAGAGGGTTAATAAGTTGGTACTTTATATTTTTCAAAACGGGCATGCTAGCCACACTAATAACAGGTCCCATTACATATGAAGTGGAGTTTTGTGCCAAGTGCTAATGTATGTAAATGCATGCAACCAAGGTGTTCCAGGGCATGCTAGGGACTACATGCATGCTAACACATGCTAGGATAGTTCTATGTTGTGCTAGTGCATGCCACCATGTGCTTCGGCACCAATGTCATGACAAGATGTTCTAGGTACAAAGATGTTCCAAGGCATGCAAGGTGCTAAGAAATGTTAGTGTGTTCCAAAGAATTAATTTAAGGTGTACCAGGAGTGTTGAGGAGTGTTAGGTACTCTTCCCCATTAATAGAATTGAGAGAGCTTGATTATGTATTAAATAACACACTTCCTACAAACACTAGTGGACTTTATCTAAAGGGAATTTTCTAGATAATAAACTTTATATATATGAATCATGTGTTGGCTCGTAGGAAAAATCTATCCGACTAGTCATTACTTGAAGGAAATGTTACACACAAATTACTTCTTAAAAAATTTACTGACTCTAACCACTATGGCCTTGGACATATAATAAAAAATACTCCACAATAATGGTATTAAATCGCTATCTTTTGACAAAAAATATATTAAAAAACACAACGTCATAAAAAATGATTGGAATGATCAATGATGACGAAAATTTTTTGACCGTCACCAAAAGTAACAAAAAGAGCATTGCCGAGGGTCATTAAAAGTTCGTCACTAGAAGTGTCACCAAAGAGAGAATTAGTGATGGGCCTTTAACGACCCTCACCAAAAGTGTCATTGAAAATGAATTTGGTGACGGACCTTAAAGGACCATCACTATATACACTTACGACGATGCTTTTTTAAGGACCGTCACTATATGTGACATTGGTGATGGACCTTAAAGGTCCATCACAATCATAACCCTCACCAATTTCCTTTTTGCTTGTAGTGAGACCTCAAAATTCCCCTAATGCACGGTCTTTCCAGTCGGATTTAATTATTGGAAAGTATGCTATTAATTAGGAGCATGAGGATTTTCTAGAGGTTTATGACTACGGATTTTTTTGATGATTTTAAGATATATCCCCTCCCCCACAATAATGGTGACGACCGCCCACGGCTGTCACGGGAATATCATTACTTTTTCGAATAATCACCAAATCATAAATGATTACATTACTTTTTGAATGAAATACCTGAAGCAACGTGGAGGAAGAATTCATTTTGGCGGCGTACTTCTTGTAGTGCTCATGGCGGTTACATTTCGATGGCACAATTATTGCTGTTATGTGGTGAAACATGAGAAATAGTGTTCATGGCTGTCGGCTGTTACATGTGTAATAGCCAAGAAAACCTTCATATTATTCTTCAAAAAAACATAATAATTAGGAGAAATCGGTACAGAAAGAAAATCAAATGAATACCATCATCTTACAAAATGTATCATGAAGGAAGGATGATGTTTTAGGAAGGAAAAAAATATATGGGTGTAACAGCCGTCGTAGGAGTGGTTTTCAGCTATTACAAATTGTCTAACAGCACCCCGAAAAGAGTTTTTCACAGTCAGATTTATTATTTTATTTTCTTTTTCTTTTTTTATTGTCATATATATATATATATATATATATATATATATATATATATATATATATATATATATATATATATATATATATATATATTGATAGTTTAACACACACTTACAAGGTTGGTTTTCAGCTGATGCACTTATTGGAATTTCAAATTTCAGGCTGCATAGGGGAATTTCCTCTTGCTTTTGTAACATGAAGATCAGATTTCGCGACAATGAAAAAATATTCCTTCGAAGCGGGTTGATGATATAACCTTATACGGTGCCGATTAACTAGTAACGGTGTCTTAGCACTGTTGATGGTGACCAATTGTATAGTCCCATTGTTAAATACTGTGTCCACTTCGTAAGGACCTACTCATTTGGTGCAGAGCTTGCCTTTGAAATCCTTGAACCTTGAATCATATAAAATATCCCAATCTCCTTTCTGGAACTTTTTCTTATTTATAAACCCATCATGCCATCTAGCTCTTTGTTGTTGAATGATCTCTGTCTGTTGAATAACAACCAACCGTTTTTCTTCCAACTCATTGAGTTGGTTCAATCTTTGTGTCTCTGTTGTACTTAAGTCCAGATTAAATTGCAATGTTGTTCTTAATGTCTTTATTTCGAACTCTATGGGGAATAGAGGATTATTACCATACACCAGTTCATATGGTGAGAAGCCTGTAGTATTCCTCCATGTTGTTATGTAAGCCCATAGTATCTATGGAAGTTTCTCGGCCCAGTTTCTTTGGTGGCTGGCTATTGTCTTTTGTTAAGGTTCTCTCAATGACTTTATTGGTGCTTTCTTCTTGACCATTTCCTTGTGGGTGATACACTGAAGTGATTATGTGATGAATTCTATACTTTTCAACTAGCTTCTTGATCAAATGAGATGTGAACTGAGCCCCCCCATCTGTCACTATCTATCTAGGTATCCCGAAGCGAACAAAAATATCTTCAAACACGAAGTTTGAAACAACTTGCTATGTTGCTCTAATTAGTGCCTTTGCTTCAACCCACTTTGTGACATAGTCGGTGCAAACAAATATGTATGATTTTTGCTGTGATGAAGGATTAGTTGGCCCCAAAAATTTTGGGGCACATTTTTCAAATGGTTCTATCACTATCTGAGGTTATAATGACATCTCATCTAATTTTAGAGGTTGGCCCATCCTTTGGAAGCTATCACATCCCTTCACAAACTTCTTGGCACCCTGGAATATAGTTGGCCAGTAGTACCCTATTGAGAGTACTTCATATCCTGTCATTTTATCAGCGAAGTGCCCTCCACAGGGTTCCTCATGACAAGCCTTCAAGATCTCAAATACCTCATCTTCTCTAACACTTCACCTAATATAAAAATCGGGCTTGGTGTGATAGAGATTTCCTTCTATCGAAGAGTAGGTAGCACTCTGTTGTATAATATTCCTCCTTTCTTTGGAAGAAAAATGGTGTGGGAATTTTCCTGTAGCAAGGCAATTTGCTATATATGCATACCATGGTGAGTGAGTAGAGATGGAAAAGAGCTATTCATATGGAAATGAATCCTCAGTGGCAGTGTAGTCATCAGTTATAGTCAATCTAGAATTAAAATCAACAACTACATTATCTTTTCCGCTTTTATCTAAAATAGTAAAATCAAATTCTTGTAAAAACAATAACCATCGTGTAAATCTACCATTAGTAATAGGCTTGTTCATCAAAAAAAAATTTGTACCATGGTCGGTGTGTACAAATACTTGATACTCAGTGATGTAGTGCCGAAATTTCTTGATAACATGCACTACTTCTAGGAATTCCTTCTCAGTAACAGTGTAGTAGAGTTCTACTGGATTTAAGTTCTCACTGATCTGTAATAAAGGGCATAAGGTTTCTTCTCCTCCAGCATCCCCAAAACAACACCCACAACTATGTCAGGTGTGTCCATAGCGATATCGAATGGAAATATCCAATTTGGTCCTCGTAAAAAAGGTGTTGCTATTACAAAATTCTTTAACTTCAGAAAGGCCTGCTCACACTTCCCTGTCCACACAAATTCCGCATCTTTCATGAGAAATTGAAATAGAGGAGATGCAATCTTTGAAAATTTCTCTATAAATCTCCTATAGTATCCTGCATGTCCCAAAAAACTACGTACCTCTTTCAGAGTCTTAGGGGTTGGTATTTTCGAGATTACCTCAATTTTTGCAGGATCTACCTTGATTCCATTTTCCAAAATGAAATTTCCTAGCGAAATTCCCTCGGTCATCATCATGTGGCATTTCTCTGTGCTCAGAGAAACATTAGTTTGTCCACAACTTTCTAGCACTTTTTCCAAATTAGCTAATGTTGTCTCAAAGGCATCCCCGTAGGGTGTAAAATCATCCATAAATATTTCAAGGCAGTCATTCAAAAGATCAGAATAAATACCCAATATTTCCCTCTGAAAAGTTGCAGGTGCATTATAGAGGCCAAAAGGAATGACTCTATATGTAAAAGTACCCCATGGGCAAGTGAATTTTTTGTTGTATTGGTCTTCCAGGGCAATCTGTATTTGATTATAGCCACTAAACCCATCTAGGAATGAAAAAAAAACCCATAGAGAGTATCTAGGACCTGATCAATGAATGGTAAAGGAAAATGGTCCTTCTAAGTAGCCTTGTTAAGCTATTTATAGTCTCAACAGAATCTCCATTTTCCATTCTTTTTTGTAAATATGACAAGTGGAGACACCCACTGGCTGTCAGAAATGGGGTAGATGAAATTAACATTAAGGATTTTCTGCAATTCTTCTTTCACTGTCTCCTTAAGTGCGGAGTTCATTCGGCGTTGCGGTTGTCTAACTAGTTTGCAATCCTCTTTAAGATAAATGCGGTGAGTTAATAGGACAGGATGGATTCCTTTCATATCTGTATAGTCCCATGCAAATGCCTTTTTTTATTTCTATAATAGCTGTATCAACAATCTATTTTGTTCAACAGTCAGGTTAGGATTGATGTTTAAACATTTCCCATGTTCAATTTCAACGAGACTCCTGATAGTATGTAGAGTGGTTTTCAAATGTTCAAAAATTGCACCATCTACCTCGTATTCTTCCCCCAGATCTCTAGTGTAGGAAACATAGAGTGAATTACTAATAAAAACATTAATGATATCATCCTTTGTTTCATCCTTAAAGTATTTTTCTTTTCCAAGCATGAGAAGAGGTAGGGAAAGATCAGATTCAGGTTCAAATTCCTCCCACCAGGGACTACTCAAATCCATATGAGGTTTTGCTGGGGGGTAAAGATTTAGGTTCTGAGTGGTTTGCCCATCTGAGATCACCATAGATCTAGACCTAGATTCGATATATGTGTCTGTAGTGGCTAGCCACTGTCTTCCCAAGATTAAAGGATGACCCCCCAGGTTGGATTTGGTTTGTAAAATGACAAAATCAGCTGGATAATTCCAAGAAGCCACAATGATAACCACATCTTCTATCATTCCCTCGAGCTTGACACGCGACCTATCTACTAATTCAAGCACTGTGGGTGTAGGTCTAAGTGCATGAAGTCCTAGGGAGATGAAGAGGTCTTTAGTCATGACATTAATGGCTTCCCCTAGATCAATCAAAGTATTGGTTATAGGTTGATCATCAATATGGACAGTCACTGTAGGGTTCCCTGGGTCATTATATTTAGTCAACAAAGGCTGATCAATCATGAGATTAGACAGTTTCCCCATGACATGGATAGTAGCAGGGTCTTTAGGTTTTCTTCCAGGATTTTTGACGCATAGATCCCTCATTGTTTTAGCATACATAGGTACTTCCTTACAGTATTAAAAAATGGCTAATTTGTTACTAAAAAAACGACTAAAATTTGCATATAAACAACTATTTTTCGGTCGGTGACCAATAGTAGCTAATTTACAGTATCTTATAACGCGACCAACTTTTGGTCATTTTTAGCTTAGTCATTAATTGGTTATCTCAATTTTGTTATCTAGTTGTATATTTGGTCATTGATTTGGTCACTAATTTAGTCATTCATTTGGTCTTTCATTTTGTCACTGATTTAGTCATTCATTTAGTCATTCATTTGGTCTTTCATTTTGTCACTGATTTAGTCATTCATTTAGTCATTCATTTGGTCACTGATTTAGTCATTCATTTAGTCATTGATTTGGTCTTTGATTTGGTCATTAAATGTCACAATTAATGACCAAATATACAACAAAATATATTACTATATGATCACCCGAGAAAACCAATTAATGACCAAAGATACTATAAGATAGCTATAAGATACTATAAATTAGCTACTAATAGTCATATATATGCAAACTTTAGTCATTGTTTGAAACCAATTAATGACCGAAGAAATGTGACTAAATTTTAGTCGTGTTATAAGATACTGTAAATCAGCTACTAATAGTCGTATATATGCAAAATTTAGTCATCAATTGTAGTCACAAATTTATCATTTGTAGTAGCCATTTATTCATTATATAAATGACTAATTTAGTAGTTTATATTCATTTCATTAATAATCATTATAAATGACTAATTTAGTCGCATATTCATTTTATTTTTGTTCATTATTAATCAACATAAATTAATTTGCACGATTTAAAAAATGTCATACAATGTGCATATTCATCTAATATGAAAAAACAAAGTCGCATATTTTAATTACAATACTAAACAACATCAAGTGCAACTATAAATAATTTCATCCACATAAATTATATTATATGAAATGTTAAAATATTACAATATGAGTTTCCAACTTTATATTAGATGGACTACAATTTACACATGAAATGATGTTTCACCACTTCAAAACATTATTGTTGTGTTGTCAAGGCATTAGAGGTCAATTCACCAACTCTGAAGACTTCATCATCAGTCTTTATGTGTGTGTCTTATGCGAGATATTGGTTCTAAGGGTATCACCAAACCAGTTCTCCTCTCTCTTTTTGCATTTGTCGCTCCAATGTTATTGCTCTTCTCTTTTTTCAATTCATGCTTCTTACCATCAATACTGATTTCATTTTCTGAAAACAAAAGAAAATACAATTCACTGTAAGAAATGAAATACAATGAACACTAGAATATAACATAAATTAAACTATAAATAGTTTATACAACATATACCTTAACATCAACAATGTCAAAGCAATTTTCCTTCAACATCAATTTCTACAAAATAAATGTCACGTTATTATTTCCCATTTCTCAACATGCTACATACGATAAATTGAAAATCACATAAAACCAAGAGCTAACCCTTTTCTAACCAAAATAAACAAACAAACAGTGCCTCTAATAAAACTTAATTATAATATTAGCAAATGAAAAGAGAGCTAGTGGACCATTAATGTACCAAAGACTACATTGCTAGCATTGGCATACAATGTGTTTTGTCAATCCTAAATCTCTACTGTAGCTGACAACTCACCTTCTCTTTCAACTTTCAAGCTGCTATGTATAGCTCCTTCAAGATATCTCAAATCAATGGTCTTACCTTCCACTCTTAAGAAAATATGTCGTCTCTTAGTTTCCTGTCCAACATTGTGTGACAAAGTCTAGTTACACAAGTGCATATACATATACAATTTTTAAAAAGCGTTCACATACAAAAAAAAAAATTTAGCTCAAGAATTAAAAAAATAAATAAATTAACAGACAAAAATGACAGTGACTTGCAAGCAAAAACTCTCTTGGTATTGCACCTTTCATCTCTCAAATCAAATAAATTATTGAGAGCCACAAAATTGCAAGCAAAAACAAGTATGTAATTCACTCCACATCCAACCATAAATATGTTGTGGCATACTACAGACATATAAATTGTAGTGAAATCAACTGCCATGAAATGTAAATTTATAATAATCAAGAGATCATAAAGCATTCCCACCACTATGAGATGTATGAAATCAATATGGCAAGAGAATAGCTCATAAATTATTTTCGCTGTGAATCATAATAATTAATATAGCATGTCAAATGAATGAAACATAAGATGGGGGGAGGGAGGTATTTCACCAGCAATCAGCTATTTTAAAGTTAAAACTGATGCAATACTTATATTTGAGTTTTTTTAAGCTTCCTAGTAGTGTATTTTAATCAATAATGTATTGCGTCATATGTCCTCTATGTATTTATAAATTTTAAAACAACAATGTAGACAATTCTAGAACCATACCTCTACTAAAGGCCCCACCCTATCTTTTGTGGAAGGTTCGGGCCTACTCTCACCAACCATTTTCCCAGGCCTTGAATGCAATGCACCCATCCCTACCCAGAAGACCACAAAAATCTGAAAATGAGAGACATAAACAACAGAATAGGTAAAAACAAACTTAAAATTCTCAATATTACACTGCTTGTTAAATCCAAATTCTTCTAATAAGTTTTAAGTATTTTGAAGCTGCGAGTGTTTCCCATACATGGGATAAGTATTCTAACCTGACACATGGTACAAAGCCAATCATCCTGAACTTGACTCTGTTGGAACTACAAGCACAGTATTTGACTCATCTAAATTTTCAATGCAACCAACCTACATGGTTGTACCAGGAATCCCATCAGTAGCAGGTGTAGTGGGATGCAATTTTACACCCTCACTTTTATGCCCATTTTGGTCAGTTTCATGAACACCATCTCCCTTGATGGCACTCTCACCATTTTTCATTCCACCCCTAGCAGAGTTTTATGTTCCCATTATTAAATTTTCCTCACCATTACTACCCAGAGTTTGTTGTTTCACATTAGTGATTGCAATATTAGCTCTAGCACTACCACTCTCCCCTATTATAATTGATGCACTACCTTTTGCAACAGAGTTATTCACTTTCACTTCCTCCTCTGTGTCCTCTACACCATGAGGTCGCAGAGGGGCACCATGAGTTAGATTTGGCATCATCATGAAAATCACCAGCTTTAGAAGCATTCTCACTATCTCGAGTCGATCTTTGAGGACTCTCTTCCCCCTCATCATCTGCATCAGTGTCATGTTCTCCTCCCGCCTCGGCACCACACTCAACCTCTTCATCTTCACGTCTATTAATATACTGCCTATTTGCACCATTATCCTCCCCTCTATGCATAGCATCTGTACCAGACACTACATTGCTAGCATTGGCATACAATGTGTTTAGTCGATCCTCAGTCTCTAGTGTAGGTGACAACTCACCTTCTTCTCTTTCAACTGTCAAGTTGTTATGTACAACTCCTTCAAGATATCTCAAATCCATGGTCCTACCTTCCATTCTTAAGCCAATATGTCGTCTCTCAGTTTCTTGTATGTAGCAGACACCCAGAAGGTACAACAAATGGTTTAGAAAATTGATTCATCTCCTATCCTTTTCTAAACCATTTGTTGTACCTTCTGGGTGTCTGCTACATCTTTGAAGCACAAATGAATCTAACCTTGGGCTAACAGTGACACCACCAGAGAAATTTTTACAACAAGTAAGATTTCCTTGTCTGCCCACACGTTTAGGGTTGAGGACATGAATTTTCAACCCCTTACTTGCCCCACCAAGGATTTTTGGGACATTTCCTCAGTGTTTTGAATGGTGACATTGACTCCCAAAAATAGAGAAAGGAGGACTTTGTTTTTCTTCTTGACACTACAATGAATTTTCCTCTTCCTTGCTTTCTCATACTCCTTTTGAATCATAATTCCTTCTTATTCACAAGAGTGTTTCTCCCTGAAAACCACAAGACCATTCATGATGTTAGTTTGACCTTCCGTTGCTGAGGCAAGGCTCTCCTTCACTAATTCACCGAAGGAGGGCGAGGTTGATGGTAGTTGAGATGAAGGATATACATGAAAACAATCTGGAGAGGCTTCTGAGAGTGAATAACCCCCACTATGTTCACAAAATTCTGAAAACCATAAGGAAGTAGTAACACATTGTATGTCTTCCTCCAATATATGGGACAATAGGGAAACTAAACTTGGAGAAAAACACCCCAAGAAGAGTTCTCTATCCCTTGAAAAATGTCCTTAGGCCCTGAGCTAGCTGAAACTAAAGGACCTAAATAGTACGTGGCTAGAGCAAGGGTTAGGGCCTTCGAACCACTAGATAGTTGCCTATTAAATTCTTAAATTTTCTTTCTAAAGATCTGGTAGGCCTAGAAACTATGGTATGGTGACATTCTAAGTTGAATTTGAAATGCAAATGGATAAAATCCTTGGGGCTAGACCAAATTTTTTGAAAACCCCCCTCCTCTAGTTCATAATCCACCAACTCCTCCTCCTCCATGTGGGTCAGATAGTAAGAAATCGACATCTCATCTTAAAAGCATATTTGATGAGTAGTTGTGTGTCTTCAAAGGGTTTATCATGGCGACCATATCTCTACAAAATATATATCATTTGGATAAAAAAATCATGGTTACCATTTAATCTTATCTTGCATTTTGACAATGATATTAGAGCCTTGAATTGTCTAGAGCCTGTTCACTCTTTGTCAAAACTACGACGCTTTCTTCACCTCCAATTTTTCCGTGGGCCTCTAGGGTTTCTCTAGTGTTGAATTCTTCTCCTATGGTAAAGATGTTGTAATGTTCTCTTTAACATTTTGAGTCCATCAAAATAAAATAAAGATTAAAAACACAAAATTAATAATTAAACCAATCTAGGTCTATCTTAACTCTAGATCTACCAAAAGTCTAGAGGAAAGAATCAAATCTCTTAAGGTTCAAACCTCTTTAGATTTGATCTCTAGACACTTATAAATTCGAAGTGAAGATGAATCTAAATTAATCATATACAATGAAAAAAAATAAAAAATATAAAAAATAAAGTGATTTGCAAACGAAACATAGTATCCACTTTTCTTTTGAAAAATATTAAAATATTTACCATATTTGAATAACTTTTAAGAAATTAAAATATCTATTATATTGGAATATTTTTCTCTATATTGTGATAAAAGGTTTTGACCCTTCCAATTAAAATGATTTGAGTCATCCGAAAATAATTTTCCCACTCGATTTAAATTTCAAGAGGGTATTGTCATGGAGGATTGGTGGGCAAACTAAACACGGGAAAACTAAACATAGAGCATTCTGTTACCAAAACAGTAGAGCATAGCTAGAGCTACACGAGGGTAGCCTTAACACCCTCTCATTGATACTGAATGCATTGAAGAGTTCGACTCGAGCAAAGATAATGAAGCGATTATTCAGTGTCAAGAAGAAGAAGAAGGCCCCTCCTCCATCTATTGAGAGGCCTACGAGAAGGTAAGAGTTTAAGAAATTATTGCATGTATAATGTAGCTGTTGTGCCATGGAAATCAGAAATCAGACCATCATCTGTGCACTCTCGCAAGATAGGGTAAACTCCACAATGAATGTTTGTAAATGATGAACACTCCTAAATTTGAGCTTGGGAACCTCTATAGCAATAGTCTCTGATTCCCGTGCTTATCGCTTCTTCCACATCACCATTTGCTTGAGCTCTTCAACCTTCAATTCCACCTTTGATATCCCTGATTTTCTCACAAAATCAACAACACTCTTAATAGTGGCTACACCTTGCTGCAAGGTGAACTGCAAACACTGTTGCTTAACAATGTTAGTGAAATCCATATCAAATTTTAGCCCTGTGTACCATGCATCACCATTTTTTCTCCTTTTAAGGTGTCAATTCTACTAGCATATACACCTTCATTGCTCGGTTAGAAACACACTTCACCCCTTTTATTAAGTCACGAGCTTCTAGATTTTTCAATGCTTTGTTAACCTATGGCAACTGTAAATTTGTTTCTCTTTTCATATCTTTTGTCCATATACCCATATTTCCATCATTTTTTATGACTTGATATATGAGCATATCTTCAGATGAGAGGCCCTTAAACCTTACAGATTCTTCTTTCGTCTGTTGCTTGTAAACTATGAAATCACCCTGCTTGAAAACCTAGAGTTGATGATTTTGAAGCAGGGCATTGAGTGTCTGAGCTCTAACATTGAGATCAACATCTTTAAGATTTTCCTCCATGATTTTATCTGTCAATCCATCAGAGAAAGTACTGAAAAGATCCAATATTCTATTGATGGTAGTAGCCATTTGTGAAGTTGATGTTGTAATCTCTAAGATCTTCAAAACTATAATGGGATTCGAACCCTAGAACAATATGTGCATTTGCAGTGTCTGATTGTCCCGACTTCCCCATTTGGAGTATGGGCATCGAACCCTAGCCATAGTACGTGCAATGCATGGCCTCAAGAAGAAACCATAAATGTATGTATATATGCTCTTCATTTTGAAAATTTGTGTGGATATTACTATATTTTGATCACAAAAAACAAAATTATGCACAACTGAATTTTGATAATTTGGATACCAAATGTAGAATTGAGTGGTGCCTGAAGCGTTGTTTGGTGGGGGACAATTTCTAACCAGTGGATTCAGTTTCGAATTGATTTATGAACAGTCCTAACTTATTTTTCAGTTCTTTTCATCTCAAACATATCAATGTCATTTTATAACATATATTATTATCATTTACTCATGCAACATGTTGTGCATAGGGTTTCAATGTTTCATTTTGTAGTTGTCACTGTAGAGGCAACCGTGCCCTCCCTTTTCCAAGCATATCTAGCTGTAAATTTTTTCCTTATTGTTTACAAAAGGGGTAGGTAGGTGTCATTTATTCGACTCTTTATCATCATTACTCACAAGTTAATTCAATGATATCCCACATCGCATGGATTTAATGTCTTAGCTTCCTATGATCTATCATAGCCCAGATTCTCATGGTTTTCTTTTAGAGCCAAACATTTTGCAAAGATTCATCTTTTGGTGATCATCATGAAACCTTCTTTACAGATTCTGATGTGCTCTTTTGATTTTCAGTTTGCATTCTTGAATTTCAAGTGTGCTTTGGATTTTCTTTAACTATTCATTGACATGAATTGTATTCAATTTCTTATTGTATGTCCAAACACGAAAGAGCGATAGATAAAAACCTGTTGATGTATGTTGTATTCAGTGCTGCTTTCTAACTTGTAATCCAAGGGACTTAATGCAATAATCCACTGTATCAGGAACATGGATTTTTGCTTCTATCACCAATGACTGCTTCAACTTATTGTTATCATTTTGGCACTATGAATGGAACTTTTCCAGATGCTTACTTTGAGATTTCTTATGCCTGGCATGTGATACTGATTTGTTTGTCCATTTTTGTTTGGGCAAGGATTATTTGGCAAATGCATCAACTATTGACATTGGATATACTGTACTTTTAGAACACGCACTTGCAGAGAGGGACCGAAGGTATGTTTTTTCTCCTTCTAATTCTTGTTTTATTTTGATTCATATCCTTACCACAAGAATAAACTATGTGGTATTTGAATGAATAGTTGTTTGTGTTTGTATTGAAAGATGTGAGATGCTTTACATCCTTCTTGGGGTGGTTGGGTCCATCAATAGTTTATTTTCATGTAATTACATTTAATCTATACTATGTGTTAGGTTCATCAAATATAATATCCCAAATCCATCTAATTCTGGTTTCGATAGGGTCAATATTGCATATATTGAGTTCAGAGAAATGACCGATATATTAAATATTGAAATTTGAGATATTCAACCTCGAGCTTTGGAACATTGATGTTCATATCAAACAAAATTTTAGATGTGTCTGTGCTAGTGTATATTGATTTCCATTTGATATTAGTGTGAGTAATCTCATTTGTTGTGGAGCTGACTCTGTTTAGTTTGGAGGCTTTGCAGGTTTTTGTCATTTGGGTCAGAAATGCAAGTGTGCATTTTGATATGCAGTTTCGTCTTGATTTGTATATTTGTTACTGTTTGATTTTATTTATTTGTGGGAAGCATAGAGAATGAATGGAGTTAATTCATGCCATTGGGTTCTTAGTCTATTTCTGATTTGTATATTGTGAAAATTTCTGAGCACAAAAATGCTACTGCTAAATATTGATTTACTTAACACTGTTATTGATGAAATAGGTAACCTGACCTCAAAACATGAACTCTAGCCCAAAAAGACTCAAAAAACATCAAAAAACACCCAAAAAAAAAAAGTGTATTCTAGAACGCACTTGGTTTTTTTTTAAGGTCAAATTTCAAAATTTTATAAAATTAGCCTAAAAACAAAATTGTTTCTTGAAAAAAGGATTGAAAAAACGCCCTCAAAACAAAACCAGTTGATGCTAGAATAGCAAAAAAAAAAAAAAAATCGTCATATTTTTGACATTTTTAAAAATAGAAATAACATTTTTTAATTTTTAAAATTCAAACATTAAAAAAAACCTAAAATTTAAGAAAAAAAATAAGTTTAAAAAATAAAAACATTTTAAAGCTTAAGCTTTAAAAATATATAGGAATAAAAAAATAAAAATAAAAACAAAATAAAAATTTTTATTCAAACATTAAAAAAAAACCTAAAATTTAAGGAAAAAAAAAAAAAAACATTCAAAGATTAAAATTTCAAAATATATAGAAATAAAAAAATAAAAATAAAAACAAAATAAAAATATTAAATTAAAAAAAAAACAAGTTAAAAAAGAAAGAAATTATAAAAAATAAAATACATAAATTAAATTTAAAAAAGAAAAAGAAAATGTTTATTAAATTAAAAAAAATAAAAAATTAAATTTTAAAATAAAAAATTAAATTTAAAGAAATATATTAAATTTTAATAAATTTAAAACTTTAAAATAAAAATTAAAAAAAAAAAAACATTATTAAAATTAAAAGTAAAAAAATGAAAAATTATTTAAAAATAAAAAATAAAAAATAAAATAAAAAAAATATTAAATTTAAAAAAATATATATTAAAAAAACAAATAGATTTTAAAAAATAAATTAAATTTAAATTATTAAAAGCAAAAAAAAAAAATATATATATATATATAAACTTAATTTAAAAATATATATATTAGATTTTATTAAATTTAAAAAAAATGTTAATATTAAAATAACAAATTAAATTAATTATATATATATATATATATATATATATATATATATATATAATTTTAATAAATAAATGAATAAACAAAAAAATTTTGAAATAAAAAATAGATTTGAAATATAAACAAACAAAAAAACCATTGTTAAAATAAAAAGTTAGAAAACTTAAAAAATCAATTAAAATTGAAAATTGGAAAAAAATAAAATAAAAAACAAATTAATTTGAAAATATTAAGTTTAATTAAAAAAAAAAAATCTAATTTTAAATGCACAATTTTAATTGAAGTAAAAAAAATATAAAAATTTTATGTAATTAAAAAAATAATAATAAAAAAATAAAATTTAAAAAAAAATATTAAATTCAAATAAATTAAAAAAAATATATACAAAATTTACTAAATTTTAAAAAATTAAATGAAAAAACTAAACATAAAATTTAATAATAATAAAAAAATATGAAAAAATTTATAAAAAAAAATCAATTAAATAAAAAAATTTAAAAAAAATACAAAATTTAATAAAAATTATTAACAAAATTTAGAAAACATAAAATTAAAAACAAAAAAAAATTAAGAAAAAAACAAAACAAATTAAAACAAATTAAATTTCAAATATAAAAATTAAATTTAAAAAAAAAAAAAAAAAAAAATTGAATTTAAAAAAAAATCAAATTAAAAAAAAAATATTAAAAATATTAAAAAAAAAAAAAGAATTTTTTGATCATGGTGGCGCCGCCAATCGGCCTAGCAGAGGCCAGCCGCTGGGCGGGAGGCCGATTCCGGGAATCGCCCTCCCGCGACGGGAGGCCGATTCCAAAAATCGCCCTAAGGCCAATTCGGGGAATCACCCTCTCGCCGTCGGAGGCCGATTCCGGGAATCCCCCTCCCGCCGTGGAAGGCTGATTCCCAGAATCGGCCTCCCACGGCGGGAGGGCGATTCCCGGAATCGACCTCTCGTGGCAATAGGGCAATTCCCGAAACCGGCCTCCTGCTGGAGGAGGGCGATTCCCAGAATCGGCCTCACGCAGCGGGAGGGCGATTCCCAGAATCGGCCTCCCGCAGCCGGAGGGCAATTCCCGGAATCGGCCTCCCACGACGAGAGGGCGATTCTCGGAATTGGCCTCAGGGCAATTCCCGGAATCGGCCTCCTGCGGCGGGAGGCCGATTCTCGTGCCGCAAGAGGCTAATTCCGGGAATCGCCCTCCCGCTGCGGTAGGGCGATTCCAGGAATCGCCCTCCCGCTGTAGTAGGGCGATTCTAGGAATCGCCCTTCCGCTGCAGTAGGGCAATTCCCAGAATCGGCCTCCCGCCGTGGGAGGGCAATTCTTGGAGGCCGCGAGAGGGTGATTCTCGAAATCGATAAAGTGAGCGGGCGATTCCGAGGAATCCGCCTCTCATGTGAGCTGGGTCAATGAGCGCGCCACCACGATCAAAAAATTCTTTTATTATTATTTTTTTTTTAATATTTAATATTTTTTTTTAATTTGATTTTTCTTAATTCAAAAAATTTAATTTTTTTTTTTAATTCAAATTTTTTATTTTAAATTTAATGTTTTTTGAATATTTTTTGTTTTTTTTTTTTTTTTAAATTTTGTTTTTAAATTTAAGATTTTAGATTAATTATTTTTTAAAATTTAAAATTTATTTATTAAATTTTAATTTAATTTAATTTTTTTTGTTAATCTTTTAATTTATTTAGTTTTTCATTTTTTAAAATTTATAAATTGTTTCATTTAAAAAAAACATTAAATTTATGGATATTTGTTTTTAATTATTTGCACGTGGTTTTTTTCATTTTTTTGGTTTTTTAATGATAGTTTTTTTTTCTTTAATTCTTTTATTTATTTATTTTCAATTTTAAATTTTTTTTTTTTTTTTTTTTTTGTTAATTTTAAAATTTCTTTTTTTTTTTTCTTATTATTATTATTTTTTTAATTTAAATTTTTAAATTTAATTTTTTCTTTTTTGTATTTTATTTTTTTATTCTAAATTTTAATTTTGTAATTTAAATTATTTTTAAATTTTCTATTTAATTTTTTTTTTTTAATATGATATGGGTTTTTTAATAACTTAGAAAAAAATGTTTTTGATGTTTTTTTTTAATTTTTTTGATTAATTTTTGGTTTTTTCCTTAAATTATGTGTTTTTTTTTCAAATTTTGTTATTTTTTTATATAATTTTTGAATTTTTTTTTTGTTTAAATTTTTATTTTTACGAGTCAATTTTGTTTTTTTTACATTTTTATTGGTTTTTTTTATTGTTTTTATATATATATTTTTTATCTAAGTTTTGTGTTTTATTACCAACATGAAAATCACGACTCTAAAAAAAAAAGGTTGATGCTGCATCAATACGTTTCAAAATTAGCATGAAAATCACCACTCTAAAAAAAAAAGTTGATGCTGCATCAATACGTTTCAAAATTAGCATGAAAATCACTAACATGTTAAAAAAAATATTCATACTTCATAAATAAAAATATTAGAGTGTCAAAAATGTGCTAAAAAAAAAAAGGTGATTCTACATTACCACTTTTCAAAATCAGGTGCCTTTTATGCTACCAAAAAAAAGTAGGTAACAGTGTGATTACATATTTCATCGGTAACAATGTTACTTCTCTTACTTGTTTTATTATGCACAAGTTATTTAACTGAAAATATTCAAAAAAACTTCGAGGTAAACGCAACTAGCAACCTACACAAATACAAATCATTTACTGAACATCACACACATATGACAAAGGACACAGATGTTTTGGACAAATGTCCCTGGAAATGTGGGAAAACTGGTGCAACAGATATGAGAGTTTATTATTATTAAGCAGCAATATTCTGAGTACATCTAGGGTGCCATAATCCAGCTCACCCAATATAAAAACCTTGGCTACAAAGAAAATGTGAGTTTTACCTCACTCCCGCATGTCCTGGCTGATCCGGATGAGCCACTAGTGAAACCCCAACTAGCTTTGCATAGTCTCTACGTTGCCACTATGTAAGGTTGCGTGGCCATGACTGAGGAACTACGTCACCCTTGCTCTGCGCTGATCAACTTCTACCGGAGTCTGGTTTCAACCCTGCCGACTCAAAAACCCTAGTCTCTAGTTGAATTTTGGACTTTCCTTGGAGGCTCTGCACTGCCGCTGCGTAGGCCTGCGTCACCCTCTCTAAGGATTGCGTCATACTCTCCGATCGTTGTGCTGCCTCCACTGTGTCTTTGTTTCCCTTGCTCTGCGTTGTACTCTTGGTCCTCCTGACCAATCACTACATCCGCCCCTCACTTCTTCTCTAAATCACTCAGATCTGATCTATGTCCAAGCACTACTCTGTCAGAAGAATTCGATCTCTTAGATTCTCTGTGTGTGTTCTCCAACCAACCCCAAGCCCTTCCTTTATACTTTTCTTGTTGACAAATCAATGGCTGTGATCTTATCACTAATCAATGGCTAAGATTAAAAGAAGCTTGATCCAAGTCACTTAGAATGTTCTAATCACATATGTAAATTAATTCACTTTAATTTTTTTAATTTCCCTAAGATAAAATTAGGGTCACCATTAAAAAATGTAATTATTTGAATAACTTTTACACCAGATCGAATTTCTCCAAACGCTTTCTGGGTCTTGGAGATCTCATGTGTTCCAGCCCCTCCATAAAGTTTTGGAGTTAGAGCGCATCCGATGCTACCCCAAAATCTCAACACTCCCTCTTTGCGAGGAGTGTTCTCTAACAATAGTTCCCCACTGAAGTGTCACCCTAATCTCTGGCATAAGTCTTCACGTCGATGCTTGGACTGCTAACCTCCATCCACTGCAATGCTTCTCTCTGTATTACTGCCAATGTCACTACCAATGACACTGCCACATTTGTACTCTCATCTCCCTCTCAAATTATTGCATGATGCTGCCCATAGCACCGCCACTGCTAACTGCTACACTGCAACTCAGTTGCTGAGAAGTAAGCAGTTGAAGGACCACCACCCAATCACTGACAGACAAGTCAGTCGGGTTGCATCTCATCACTGAAGCACCCTCTGCTACTATGCTGCGCTGTCTCTCTGAAGCTCTGCGATGTTTGCTACACTGTACTGCGTAAGCACTGCCTTTGTGCTATTGTCTCTCATCTGCACTTCTACAGACTTGAGCGTCCCAACACTGCCTCTGCTTCTCCATCATTTTCTGCACCCACTGCTCCATTCATCTTTCTATTGTCTTAAGAATCCTATAGCTCATATGTGATCCAAGAGTTTGGGAAACTCAAGGATCCTTCCTTCCCATCTATAGCTAATCTACAGATCTATATCGCCCCACCTCTTCTCTCGAGACATGAGCACTCATGGCCACATCATCCTCACTACCACTGTCCCCTCTAGTTGTTGCTGCCTTGGAATTTGAAGCTTCCTTTTCCTTCCTCTTAGGACAAGTACTGGCGAAGTGTCCAATTTTTCCACCTCTAAATCACTAGACCTTGGACAGGTCCTTCTTCTTCCATTGCTGCCGTTGTCCCTTTGATGCTAGGGCCGCCTCTCCCTCCTCTTCCTCCTTCACCTTGACACTTCCATTGTTGAATTCCTTCTTTCTCATCCTCCAGATCTCCTCCTGTTGAAGGATAGCTCACTTGCCACCCCAATTCGGGAGTTGTGCTCTACCCAAGATGCTTTGGACAAAGGTCTCCAACTCATCAGTGACTGCATTCAGGGCAGTCCTCACCAAGAGCCCTTCATCTGGAGTTGCCCTCATGGCAATCAACTGATCTCGAATATTTTGCAATCTGAAGAGGAAGGGATCAATTTCCTCTCCCTTGTGCATTTGGAACATCCACATTTGGTTCTCTAGAAGCATCTTCCGTTGGACGAAGCTGCCTTGATACAATGTGGTAAAATATTTCCACATCTCATGTGCCATCCTCTTCTTGGAAATGTGTGGTACCACGTGATCCTTCACCCCATCCATGATCAAGCGCTTTGCTTGCGCCTAATTTTCGTTGAACTTATTTATATTTTCCACATCAGTGGGCACAACTAGGAAATTTTTCACGAGGTCTATGATACCGTACTCCTTTAGGACTATCAGGATTTTTGCCATCCAAATCGCAAAGTTAGACACACCATCCAACCTATCCCGATCTCTCAATATGTACGGGGCCATCTCTGCTCAAACTGTATAAAAAGATACTCTTCTCCCTTCTACTACTGCTACACTCAACAAAAGACCAGATCTGGGTTTCTTGGTGTTAGAAATGCTATAGAGATACTGATCCCTCTGACAACTGATTTCCCTCTCGAAAATTCTTTGCCAATTCTGTTGAATCAACTCTCTACGATCACCCTCTTGATCGAATCTCACCACTTTAAAAATCCAAAAAACTAATTGGTAAGGAGGCTTTAAAAATCCACTTGTCATATTATTGCATATTTTATTTCAAATTTACACCAAAAACATCACTGTAATCTTCTAGAGTTACAAATTCGTAATATTCTTTTAATATGTTCCTGCATACAGGGAATCAAGGGATTACTTTTATTTTCATAATATCAATTGTATGTTTGACAAAAGTCTCTATCGCTATATCCCTGCTATGCACAACATCAACTATTTTCTGTTGAGTAGCATCTTCATCCACTTCCTTACCAATACAAGACATGTTGAATCCATATACATTTCCCAAAACGATAGACTAGTTCCACCTTTTCCAACACTAGCCACATACATCTTACCTATGTTTGGGAGGATTGCTCCACTAGGTTTCAACCAATGATCACGAGCATAAATAACTGAGCTGAGCAATGATTCATAAAATATGCATTATCCCATCCACTCACTCACTATCCCATCTACACTTTGACTTTCAATTGCCATGCAGTTTTCAATATCTTCTATCATGTTGTGGACTACAGTAATAACTCCTTGCGAGTTTTTATTTTTGGCATTTTCATTTTATCTTTGATCATGTTATTTTTTTTTCCATCTTGACAAGCTACAAATTCCATCTTCTTGGTTGCTTCAACTACAATTAATTTTACAGCTCCTACCTAAGATTCTTTTACAACTTCTACCTAGCTAAGATTCTTTTACGACTCCTACCTAATGATCGCCTCCAAATGTTTATTTCTCATTAATTTTGGGGGAGGGGGATTTTTTTTGTGTATTTAATGGGGAAAGGGGAAATAAGGGTATCATGGATGGGTAGAAGTGAGAGTTACTAAAATCTATAATCCTAACATCAGGGAATGAGATGGGGCCTTATGACTTGAGGGCAGAGGGGCTAGTGGGCATAGAGAGAAAGAAATAAGAGAAATTGATAGGGGGACCCCCAATAGTTTTGATAAGGGGACTAGGGGCCCTATTATCACAACCCATAATCCCTTAACCCATAACCACTAAATTACCTATCCCCGTAACCCCCAAACCATAATCCTTTAACCCCTACACTTATAACTCATAACCCATTAAACCCTTGATTCCTTAAACCCTAAGCCACTAAACCCTTAACCCCTAACTACTAACTTAGAATCCCTTAACAACCCTTAAAAGTCATGACAATGTAACTTTTGGAAGTAGTTTTGGAAAACCCCCCCACCAAAATGTCATTAGAATTAAACTTTTAGATGTAGTTGTTAAGTGACTGCCTCCAAATGTTAAATTCTCATAAGTTGTATAAGGAGTAGAATTCCAGTGCCTAATTTGATACTACTCCATGATAAATTTGATTAGTTTGGATGTGAATTGTGTTTCATGGTCAGTAATGACCTCTCTTGGCACACTGAGCCTGGTAAAAATACCCTCATAAAGAAAATTGACAATTTCCCGTTCATTTGCTAGAGCCAGCACCTTGGCCTTGACCCATTTAGTAACATCATCAATGAACACTAGAATATATTTCTTCTTTCGGGACATTGGCGTGATCAGGTCTACAAAATCAAGGGCCCACCTTTCGAATGGTTTGACTGATACTTGGGGTTGTAAGGACATTTTTTTCACTTGAACTGACCTCCCCATATTATATTAGTTATCACATTGGCTGGTATGGGGGATGATTAATCAAAAGGGCTTGAAGTGCCATTGCATGGGGCTTCATTTGATTCAATTCCATGTTGCATATTTTTTTATTAAACAAATGGTACCCATGGTGAGGAGGTCTTTACCTTTTTAATTGCATGAAGAAAATGTCAAGGGAGAGGGTGCCATCAGGTTTTCCTATTGAACCCTAATTTGCGCAAATTCAAATTCACTCCTTCATGTTCCATTGTATTTGATTCTTGGTTTTTTGTCCAAAGCACATGATATACATAAATGGAAGAGAATTAACTATTATAGGATGAATAAGGAGTTTAAAATCACCAACAAAAATCAAAGAAGATAAATGATGTTCTTTTGTCAACATTAATCCTTCATTCAACCTTAATTCACCCAAATTCTAATTCACTCCTTCATTTGCCATTTCATCTGATTATTGGTTGTTTTCCCCGAGCACATGATATACATAAATGGAAGAGAATAAACTACTATATGATGAATAAGGAGTTTAAAATTTCCAACAACAATCAAAGAAGAAAAATGATGTTCTTTTGTCAACATTAATCTTGGTTTTTGAGCTTCTGTGGTTATTGTTTATTGCAAAAAGTTATGGATTATCCACAACTTTAAGAAACAATGGTCAAAATTTCGAATCCCAACAAGGATCCATCTTTAGGACAGTATTTTGAATGAATAATGAAAGAAGAGAAGAAGGTCAGGGTTGATATATTGATGAGGAAAGAAATGCATATGCTTCCACTTGATTGCTTGAGATTGATCCTATTCCCCATACATAAAACAATTCTATTTTTCCTTTGGGACAAAGGATAACCCCTTCTACTACATTATGTTTGCTATTTTGTGACAATTTCTTCTCCATACTAGGTATAAAACACCTCAATGGCCAAACCAAGAACAAGGACAATCATCACTGGCTGTTATCTACTAATACAGGTTGACTCATCACTATTATTCAAGTAAAACCACACCACCTGTAATTACCTGCTAGTGGTCCATAATGGGACAGACTTTTACTGTTGCGAGATGCCTCTAGGTCATGGGCCATTTACTTGTTTGCTTACATTTGAACAAGATGAGTATGATGTGCAACTAGCTAGTTCCAAACCCGATAAGAGGAGTATGAGGCCCATGTATATAACTAGTCGTTGAATATTTATATGAATATTTTGTTTCATTTCTTCTATCTTTGAAGGCTATTGATAATTTTTGAGCAGACATGGCTTCTCGAGCAGTGAAGAAGCATGCACGAACATCAACGCTCAAAATGGCAGCAGTGAAAACCCCAAACAAGACCCTTAAGAGTGTCAAGAAGGCCCTGCTAATGAAGCCCGAGCCTAAAGTTGTTGAAAATGTTGAGAAACTAAAAAACCAACTCCTATGGAGGACATCAGAGTTGTCGAGGTTCCAATAAATAAATGGAAAAGAAAAAAAACTGGGAAGTTAAAAAAGCAGTGACAAAAATGTCGTCGCTCCTGAGAAGCCAACCCCTCTGAGTGAATCTGGGCCCAACAAAGGTAGAGTTTCAGGGTCTATCTTATAAACATCTCAAGTTGTTTGGTAGGGTTTAAATTTGTGTGTATGAAATGATTAGGATATGTTAATTAGAATAATTTGAGGTTTAATATTTTGTCACCATGATATTAATTGATTTGTGTTTTATTAAGAAAATGTATCATCTTCTTGTGTTTTAGATTTTCGTATATATAGAAAAATGATTAGCAACACTCTTTGTTTATAGGGTTACACATTTTTTGTGCTATGTTGATCTTGTGCCAAAGTTTTCACAAATTATCTCTATCGTGCACTAGGGTTCTTACATGGTCTTCTTGCAACTTGTATCAACTACCCTCTCGAATCCTCTAGCCAAAACCCCAACTAGGATATGGGCATATATTTTTGATGAGAGTGATCATCAAACTCAACAATATATCATAGGTTTATCATTACTAAAATTGAAAGGAAATTTTTAGTTAATCTAGGTACATGTAAAACACTATTGAGCTCAAAGATATCACCCAATGGCATTTGGAGCGAGATAGATCCCATTCTTCCTGTTGCATATTTGAAATCGTCATCAAACATCCACTTGTATGCTTGCCTCATACTCTTGAAGTTTTCCAAAGGCCATATGTTTGGATGCTCCACTATCCATGTACCATATGACACCATCATGGAGAAGTATGTCACAAGCTTGAATGAAAGCTCATCCACTCTAACAAATATTGTTTATGTTGTTATTGCTCGCCCTTCCCCTTCTTTTGAGGACACTAATAAGCATAGTTTTCAAACTCTTGACACATGAAACACTTGATATGGCCCAAGCATTTCTTACCATTGATTAGAGGAACCTGAATTCTCTTTCTATCTTGCTGACCTATACTAGGTCCCCTATTTTTTATGGCATTCAATATATTTGTAGTGAGGGTTATAATTTTTCTCTTTCGTCTCTATACCTTCAACTCGCTCTAGTTTGTATTTTCTTGGACAAAATCATCCCATAACTTCTCAAGAGTCAAAAGTGGAAATATTTCTCGGACATAGGCACCTTAGACAAAAGGTTTCCATGAAAATGAAATCCCATTCAAGGTTGTGTACCGAATCTTCATGCTTAAGCTCTTTTCAAGTTGTTGCACATTGATCATAGAGTTTATTAATTTTTATCAAAGAAGTGGCTACAGTATCTATTTTGTTGATTTGTGTGGCTCTAAGCTTGATCCTTAGAAGAATATTTCAATTGATGTTCTCACTCCGATATATAGTGAAGATAGCATCAAACATCTCGTTACTAATGGTTTTACTGATAATGTGTGGGATCCTTCATGGAGTCCAGGATGAATTTCCTTGTTTTGGCCATCTTATTTTTATTTTTTGGCAACTTTATAGATTTGTAGGTCATTCAAATTTGGTCTTTACAAATACCAAAGATCATTCTCCTCCAACAACATCTATATTTTCAATTTCATGGTATGAAATTGGAGGGACCTTATAATCTGTCTTTGTATATGAGATTGAATGTAGTCAAAATATTACTCTTGGATTACACCATTGGAAAAAATATATCAAGTACCTAAAGACAAACTATCATAGGTCCATAGTGCTTTTCTCAAGCATGAATCCAAGGCATCCCACTGTTGAAACCTTCTGACAACTTCCTATCCCAAGTAGAAGTCTGGGGTTATTGGAAGGCTTCAACAAACATGCTCTTTAGCTATGAGAATTCCATTGGATTAGGAGGTATCTCACAAAATGTTTCCCTAAGACTATCAGTCTCTTCTCTTGTCTTTGTGTGGTTAGTTACTTCTTTTGTCATTCTCTGGGTCACTCCTTTTAGCTCCAAGTACATCACAGTACTCCAGGTTTAAGGTGTAGGATAAAGAATACAGAGGAGTGTAATTTGTTCCATATTTTTATGATTACATCCCTTAGGGTGCCAGACAAAAGAAGGCCCCACTCCTTAGGAAAATGTTGAATTCTTTCGAACAAAATGTTGACACCCTCCAAAATGTCACATCAATATCCCAAAGTAATAAAAAATCAACAAGTGGCTCCATTATGGAGATAAAATATCGACTTGATCACATCAAGCCTCATGAAGAATGGTAATTCTAATCCAAATTGTCTTTTGAATTTTTCCACTAAATACCGAACCATGGAAAATAATGTTGTCCTCATTCTTACTAATTGTTTAAAAATGATATAGTCAAATTCAAGTCTGGTTTCTCCAACCTTTAGACTTGAAGATCAGAAAATTGTTGGTATACTACTTCAACATGATGGTGGGTAGAAATATAAATTTGAATTTTTATTCCATTTTCACTTACAATTTCCATCCCTTGAACTTCAACAATGATATATTTCATAGGAAAATTTAACCTATGAAGCAAACAGGGTGAAAAAAATATGGTCTGTTACTTTGCATGAGCATTTTCTTTGATCACCTGCATGACATTTGAAGGACCAATTATCTTAATTGCTACTGATATTCTAGCACCCCAATCAATTTCCTTCTCCTCCCCCGATGTTGTTATAGCCCTCAAGAAGTATGGACCTGTAGGAGATAAAGTGTTTACCAAGGGCTTATTTGTCATATTAGTCTAACCATCAAAAATATAATGGACAAGCCATTACAACTCCAACAAGTACCAATCAGTTCTAGAATTCTCTGTAGTTAATCTCTACTTTAGAAAGAGTAGTGTGTAGTTTCTTGAAGTTTGGTCCCTTGTACCTCCTAGGTGCTTCATTGAACACCTTAAGCATGTCTTGAAAACACAGTGACCACACTATATTGAAGGGTATCCCACATGAGAATTCAAAGCCATTACAAATCCAACAAGCATGAACTGGTCTTAGAATTATCTCTACAGTGAATCTCTCCTTTCATAAAATAATAGTGAATATTTTCTCAAACTTTGGCCCCTTGTAACCCCTATTTTCTTAACCACCTTCAGCATGTATTTCCAATATTTTGACCACATTACATTGAAAGGTGTTCCATATTCAAATATGGCCCTCGAATCTCTGTTTCCCGTCTCATCCTTTCACCAATATAACATTTTTGTTGAGGGTCCACTATTAAGTCACTTGCAGGGATCTTCAATGGTTAAGGGAACATGTTATCCCTATTTTGGGATTGCTTTCTTGCTTGGGGAACTTGTACAAATAGGCTTCATCATGTTCCCTTTGAAATTAATTTCTTTTTAGGAGACAGCTTCACAAAAATAAACTTGTTCAAAGGGTGTTTTAAGAAAATGGATTTAACCCCAGTGTAGGACACACTATAAGCCAACTTATTTGCTGCAATTCTACAAGCATCTTCCACCGAAGGCTTATTTTCCTTCTTCCCTATCTTTGTCACATACTTCTATAGAGGGAAATCAACATGAGATTTTTGTCAATTTCCTTCACAATCCCTTCTCCTTCCAACACTTCTCCCACCATGAACACCACAGCTAGCTGCTAAACATGAGGCCATTGCAAAAAAAAAAAAAAAGTAAGAAGAATAGGAAATATATGAAGAAAGGAATTTTTTGGCCAAAAGAGGAAGATTTCAACAAATATTGCACTCCAAACCAGCCAAATGAAGTGATTCCATGCCAAACACACTCTTCAAATCCATGCTGCTACACTCTGACTGTGTTGTTTCTCTTTAAACCTTACTATCATTGTCCTACTACAGCAAATGCCTGCTGTTATGCTAAGACTATGCTACTGCTCTTGAAACACTATTATTGTCATATTTCTCTCCAGAAACCTGTTACCATTAGTGCTCTCAACCTCTTGAAAATTTTGCAAACAAAAATTTCAAAATTTTTTCTTGGGGCTTGAATTAGGTTTTCTAGGGTTTATGTTTTCTTCCATTGACTGTGGAACCCTCTGCCATCCCCTTTCTCACCAACTACCCTTCCTATATCTGCACTACCTTTTGTATTTTTTTGGAAAAGTTTTAATAAGTGAGGATCTATTTCCTTTGCTTCGAGACGGTTTCTGACAAAAATCACAGAACCAACATTTCCAAAACTATTCAGCAAATCAGCAATTCCAGTGCAGACTGGGTGTGGAAGCAACACCCTCCCTGGTGATCCTACTAACAGGTTTTTATCAATACATCACCTATTAAAATACAGAATACGTTCTCATTAACACTATAGGATTGAATGGACCCACAAGTGGTGCTAGTTCATTCATATATAATCTAAACTATAAATTTCATCAATAAAATATTCTACATCTTCTCAGAAAGTACACTATATTTAACTAACGATGAAGATTACTGACCATAAAATACAAGTGCAGGTTAACCTTGCTACTCCATATGAGTACGATTTATGTCCAATGGTGACTACAATACACAAAATTGTACTGGGTTTCTTAATATGACAAAACAACTGGAAAATGAACAAATAGAAGATAGCAGCATTGTTGTGAACATGAACAATGGTTTTAGTAAAACCTAAGTCATTAATTACAATCTTTATAACATGACTTGGGGTGATTAAAGAAACTTAAAACTAAAGTGCACTCCATTTCATTGCCACTAACCTTCTCCCTTCTAACACTTCCCTATGTATCTTGTTTGACTGGTGACATGGGAACAAGGTATGACTAAGATTAAATATTTTTTTTTGGCTCTTAAAGCTGCCCTCCACTTTACATTCATGCTCCTCCTCATTTTATTAGTTGCCATCTCAGTGCATCTATCCACTCCATAATTAGTTAACTCGTTTGCAGTTACACTTCCAATGTGTATCATATAAATTGGTGCATGTGGCGTAGACGCTACATTATAGCATATATATGAAAATGGGAAGAATTTAAGGCAGAAAAGACTTGAAAAAATCTAGCCCTAGGGAGTGCCATGGGTAAAAAGCTGAAAACAAGCAACATATTTACAGGAAAAGCATATTCATCAACCAAAAGAACTACTTGGAGATGGAAAATCTGCACTTAAATGAAAGAGGGAAGCCCTTGCCTTACACCATATGTAGCATGCATCTGAGTGCAAATGTTGTAGACTGACATCAAGGATGATTTGTAACTAACATAACATATATGTGGGTTTGGTGATAGTGGCAGAATTTTCATTTTTAAGAGCCATGGAATGAATTATGAAGTATTCAGTTTTGAGACCATGCAGTCTTCTAAACAATTCCAGTAAGAACTAAATAGTGGATTACAAATTGCAAATAACCACAATCCACAACCAAAAGAGAAACATTCATATTCCACATGAAAACCAAAACTACCAATATAAGAAGTTAGATATAGTTCTTCCGCTGTCCCATCCAATTTTTGAACACATATTTTGGATGGAAATATCATTGATTTATGTAACCTGTTATAATCCTTTCATCTTGCCTCAGAAGAACACCACAATAGAGTTCTAACGAAGTAATATTACACCAACATTGGATAGAGACAATTTTCATTCACAACTTCAGATGAAAATTCGATTAAATTATGTTATATCCTTTTCATAAAATCTTTAAACAGAACACCAGCAGAGTTCGTAAGGAACTATTATTACACCAACATAAAGCAATGTGAACTATGGACATCAACATATAGAAGCTGCATGTATTTCCTGAGTTGTTCCCTCTGATTCCTGAGTATTGAAGAAATATTATAATGTAATCATCTTCAAGGAATCCTTCTTAATGCTCTTAATAACCTGAATAGAAGCTGAAGCTTTGGAAACTGTGGTTATGGTAGGAATCTTATATATTAATGCCATTTGTCTGAACTTCCGCCCATCTTTTTGATCTAATGCATCTCCTGAATTTGAAATCACCAGTAACTGAATCTGACCATTTGTAATCATGTCATCTACATGTGGGTGCTCTTCATGGAGTTTCAAAACTCTTTCCACTGGAATTCCGTCCATTTTCAAAAAACTAGCTATGCTAGTTGTTGCAAAAATTGTAAAACCAATTTCAATGAATCTATTTGCAATTGCTGGGAGTCTTGGTTTGGTGAAATCACTTAAACTTAAAAACACCGTGCCTACAAGAGGAAATTTTTGATTTTCTGAAATTTGTGCCTTGGAAAATGCCATAGGAAATTTAAATTCTAGGCCCATCACTTCTCCAGTGCTTCACATTTCAAGACCAAGAACCACATCACAGCCTTGAAAATTTTCAAATGGAAGTACTAATTCCTTAATAGATAAGTGACTTGGAATAACTTCCTATATATAACCAAATTCTTGAAGAGATTTTCCTAACATAAGAAGCACAACATACTTTGCTAAGGGGTGGACAATTTCCTTTGAGACAAAAGGTATTGTTCGTGATGCTCTACGATTTTCTTCAAGAAGGTAAACTTCATCAGCAGGTGTGATTGCATATTGTCAATTTATCAGTCCACAGATGCCAAGCCGCTTTGCCAATTTAGATATCCATGATCTAAGGACTGACAAGCATATAGGTGACATTGTTTCATTAGGAATAGCACAAGATGAATCACCAGAATTGACACCTGCTTGCTCAATGTGCTCCATGATACCACCAATGACCACACTACCTTTAGAATCTGTCAAATAATCTACATCAATCTCACAAGAATCTGCTAGGTGCTTATCAACGAGTACTGGCCTTTCTGGGTCCAGTTCTATTGTAGTTTCTAAGTAATGCTTCTATTTGTCATCACTGTATACAATTTCCATTGCGTGACAACCTAAAACATTAGAGGGCCTGACAAGAATAGGATAGCCAACCTTTCTCGCTATGGCCAATGCATCCTCATCACTCTTAGCAATACCACCTTGAGGTTGCTTGACTTTTAGCTCATCCAACATTACATTGAACTTCTCCCTATCTTCAGTAGCATCTGTTGAAGTGGGAGAAGTCTCCCAAATTCGTAAAAGACCTTCGCCACTTGCACCCACGGTCTTAAACTCATTGAGGTATTGTTCTATGGGTAGAGCTAGATTCAAATGTGTTTTCCTTCGAAACTGTACAATTATACCATCAGACCTCTTTTTGTCAATGACATTCAAAAAATCCTCTACTGTAAGAGGCTCAAAGTACAATCTATCACTAGTGTCATAATCTATAGATACAGTCTCAGGGTTTGAATTCATCATGATGGTTTCATATCCTGCATCTTGCGAAGTGCAAGAAACCTTAGAAAAATTCCATAGAGGTCAATAATTATCCATTCAGATAGAGGAAAATACTCTAGTGAATAATGTAGATGAGTTCAGCCACAAAAGCAATCGAGGTTTATCTCTCAGGTTATCTGAATACCCTCCTATTCTAGGGCTAAAATAATATCAAACAAAGGTTGGTCTTGTGCTTCAAATAAGCCAAAGAATAGCCATTAGGGTCGAGACTCAAACAGCCATAATGCTTAAGTGAATAGTGCCAAAGAATGTCCAAAAGAATCCATAGTCATTAGTCCTCAAATGTGCATGTAGTAGACCTTGGAACATTGTGTAATCGACCTTAGATTAGCCTGAGAAAGGGTCAAAATTCAGCCTCTGAGGTTGCCTTAGAAGACACAGATGCAAGCCTCAGAAAAACATAGAAATTTAACTTAGACTTAACATGAATTCATCCTCTTCTCCTCCGAATCTCCATGCACCAAAAAACATAAAAATGAAACCTAAAATCACAAGAAAAATGGCCTATTTCTTCTATTTTGCGCTCTGCCCCAGGCTTCAAACATTTAAAGAAAACAATCTACTTGCCATTTCTCTCTTTTGGAGAGTAGACGCGTTTCATTTGATAGTGGTTCTGGATTAGTTTTTGATATTACTGAGTACAAATGTGCCTCTGCAAATCATAATCAGTATGCCTTGCTCATGTATGTTATGGAAGAGATTTCCTTAGAGAATATGATATGGATCTAGGTGATGGAAAAATTGGAACCTTGTAGATGGCATGTGTATGCCAGTGGCCACTAGCAACCTGAGTATGCATCTTACATTGCAACCTAGAAACCTAGAAGCTAAACTTTATCAATTTATAAGATTTATAACCATCTACTAAGACTTGAAATGTAAGATTTGAACTTTATCAATTTTAAAAAACTTATAATATGACAGTCTTCTCTACATGGGCTACATGCTAGATGTTACTGTACACTACTTGAAGGTTGGAAGGGCAAGTTTTTCATTCACAGTTTTGTCTATACCAGCTTTTTTCTTGTCCATTTTCTTCTCTTTGTAGTTTGATCTAATGTTAACTTTTAAGTGTTGTACTTAACAAATATGCAAACTCTCTTTAACATGCCCCTTTTGAGAAGTTGTTTTTTGTAAACCAATCATGCACTGATATGGAAATTGGAACTAATAATACACTTCCCTATCTTTCTTGTAAATATTAGTTAGGGATCAACCATAGGATAGTTTTTTCTTGCTCGTAAAAAGGTATTAAGTTTGAAGGCACAACTCTGAACTTAAAACACCTTTAATTGTAAGGATTTATGGCTTTAATGGGTACCTTATGCCCTATTATTAAGGTGTTGCAAATTATGATAGAAATTATGATTATGGGTTCAGTTAATTATATGGTTGTCTCAAAGTGGTTTTTGTGCAGACACCACGTATTCATTCATTCCAAAAACTAGGAACATGATTTCGAATGCATCATAGTTTAGAGTATGAATATTATACTTGATTGTTTTAGTTAACTGGTTCTTGTCACATGGTGATGTTTGCTCAGACACCATTTATTCATTCATTCAAAATAGGAATGGGATTTTGAATGCATATTAGGTTAGCTCACCTTCTTGAGCCATTAGATGATCCTAAATTCTTGGTCAATTGGATATGTTAAATTTATTTTCAATTGGTGTTGTTGGGGAGGTTAATCGGGATGGCTAGAAAATTTGTTTGAAAGGAATCTAGTGTAAAGAGTAATGGGCGATAGTGATGTTGGACATCTTAATCCCCATAAAAAATTATAGTAGAATAATCACCGCTAGAGAAGCCAACATTACTAGAGGTTTGTTCTATCACTGTCATGCTGATAAAGGGTTTGGCTTATTATTTGGTAGCTTCTAGTGGGTAGTATTTTTTTTTTTGGGATATCAATCTGTCATTTGCTGAAATAATCCATTCTGGAATTTGCCACCTCCATGCAGACAAATCTTAGTTATGCATTCCTAGTAATCCATCTTCTTATGTTTGTAAATACGTCTTTCTTGTTTCCTCGGTGGAAATATTTACTTCTGTATTTACATTAGTTCATGACATGGGTTTTATATCTATAATTTTTCTCTTCCATGACGTTTCAATCTTTCATCTGCAAAAATTGAAGTCCCTGTATTCTGCTATTTGCATAAATAGGTAGTTATGGATTTTTCTACCTCCCAGTAATCTTTCAATTTCATATATATATATATATATATATATATATATATATATATATATATATATATATATATATATATATATTCACAATAGGAATATATTTTTTTTAGAATGCAACAAGATGATGGAGCTTAGTGGAAAGAAGTCACCTTCACTAAGTTGGCCCGCAGGCTATTTTTGGCGCAAAGTCTATTTTTAGACTATGTCTATTTTTAGACATATGGATCATGGTCTACGAGTTGCAGGTTGTTATTTGTGGATGGTTGGTCAAGTCGGGAAAAATAGATGGAATTCTATTTTTAGACATACTGGGCAGAATCTATTTTTAGATTGCCAGTCTAAAAATATATATGTCGAATATTATTAGCTCTTAATAATATTTGGACTATAAAAATTATCTTATCCTCTTGGAGCACTTCAGTTTGAGCTACGGATGTGGAACATGCAGCTGAAAGAAGGAATTATGCTATTCCTAGTGTTTAGATGAGCTATTGCATGATGGACTTCAGTTAGAACTCAGGTGATTGAGTTTGGTGGAGTTGATTGAGGAGTTAATGGAGTTGTGTTCAGTTTTGCTTAGTTGAACTAGTTGTGATTAGTCTAACTGATTAATACACTAGTGATGAGTGGTGTGAATTAATTATTAATTAATTCACTAATTCTAACTCATAAATCAACTAAATAATACATTAGTTAACTCAGGTGCATGGACAGTTCAGTGGAGACCAGTGGAGAGGTTAGGTGAAAGAGCAGTGTGACTATCAGTTGTGACTATACTTGTGCATGAGATTTGCACACACATTGATTGAGATTGCCAATGAGGATTGTGCAGTACATCTTGGTGGGATTAAAACTTGGATCTCATGTTTTTCCCTATTGGATTGCGCAATAGAGGCAGGCAGACAGGTGGAGCAGATTAGAGCATGTGATATGTATGATCTGAGCTTGTTTTGTGTCTAACAATTGGAGATAGTGCTGAGAGATTGTGAGTTTGTACTATGATTGTTACATGTTCTCTATCAGTATAATATACATATATTTGGGGGTTTTCAGCTTTAATCTTTCCCATAAATCCTGTGTTTATATGTGTGATTGTTTATGTTTTAATGTGCGCATGCGATTGTTTTTAATTTCGCAAATTGATGATCAATAGTAGAAGAGGTTATGTATTATGCATGAAGCTCAAATAGTGTGTGATCAGGATAATCTCAGTGAATAAGTTATCTATTATTCAAATTTCTACATTTTCTTGTCTCGTCAGTTATTGTAGCATATGCATAGATTAATAGAAGACTGATATTTAGTGAATTTTTTCAGTTATAATGGTTGTTAAATTGTACGATCTAAATTGGAAATGGTAACTAAATTTTGTTTTCGTAAAAGTGTTTTTAGTCTTGTTTATATTTGTAAATGTGTTTCTCTTGTTTCACAATAGGAGCAGTTTCTTTTAATATTTTTCTAATTCGTTTGAGCAAGGGCATCCATGGGTTTGTGAAATTCCCCATTTCTACTGCTTATGTGTCTTTGGACCTTACAAATATAATTGGAGACATATGGAGCTGGATTTAGAGAGTTTATGGTGCCAAGCTAGATTTATTAAGTTGTGATGTAATCATCAGCCTCTATGCATCCATGGTTTTGTGAAATTCCCCATTTCTAGCACTTATGCATCTTTGGACCTTACAAATATAATTGGAGATATATATGGAGTTGGATTTAAAGATTTTATGGTGCCAAGGTAGATTTATTAAGCTGTGATGTAATCATCAACCTCTATCTTTTGAATTTCTATGCCAGGGCTTATGTGATTGTCACCGAATATTTTGTTTGTAGTTGTGTAAGTATAACATTAAGTCTGTCCTTGGAAAAGGAAAATACTCAGAATTTTTTTACATTGTGATCTCCTTCTTACATATGCCTATAAGCTAGTATTGTTTACTATCACTCTTAAAGTGGGGCTACATATGATTTCATAGTTCAGCACATTTTTGTAGGTTTAAACTCTAAAGAAATTGCCAAGAAAAAAAAAATTTGCATCAACACATACTTCAACTACACTTATCTTCCTCCTTTGTTGGTGACTAATTGAGATCCGAACCAAACACTGTCCATTTTGTCTCCAATTCTCATGACTATAGTAACTGATTTTGGTGTTTAGAAGTTGGACCTACTCTTGCAGGCCCACTAACTGACTACAAAGAGCCTCAGATTCATTTTTTTGCATGGCTAAATTGGCTTTCAAAGCTTGTGACCGCCTCCAATGCTTGTACACTTGTCATCATTTTCTCTTTGAGCTTAAAAATAATCACTATAAATTATACTTGGAGTAAATAAAATTTCTTCATTAGCATATTTACCTTCTCATTGCAGCTAAAATTAAAGTTCCATGCACAAATATTGGTGCTTTCTGTTCCAGCTTGGCCTCCCCACATTGTATTCAACTTTTTCATTGTTGTGCCACGCCAAGTCACTTACCCTCTGTTTACTCCATGACCAACAGATACAATTACTTGCTCCCCAATCCAGTGTGAAAAGCTCAGTGATGCTCAATACAGGGACACATAATACCTACATATTGACTTCTTCTCTTGCACTTATTTGCAAAATTCTTGCACAGTTGAGTCATACCAATCTACAAACTAGAGACTATATTTGCAACAATAACTATCAAGCACAGGGGAAGTGCATTCCTAGGCTCACTTTTGGAAAATTTATTTCCAGGATGTCGCTTACGAGGCTGAGCCCCCAGTCACTGTTGTGAATTAGCTCTCCACAGATTTCCAACATAGTAGTTGGTAGGAACTGGTCAACCTCCAACCACAGCCTGTTACATTTAGACATTTTTCCAATTGCTAGCTCATGACAGAAGGCTGAATTAAAATTGAATTTGGGGCTTTAATTTAATTTATTGAAAGCTATAGAATTTAAAATCTATAACTGTTTCAAGATATAATTTTTAAAAGTCTAATTTAATGGGTGCTAGCTCAATGGAAGAGGACCCGCTTTACAAGTAGGAGGTTGGAGGTTCGATTCCATCATTCCCTGATATTCATATGGAATGGTAGTGATCAATTTTTGGTAACAGAGGCTCTTTTGACCATCACCAATGAGTTTATGGTGACATTTTTTGACCCTCACCAAAATATGAAATGGTGACGGCCAATGAACGCCACCATATATATGCATGAATAGTGACGACCATGAAAGGTCCCTCACCATAAATCGTTGTTGTTGATATGAAATGGTGAGGGTCATTGTTTGTCACTATAGTAATTATTCGTGATGGAATTTGATGTCGCCAATGAGCTTATCATGACACTTTTTGACCCTCAACAAATATGAAATAGTGACGGTCAATGAACGTCGCCATATATATGCACCAATAGTGACGGCCATGAAAGGTCCATCACAAAAATTTTTTGTTGTTCATATGAAATGGTGACAGTCACTATCCGTCATTATAATCAATATTCATGAAGAACCTTGAATGTCACCACAACACATACTTTCGGTGACGTTCAGTTTTTTGGTGATGGAGGCTATTCTCCGTCACCATTGCTCATATGAAATGGTGACGGTCACTCTCCGTCATTATAAATCATTATTGGTGATGAACCTTGAATGTCACCACAACACCTATACTTTCGGTGATGCCACCTTTGGTGACGTTAAATTCTTGGTGACAAAGGCTCTTTTGACCGTCACCAATGAGCTTATGGTGACATTTTTCGCCCCTCACCAATGTCTCTTTTTCTTGTAGTGTTTAAAATGGGCCTCCTAAGAAAAATGTACAACAAAAATAAACTTTATAAGAACCAATAGGATTCAAGATGATTATGTCAACCATGGGGGATGATTCACCATTTTTTAAGTAAAAGAGTAATAAGATTAAAAAATAATAAAATAATAAAACTACTTTTTCAACTCGTATTTTCAACTTATCTCCCAAATTTTTACTCAAATTTCGAGCGGGAGTACTTGTTGGATGCAAAATTTAATTCCTCATCCAAGGAGTACCCATGTTGCATACTTTCGATGGACCTTGCTACCCGAAAAATGAGAAATACATTAAAAAACGTGATTGCATTCATGTTTTTCATGTATTTTTCATTTTTCGTGTAGTTGGACCCATCGAAAGTATGCAACATGGGTACTCCTTGGATGAGGAACTAAATTCTATATCTAACGAGGATTCCTGCTTGAAATTTGGGAGATAATTTGAAAATATGAGTTGAAAAAATAGTTTTTTTCTTTTTTCCCTCCAAAATTTGATGATGTAATAAAATATTATTTTATTATTTCAACTATTACTTTATAATTTCCTTAAGAGGCCCATTTTATACCTCAAAATTCCCCTAATGTGTACTTAGAACCTATTACTTTCTGTAACAGGACATTTATAAAGAGTTGTGTGAGGTACGATTCGGTAATTCGTAAATCCTGTCACCTCCCATCAACCTCTTTGACTGAATCCTTGTATCCTCATTTCAAGCTCATCAATTGGGATAAGCAGAGATGCCGAGAAGAATTCAACATTGCAGTGACATTACAGTGGGTTGATCAGTAAGAAGCGAATTCAGAAACAACAGCAAGATGGGTGGAGCAGTGATTAAGCACGGGCCGGATTCTATGGACGCCTTGTTGAACTGTCCAGAAGCCTACCATATATTTAGAGATGCCAGATGGATTGAGTATTTCCAGAAGCTAGAAGGCTCGGACGAGGCGGTTGCAATCGAATTCATGCATAATTTGAATAAAAACCAAACCTGAGTTAGGGGCCTGCAAATTGAGGTGACTGAAGAGGTAATTGCCTGAGTAACTACATTTCCAGTAGAGGGACAGAGGTGGTTTAACAGAAAAATAAATGACCTTTCCTTGAAATAATACTTCCTATAAGGAGAAGAAAATGTGGAGAAGAAAGGTAGAGGAATTGACAAGTTATCACTTCCTCATCCATGTGCAGATTTCGCCTTAGGTTTAATCAAATACATCACTTGTGAGGGAAGATCCACGATAGTGTTTAATTATCACTTCCCTCTACTTAATCACCTTCGACACTAGAAAAATATTAATATTCCATTCTACTTATTAGGGAACATTAAGCATATGGTGGCAGCAGTAAAGACAACAGCACATCCGGAAGCATGTGTGACCAATCATGGACTCATCAAATTGATCATGTTGGATGCCCTAAGCTAGTAAGGAAGGAATTTGGAAGAATTCAAGCGAAAGAGGCCGAGGACAAGATAGGAAAAACGGGTGCCGACTTCAGGAGGAATTCAGGCAGAAGAAGAAGCCCAAAATTAGCCTGCCAAGGTCAGAATTGGGAAAGAACTGACTAATGAACCAATTGGGAATAGATGGCCAAACAAAGGGTGAAAGTTAGCCTACCCACAGAACATTTTCCCACAGCTAGAAAGTAGACAAAAGAAGAAGTATCAGAAGAAGAAAGGCAACCCTCCTCATCAGGTAAGGACGAAACTCATATCCTGTTTTTAGAACTTGAAAATCTAAGAAAGGAAAATGAAGAATTGAAGCAAACATTATCTGAGGGGAAGGAAATCTGTGTGTTTTTATGCACGAAATGTTTTCAAAAACTATTAGCGGAAAGATATAAGTTATGTTGGGAGAAAATCAGCCCAATGGAAACAAAAACAGAACGACATGAGGCTGTTACACAAGAACCTGCTAAGGATATTTCTGTTACACAAGAACTAGTAGTTGAAGCATAGCCTCCTGTAGTAATTGACCTAGAGGCCGATACATAAGAACCTTTGGAGGCCATTGCTATTATAGAAGAAACAATAATGGACACAGAGGCTACTCTAGGCAGAAACGAAGGGGTTGATACATAAGATCTCACTGAGGAAGATATTGTTACACAAGAACCAACAGTAGAGGTGGAACAACACCATTCAACAGAGGCTGTTACGCCCATTATCGATGCTAATATTGAATGCAGAAGAATGTCAGGTCCCATCTCGGGATGGATTTCTAAGAAAATCTTGTTAATTTTCGAATTACAGAAGTGGAACAAGGAAGAAGTCTCCCTTCAGGAGGGGACGATTTTTCTGAAAGAACATCGAAGGGAGATAGATGCCCTACATGAAAGATGGATGAAAGAAGAGTTGAAGAAAGGATGAGAGAATTACAAGAAGAAGGAATCCCTAAAGAAGCAGGAGGAATATTTGCTGCTGTTACAGTAGCAGGTTCGGGATCTTACCATAGATAAGCAAAAACTTCATGATCTTGCCCTCAATTTTTTGGGGTGCAGGAAGTCTTCCCCATCCTACCCCATATTTCTATGGGAATGATACTTCCTGTTCCATATGAAAGCTGTTATGGAGGACATACCCTATCTATGTTCTTCCCCTCGCACATTTTTAGATGTTTTACGTGCCTCCGATTTTGATGAGCAAATCCTGCTATGTGAGTTATTCTTACACAATATCATTTGCGAGCATGTGAGTATGAAAATGGTTGTGACAATATTATCCTATATGGGGGATCTGCAGTTGCGATCTTTTGTGTCCTTCATGAAGAATCATATTGAGTGGCATTTGGCCATCAAATATATGGATGATAATGAGGAGAAGATGGCATTACAGGTCTGGGAAAAAATAGGACATGCCGCTGAGTTAATGAGGGAATTTAGAATAATTTTGAGTACTCCTAGGATAAGGGATCCAACTGCCACTTACAGAAGAAGGATTGTGAACTTCTGCCTCAATAAGTTTCAGTGATGAAGAGTCAAGCCTTGACTGGGTTCTTGAAACACACGAAAGCTAGCATGAAAATTGATGGCCAATCGGGGGTACAGGTCTGCAAATGAAGATATAGCTGGTGCTTATGATCTAACTGACCTGCACAGGAGATATTCCCATGAGAGATGAGATTTTTCATGAGGAAATGCAAGTTATTTAGTTGGCGGGAGATGTTGGGTGCCATTTTTGCACACTTTTCTTACATTTGTTTCCCCTATTTTACCTCATGACTATAACCATTGGAACTATCTTTGCTTCTTTTTCCTACCATTCTATCTTAACTTGTGTTGTTTCACCTTATTTTCATTACTCTTCCATTTCATCCATTATTATGATGTATCATGCCTTTTTATGACTAACTGAGGATGAATGTTTGGAGAAGATATATGGTCTCTTTGTTGTCTTTCCAGATGCCATTTGTAGCACAAAGATCCTGAGCATGAGGCATAGAAGAGTACTTAAGGGTGTGCTCTTACAATGAGCTTTTTACACCATCATTCCATTACACCATGTTGTTACAGACCCGCTGGTGATCTGTTGTTACAGCTATACTGATGACTAGATCTCGTCAACTTCTGATGCTGACATGTCCTCTAGATGTTATGCTACAATTGTGATTTATCGTGATAGTTGTAGAAGTTATTAAGTATTGTATTTTTGGATAACAACCTCTAGGCGGTTTTGATTTTAATCTATAATTTTACAGTCAAACATTTATTAAGAAGTGGTTATAACCAAATGCATTCTATTTCAATCAGTATGAGAATCATAAGGTTCTCATGATTGATCCATCCCTCATTTTTCTGAGATGTAACCATTATATAGTTCTCAGCCCTTGAGGTCGAAAGGTTAGCAGAGATCATCATCTTCACTCTATAACATTCAATCATCATAATATAGAAATATTGTGTTGCTATTACATGCGTTATCTGATTTATTTTCCGTTAAGCTCTTTCTCTTCCTGTGCCATGTTAGGGAGGAAGGGCCCTCCTCTTCAGCAGGGATTGGAGTGGTTAAGTTAGATGTGTGTGTGTGTGTGTGTGTGTGTGTGTATATATATATATATATATATATATATATATATATATATATATATATATATATAATTTTATTTATGTTTTCGTGGAAGTGTTGTTGCTGTTGTTTTGTCTATGAATATATTTGCTTCAATTCCAATGTTTTATATGATGTTACAGATATGAGATCATAGATATCAGCTGGGTAATTGTTGTGTGATGCGCTAGGATAGATTAATTGAGGTGTGATTGCAGTCTTGTAGATCATTTTATTTCCCCATGACTGATTTCCTTTCAGCATTTACTTTAGCAACGATTTCCTTTATTTGGATTTGCTTTTGGTTGGGTGTATCAGCATAGACAGTGCAACTGTCATTGAAATAAGCGATGTCCCTGGATTGATAATTTATGTAACTGTTTTAGTAATTTAATAGTGATTAATATAGCCCAACAGTTTGGAATGCTTCTTTCGAGATCATGATGTGCCAAACTAGGAGGAAGCCTTCATATGGATATTTATTTTTCCACAATTGCTATGTATGGAGGAGAAAATATTAGGTTATAAAGAGAAATTATATTTATACATACCATGTGTAAATTAGACCAAGCAAGAAATCTTCCCATTTATGCAGTTGACCAAGATTTTGGTTTCTTGCAAATATCTTCAAATACTTCACAGAATTCTCAACTCAAGATTGAGGATGTAGTTCAAACTCCTAAATCTTCTCAAACTTATATTTGGAAACTTTTCTTTGATGGGTCTTGTGCAAAATATGGAGATGGAGTTGGTATAGTTTTAATTTAACCCAAGAAAAAGAACATAACTCAATCATGCAAGTTATATTTTGAGGTTACAAATAACGCTGTAGAATATAAAGCTTTCCTCTTAGGCTTAGAGTTTGCTAGAAGCTTAAACATTACAAATTTAAGTGTTTTTAGTGATTCTAAACTTATAGTAAGACAATGTTAGGAATATTTTTCAAAAAAAAGCATCCTAGGCTAAGGTATTACAGAAATAAAGTTTGGGATACAATTGAAAACTTGTTTAATGCATTTAATATAACTTTCATCCCTATAAATGAAAACATTCATGCAAACTCCTTAGCTATTTTTTTCATTTCTTTTAAAAGACCAGACAAAATTCCGATACAATACCAAATCCAAGTCAAATATAGGCCATATAATCCAGATAATCTAAATTATTAGCAAATATTTGAAGATGATGAACAACTAAAATCATTTCTTCAAGTTATTGATCAATTTTTTTGTCTTACAATTTGAAGAAGGTAAATCATGTATGAATGAAGCTGCTAAAGAAAAAGAAAATTAAGATCTAAATACAAAATTAGTTGATCATGATATTATAAAACTGTCAAACAATTTTATTCCTAAAGGCATTTTTCCTTGAGAAAAGCTATTTGATCAAAATGAAGTCGATAGAAATCTGTTGTTTATTTCACAAGAAGATGATATTAAAGAAACTAACATTGGAATTGATGAAGAGATTAAAAAAAATAAAATATGTGCATCTTTAACCCCTGAAGTTAAAACTGAATACATTAAGCTTCGTAAAAATTACAAATATTTTTTTTCTTGGTCTTATGTTGGTCTGAAAACTTATGACACATCTCTTATAGAGCATAAAATTCCACTAAAACCTGAAGCAAAACCTTACAAGAAAAATATTAGAAGAATTAATTCGGTTCTGCTTCCTACCATAGAAAAATAACTTAAGAAGCTTTTAGACATGCCCAAATAATTGTTCCCTTAAGATATTGTGATTCGGTAGCCAATTTAGTTCATGTCAGAAAGAAAAATGGAGAAATTAGACTTCATGTGGACTTGAGAAACCTTAACAAATCATCATTAAAGGATAACTATCTAGTACGAAAGATGGATCAATTACTCCAAAAGGTTTCTAGTGCTAATAGGTTTTTAATGCTTGATGGATTTTCTGGTTATAACCAGATAATCGTAAATCCAGAAGACAGAGAAAAGACCACCTTTACCACACCCTGGGGTACATTCATGTATGCCTGAATGTCTTTTGGGTTATCAAATGCAAGAGCAACATTCCAAAGAGTTCTGGATTTAGCATTTGTTGGTAAGGTGAATAAATTTGTTGTTATCTATCTTGATGATCTCATTGTTTTCTCGAACCATTTAAAACACTTGATGAAGTTATTTGGCAGGTGTAAAAAGTTTGGAATATCTCTCAACCCTAAGAATTCTTTGTTTTCCATGAAAGAAAGAAATTTAATGGGACACATAATTTCAAAACAAGGATTTGTGATAGAACCTAAAATGGTATATGCTATTCAACCATTATCACTGCCAAGAAATAAGAAAGAGATCCAAGACTTTTAGGAAAAATTAACTTCTTGAGAAGATTCATCCCTAACTATGCTAAAATAGTTAAAAACATAACTGATATTCTTAAAAAGAATCATGAAGTTAAATGCACTATTCCTACTAGATATGCTTTTGATCAAATCAATAAGGCCATTTCTTAAGCTCCTACCTTGCCCAGCCCAAATTATTGCTTACCTTCCAGTATATTTTACTTTTCTTCTGAAACCACCTTTGCTATTGTGCTATTACAAAAAAAAAAATATTCTGATGATCAGTCCATATCATTTTTCAGTAAGGTTATGCGAGATGTTGAAATCAAGTATGATATTATTGAAAAACATGCCTATGCCTTAGTTCAAGCCTTAGAATATTTCAACATGTATGTACTTCACTCATCCATTACTGCTTCTGTCCCTAACAGTGTTGTAAAAACTGTTCTTACCCAACCAGACACTGATGGAAGAAGAGGAAGGTGGATCACCCAAATCCTTGAGTTTGAACTCAGTATTAAAACCACTAAGTTAGTAAAGGGACAAGGTTTAGCTTCTTCTTACAACATCAGCTCCCCTTATGCTTCTCATAAACAAAAAATTTTAGCACTATGAGTATTTTACAAATCCATATCAAATAAAATGTTAGTGGTTGATTTCCCTAAAGAATGAAGGCATAAAAATGTTAGGAAATGAAAACAAAAATGTTCTTTAGATAAGAAAAATGGATAAAATAAAGGAAACTTGTTGAAATATGCCATTAAATTCTTAATTCTCATTTGATTATGGTTAAAAATATTTCAAAAGGTGTTAATCATAGTTTTTGGTTAATCAAACATCAAAATTTACGTTAGGCGCATATAAATTTATCGTAAGTCGCTAAATGAAAAACATATCTTGTCAGGTTTGATAAAAAGTGCCCATTTATCTACGGTTGATATGCCCTATGCCCACATCAATGACGAAGGGAGATTTTTCACCCCCCTCTGCTATTTCTGGTTAATGCGCAGGTGAGAGGGGGTGGGGGGGGGGGGTGTGTGGGTTGGGGTTGTGTGTTTGAAAGACAGTTTTAATAGCTGGCAATAAAGGCATACATGGCACTATATTATCATTTTGCACCCCCTGGCTCAAAACTAGAGACCACTCCCGACCTCCTCCGAAAACTGCGGTGGTTTCTATTTTCCATCAATGGTCATTCTTCCCTCGCCACTTGATCGTTTACCCTTCGTCTAATCATACACTGCCACCTGCTATACTCATTATCAAATCATTATAAACATTGCCAACATGTCATGTCTTACACCTTCTATTCGCTCGTTAAGCCTCTGCTCCCAGGCCGTTAGCCTCCACATCATAGCTACGCTCCAATGATCATTAAATTCGCTATGGTCAAATGAAAACCGTTAGCGATACCCTACAATTATAAATAAACACAAGCCATTATCTCTGTCACTTTTATCTAATTTTTCACCGTTTCTTGCAGGTTAAATATTCACACATGGTCCTCTGCACTACATACTATTCATATATCACCATTTACGCCTAACCTACTCTCTATTATCCAGTAAGCTACACCTTTCTCCTCTTATATCCTCTTATGTCTATCAGTATGACCCCAGAGGGGAAATCCGAAAAGATAAACACAGAAGAAACCCCTACTGCCATAGTCTCGGTCGATCTTCACCTTGTTCCCCTCGCTGATTCCCTATTCAAAATTGAGGATGTTGATTGTGTGTTCGACTTTAATGAGCTACATTATTGGCTAAATAAAAAATACATTGACAAATAGGATCCCCTTAAATTATGGGATTCATTGCTTCCTTTCTACACCTTCCCAAAAAAGCATGAATTCCCTGACCTGGTTATCTAGTGTGAAGCGAAATATGACCCTCTAAAAATAGCAGTGATGGATTAGAATGGAGAGATTATGATCACCATATTTGCTTAAACCATTAACTAGATTCTCTTAATCCCTTCATCAGACTCAGCCATTTTTCACCAGCTGAACTTATGGATCTGTATCATAAGTTAACTTTTCCAGAGAGAGCTTAAATATTTGATATTTTCTTGCCTTAAGATCTTGAATTACCTAAAAAGAATCCACCTTATCCATCTTCTATATTTCCTGAAACTTCTAAACATTACATTTCTCTACTTTCTTACCTGCTAGGATATCAAGATGAAACACTATGGATGAACCTATACTTGGTTTTCTTTCCATCTTCAATAAATATCATTAGTCATTATTCATGTATAATTATATCCAATTCTTGCTTGATAATATACATGATAAATTCATGAATCTTACTACACAAGGAGTGTTTAAGTACAGTTTTGTACTTATTCATTTCCTTCTTTTTTCAGAAAGGAGATAAATTTCCAATTCAAATCAGAAAACAGGATGATCAAGGAGTGGATCAATGAGTGATCCATTGGATAGAGATAGTCAGAACCATTTCAACAAAAAATTCATACACATATTTTATAGATTCATTTATACATCCAGTAGTACAACTTCTAAATAGTCAAAAAGAGCCAAGGATTAGAGATGAGTTAAAAAGGATTCTGCCTCTAAGTGAAAAAAATAAAACGGGTGAATGGTATTTATACCAAAATTATATAGAGATAAGGGTATAAATATGATTAGAACATTTTTTCCAATTTCCTTGAAATTAAACAAAAGAATGAAGCTCTCAAGTCCAGTGTATATAGCCAGTCTTGGAAACAGACTTCAACCTCCCAATAGAGATTGATTTTTTCTTTTGACAATGAAAAAGGGAGAATGCAGATGGCCCTTTTGCAAGCTTACGTTCCATTTCCCAAATCTCCATGAGAATATAAAAATACCATATTTTCATTTGACACTAGTCAGATACATCCCATTGATCAAATGGATATGCACAGAAAATCTAGTGAAATGTTGTTTTCCACCATGATTGCTACATCAATGTCCCTCTCCAAGCTTAGGACTACACTATCAAATGTTCAAACTTAGCTCAAGATTGAAAAAATATCTTCATTAGCTAAAGTTAACAAGCTGAAATCTTTATATCGTGTAGTCAAGATTGGATAGGATCCAAACGACTGGAAGGAAATAGAATAGATTCTCAAAAATAAAAATGCAGATATTGTAGCTTTGCGAATGGAGTTGAAGTTTCCTTCTACTGAAGATCCAAGGACCAAAGATATTAAGGAGTGTGAACAGAATAAGGAAGATATTCTCAAAATTATTATTGATAAAAAAATGAAGACAAAGAAAATTGAAGAACAATTGAAGGGTTACTAAACGAGAAGGAAACAACACAGACAACTATGATTCGAGTCACATTAGTTCCAGTAAAATTTTCAGCTACCGAACCTCCATCATCATCAATAGCAATTGAATCAACATCAACAACCACAGATCCAGTTAATTATCACAAAAATTGGCTTTACAAAAGTAGAAAAATGGCAAACTGTGGAGAAGTTCCAGAATTTAGAGTTACAAAAGATCAAGAATGACACATTGTATATGGAATAAATGCAGAAGTCTCATTGATTAGGAATCAAGATTTAAATATTTGAAAGTTAGTCCTTAATGGCTGATACCTTGGCACAAGCCAAGGAAAATATCTTGACAGACATCATCCAATCCATGGCAAAAGTATGGTCATCCATACAAATAATATTTGAACAACAAGAACTCATAACTCGATGCAGAGAAGAAATTGAAGTACAGAAAGAAGCCTTGAAGACCAAGTCAGCAGAAGCCATAGATATGATTAAAGTGTTAAATTAAAAAAGCAGAGAAGAGTTGAAAGAAATAAATTTTCCTAACAGAACAACTACCATCTCAGAGATAAAGAAGATCTTAAAAAAGAAGAATTTGATCAACTAGCTGGGGACAATGTGTCAAACCTTGGACATTGTTCACTGAAGTTTTCATTCCAAGTTTAATGTTTTCAATAAAAAATGACTACCATGTTTGGTAGCCTTAAATGAGAAATTAATCAAATTAGAATATTATTGTAAGAAATTGTATACTATTGCAACATACATAGCTAAATTTGCAGGGATCAAAGGACATATTATAGGGAAGGCTTTTCTAGAAGCCTTAGAGTTTGACTTGACCATCAAGAATGAGATTAGGCATTTCTTTCTTAACAAAACCACCTTAGAGAGATACACAGAAGTGGATGAAGTATTGAGAAAGATGGTAAATTTTCAAATACCAAGTGAAGAACTATGGGATAAGTTGTGTGATACTATTGAGTAATTTTGATCCTAACAGTATGACACTGCAACGATATTTCAAGGGCCAAGTCATAAATAGTGTCCTTCAAAGCAGAGACACATCATCCATTAGTTTCCTTATTCATATTATTTGATACTATTTTTGTAATCAGTTTTAGATATTTTCTTAGTATTATAACTAGTATAAATAAATCTCATCATGAGTTACTAAGGGTTGCACCCTTGGATGAGAATTTCTGTAGAGAACACTGTACAAGCTTTTGATCATTAATAATAAAAGAAGGATTCTAGATTTGTTTCATACAACCTTGTTCCCTTGTGAATTTTTCCTGTTTATTATTTCATATTATATTATGCATGTATTTAATTGTTATGAAGAAAACTGGGTAAGATTAGTTGAGTTTTAGTTGTCTTAAATTACTCCTGAAGATATTATCTATATCATAGAATGATTTACTGAGCTATTTTTTTATATAAGTCCCTCTCATTAATAAATTATCAACATCTTCATAACATTAAATATGTTTAGTTAAAATTTTAGACATTGTTTGAAAGTTTTCACACTTATGATCATTTGAAATATTCTATTTGAATAATTAAATAGTCATATATTATTACATATTCTTCATAATCACCTACAAAATCTAAATCACTGTGTGGAATAAAGCAGAAACCCTTTGTCCTATTAATTAATACTATCTAAAAGTTTAGACAGAGTTGCCGCAAATTGTTTTATGCATTGGTCATCCCAAAATTCCAAAATTAAAATAAAACAAAACATTATAGATGCTCTGGAATAAATTATTGACCCCAACTATATTAGAGGACAACAAAGGGATTGGTTGATTCCTTCTGGTTTATACCAAAAACATAATGTCACGTCAATTTTGGGTTTGCATTTACAAAAATAACTAAAAATAATATTGGTGTTTTTCTCCTAGTATGTTTTTCCACATACATCTCATCCATTTATGTGCTACATGTGTGGATTATAATTACATTTTTGTTATGAAATTCGTGTGTTGACGTATTCTATTTTTTACATGTATTGTTGCTAAATAAATTGAAAAGTATTATTTTTCAATAGTTGTTATAATATTGATTCAACCCCCCACTCCCATTATTATCTTGGTCTCTAACAATTGGTGTTACAACTAAGTTTCTTCAAGATCAATCTAATAGATATAAGGAAGACTAGGGACAATGTCTAACCAAGAAGGAGGTCATACCAATAAAATACCATGTTGATTTGAACAAACTATACATTCTGGAAGATAAGAATGGGGACTTATTTACAGTCTCTTTCTATAGATTACATGGGAATAGTGCAAGATGGATATGTAAGGCCTCTAATCATGGTTACAAAAGATGATAAGATTGAGTTCACATATAATGCTAAGTCAATCATTTCACTCCATACTAGATTACCTAAATGTGAATTGGTCAAATTCAAGGATTGCACAACTTCGAAGGCAATATCGGAGAAAATGAAAAACTACTACAAAGGAAATAAGAAGGTAAAGAAGGAAAAATGAAAAGGATTGAAGGTGAAGTTTAAATCCCTAAAGATGCATGAATACGAGGGAATATCAAATATTTTTCTTCGTGTGGATGAAATGGTAAATACCATAGGTTGACTTGATGAGGAATTGAAGGAGTCAATTCTAGTTCAAAACATGCTAAGATCACTTCGAGAAATATTCAATCCCAAGGTGTCAACTATAGAATAAATAAAAAATCCCAACATACTTATAGTGGATCTACTACGTGGAACACTTAATACCTATGAAATGAGGATGTCAAAAGGAAGATATAAAACAAGGGATATGAAGATAAAGTAGGTCATTACGATTCTATGTGTCCAAAGACCACATCATATCAAGACAAGTTTGGGATATGAAGCAAAGTTATGTTAAAAAAAAATGGAAAGAAATCCATTAATTTTTCTCATGCAATCAAAAGTACAACCATTGTAAATACATTTCAAAAGAAATAAGAAAATGAAGCAGGAAAAATTTATTTTAATGAGAGAAAAAGGACAAATAGATAGAAAATGATTTAAATAATTAAGAAAAGGTAATTTTTTAGATTGAAATATATGAAATCATCAAGCTACGACCACATCATTCAAGTAAGAAATCAACAAAAAACTGACATGCATCTAGAAAAAAGTCATCAAAAAAATTTAGCAATCACATTTTGTTGTGAAACCAGCTCCAAAAATATAAGAAAAGAGATATCAATGCCTTAGAAATAAGCCACTTCGAGGGGGCAACCTCCAATACATTACATAAATGAACAATTCTTGGATGATACAAATTACAAAACCTCAAAAAAAAAAGGCCACAATGTAATCCCGGTGGGGCCACAATGTAATCTTTAGCTTACCTAGGCTCAACCAATTTTAAAGAACCTGATAATAAAAATATGGGGTTACGGGGTACAATAATAACAATAAGGGGGTTACACTAGCAACAATAAGGGACTATACTAGTAATATAGGGACCTAACATGCCCCTCTCCTTCAAAAAGTGTTGTCCTCAACACTTGAGTAGCTTTGGGTGCTTCTGTATAAAATTCTCATCCTGCCATTTAGAATCTTCAGTGGGTAAGTTCTTCCACTTGATGAGATACTCTGAGGAAGCTCCAATTTGTATGCCATAGTACCAATATTTTTCACCACCTTGTAAGGACCATAGTACTTTGGTGATAATTTATTATCCTTCTTAGCTTGCCTGAGGGACATTTGTTTGTATGGTTGTAGCCATAAAAATACGCACTCTCCTACATCAAAAATTCTCTCACTGCGATGTTGATCTGCCTATTGTTTCATTCGATTTTGTGCCAAATTCAGGTTATCCTTCAAGAGTTGGAGAACTTCTTGTTGATGCTGGATGTGATCTTTGATTGCTTGAACCTTCGAATTTTGTCTTAAAGATGATGTGATGGACAGTGGATGGTATCCATAAAGTTTCATAAATGGGGTTATTTTTGCTGCAGTATAGAAGGAAGTGTTATACCACCATTCAGTGAGAAGTAACCACTTGACCCATTGTGTTTGTTTATCAGATACAAAAAAATGAAGATATCCTTCCAAACATTTATTTACTATCTCAGTTTGACCATCAGATTGAGGATGATAAGATGAGAAATGAGCTAATTGAGTACCCAAACAAGAAAATAACTCCATCCAAAAATTTCCAGTAAAAATAGGATCTCTATCGCTCATAATAACCTTTGGGTTTCCATGTAGCTTTTGAATTGTGTCCATAAATGTAGTGGCAACTGTAATTGCTTTAATTGGATGAGATAATGCACAAAAGTGTGCATACTTGGTAATTCTATCAACTACCACCATGATGAAACTCTTTCCTTTGGACTTAGGTAAACCTGTGATAAAATCCATTGAAATCTCCTCCCAACGTTGACTTGGAATGAATAAAGGTTATATAAGACTCGGGGTCTTAATTGTATCAACTTTATTCTACTGGAAAACCAAAAATTCCCCCACAAAATTTTGAATATCATATTTAAAGCCATCCAAAAAAAATTCTTTCTTCACCCTGTGGTAAGTTTTTAAAAATCCTGAGTGTCCTCCTAAAGGAGAAATGTGCAATTCCAAAAGAATCTTTTGTTTTATTTGGGAATTATTACAAAGATATAAGTGATATTTGTACCATAAGGAATCATTTTTCCAACTAAATGTATCAGATGTACTAGGATCTTGCTGCAACTTTTGAATGAGTGTCCACACTTCTTCTTCCTTCTTCCATTCATCCCTTGCTTCGGTTATCAATGCCTTGGATGATAGAAATGGCACAAAGCAATGCTTCCACCTCTTCACTCTTTCTTGAGAGTGCATCTGCAACCACATTTAGCTTCCCTTTTTTGTAGTTGATTTCAAAGTCATTACCCAACATCTTTGTGACCCATTTTTTCTGCTCTTCTGAAGATAGTATTTGTTCCCAAAATTATTTAATACTATCATGATCATTTTTTACTTTGAAGTGTCTTCCCATTAGTTAAGGTCTCCATTTCTTTAGTGCATGTAGTATTTCCAACATTTCCTTCTAATAAATATCCTTTTGTAAATACTTTCCTTTGATTGAATGACTTTCAAAAGCAATGGGTCTTCCTTCTCGCATTAAAACAACACCAATTCCATTTCTCGAGGCATCACATTCCATAGTAAAGGCTTTTGTGAAGTACGGCGTAGCTAAGACTACGCGCTAGGCACATTGCCTCTTTAAGATGTTGAGTCTTAGTAACTTTAGGAGTCCATGAAAATGCATCTTTCTTCAATAATGTTGTTAGAGTTTCTCCCTGTTCTCCATAATTATTAACAAACTTGCGATAATACTCTACATTAACTTGAGAAGAATAGAAATCCTCGCAATTCCTTTATGGTTGTGGGGACTTTCCATTCCTTAATGGCTTTAATTTTGTTAGGGTCTACCTTAACACCATCGTGAGATACAATATGAACGAGATATTCCACCTCTTGTAATCCAAAGAAACATTTGGATGTTTTTTCATATAATTGTTTCTCCTCCAAATGGTTTGAGCACCACAATCAACATGTTGAACATGATCCTTCCAAGACCTGCTGTAGATTAGTATATCATCAAAAAATACTAGCACAAATTTTCTAAGGAAGGGTTTGAAAATGGAATTCATCAATCCTTGACATGTAGAAGGTGCATTCGTAAGGCAAAAAGGCATGACCAAAAATTCATAATGACCCTTGTGAGTTTGAAATGCGGTTTTCGGAATATCTTCAGTCTTCATTCGAAGTTGATGATATCCTGAACGAAGATCCAACTTGGTAAAATAAATTTCTCCATGTAATTCATCCAATAATTCATGAATCACAGGAATGGGAAATTTATATTTAATGGTGAGCTTATTGAGTTCTGTATAATCCGGACACATGCACCATGATCCATCCTTCTTGTGTACCAATACTACAGGAGCAGAAAAATAACTTTGACTAGGTTGAATTATACCAGCTTCTAACATTTCTGCAATCATATGTTGAATTTCACTCTTTTGGACATAAGGATATCTATAAGGCCTGATGTTTGGAGGAACAGTTTTGGGAATCAAATGAATAGCATGATCATGATTACGAATAGGTGGGAGTCCTTTGGGAGTTTCAAAAACCTTGGAATGATTGTCCAAGACTTTTTGGAGATCTGCAAAAATAGATGATTTTAATGTTGGAACTTCTAGTGAGAATAATTGTGAAATTACGCCTTGTTGTTATTTCTTTAGAAGCTTTGTCATGAAATTAGAGCTTATTATCTTTCCTGACTTCCCTACAATACCTCGTAATTCAAATTCCTTTCCTTCTGAAAAAAATTTCAATAAAAGTTCTTGAAAATTAAAATCTACCGTCCCCAAAGATTGTAACCATTGTACTCCTAGTACAACATCAGCACCTCCCATAGGAATGGAAAGCATTGGACTATTTAATGAATATTCCCCCATGGTTAGATTCATATTATGGCATTTTCCAGAGAAATTTATATTTCCTCCATTTGCAACCATCACTTGACATTCTAGTGCTGGGTATAGGAAACAATTCAATTGCTTGGCTACCTTACAATGAATAAAATTATGGGTACTACCTGAATCAATCAACACTATTACCTTTTTCTTCTTGATATGTCCTTCTATCTTAAGAGTTTGAGGAGTGGTAATTCCTACCAATGCATTACATGATATGGTCGGACTCATTTCTTCTGCTTCTAGGGCTGGTTCCTGGTGTATATCCTCTTCTTTTGAAGATTCTTGTTCATTTTCTTCTTCATATTCACAATATATGCAAAATAATTTCTTCTCGGCACACTTATGACCTTTAGTGTATTTGCTATCACAACTATAGCAAAGCCCTTTTGCTCTTTTTTCTTCCAATTGTTGTGGTGTCAACCTTGTAGGTTGTGGAAATCTAGGAGTAGCAACATTTCCTTCTTTATATAAGTGAGTGGTAGGCTTCCTGGTCGCAATAATTTTACATTCAATTTTTCTTGCCAACCTTAATGCCTTCTCCAATGAATCAGGTTCAAAAACACGAAATTCATGTTGAATGTTATCATTTAAAGTACCTATGAAGAGATCAATCCTGTGTTCCTCTAGAATATCAGTTACCCCTACATTCAATTTTTTAAAGTCCTCAATGTGCTTCCCCACTGAACACTTTTGTTTGAGATTTATCAATTGGCTAAAGAAGGTGTTGCTCTTTGTATCCTCATAATCTGCTATCATTTCCTCTGTAAAAATTGTGCAAGTGACAATTTTTTTACGGGAGCAAAGCCATCGATACCATATAAATGTATTTTGTTCTAAATTTAAAGTTGCAATGCGTACCTTTTGTGTGTTTTCCACATTATTGAGATCAAAATATTTCTCCATCTATAGTATCCATGTTACAAGATCCTTTCCATCAAAATTCCTCATTTCCATTTTTGGAATATGGTGGTTCTTCCCTCCAAAATTGGAGTTTATGAAATCACGATTAACATTTCTTTTGTTATCATCATGAGTTTCCTCTACTATCTTTTCACCATTAGGAAACATTTCTTGTACCAACTTTATCAAACCGTCCATTTCTGCTTTTAGATCATTCTTCATGTTTTCCATTTTTTCATTGATATTAGCTTCCATGTCATCCATCTTAGATTCCATGCTAGCTTCCATGCCTTCCATTCCATTCCTCAAACCATCCATCTTAGATTCCACACCTTTCTTCAAACCATCTATCTTAGTTTCCACTCCTTTCTTCAAAACTTCCATGTCATTTTTTCTTGCTCTTTAAGAAAGCGAAATTTTTTGCACTTGCTCTTGTAATTTTGATATGTCATGTTGCCATTCTTTGTCTTCATGAGTCATAGAAGAGCCTTATAAAGGGAATTGATTCTAAGGCAAATACTCAGAATTAAGTCTGTACTTGGAAAAGGCAAATACTCAGAATTTTTTTACATTGTGATCTCCTTCTTACATATGCCTATAAGCTAGTATTGTTTACTATCACTCTTAAAGTGGGGCTACATATGATTTCATAGTTCAGTACATTTTTGTAAGTTTAAACTCTAAAGAAATTTCCAAGAAAAAAACAAAATTTGCATCAGCACATACTTCAACTACACTTATCTTCCTCCTTTGTTGGTGGCTAACTGAGATCCAAACCAAACACTGTCCATTTTGTCTCCAATTCTCATGACTATAGTAACTGATTTTGGTGTTCAGAAGTTGGACCTACTCCTGCAGGCCCACTAACTGACTACAAAGAGCCTCAGATTCATTTTTTTGCATGGCTAAATTGGCTTTCAAAGCTTGTGACCGCCTCCAATGCTTGTACACTTGTCATCATTTTCTCTTTGAGCTTCAAAATAATCACTATAAATTATACTTGGAGTAAATAAAATTTCTTCATTAGCATATTTACCTTCTCATTGCAGCTAAAATTAAAGTTCCATGCACAACTATTGGTGCTTTCTGTTCTAGCTTGGCCTCCCCACATTGTATTCAACTTTTTCATTGTTGTGCCACACCAAGTCACTTACCCTCTGTTTACTCCACGACCAACAGATACAATTACTTGCTCCCCAAACCAGCGTGAAAATCTTAGTGATTCTCAATATAGGGACACATAATACCTACAGATTGACTTCTTCTCTTGCACTTATTTGTAAAATTCTTGCACAGTTGAGTCATACCAATCTGCAAACTAGAGACTATATTTGCAACAATAACTATCAAGCACAGGGGAAGTACATTCCTAGGCTCACTTTTGGAAAATTTATTTCCAGGATTTCGCTTACGAGGCTGAGCCCCCAGTCACTATTGTGAATTAGCTCTCCACAGATTGCCAACATAGTAGTGGTTAGGAACTGGTCAACCTCCAACCAAAGCCTGTTACATTTAAACATTTTTCCAAATGCTAGCTCATGACAGGAGGCTGAATTAACATTGAATTTGGGGCTTTAATTTAATTTATTGAAAGCTATAGAATTTAAAATCTATAAAGGTTTCAAGATATAATTTTTAAATGTCTAATTTAAAGGGTGCTAGCTCAATGGAAGAGGACCCGCTTTACAAGTAGGAGGTTGGAGGTTCGATTCCATCATGCCCTGATATTCATATGGAATGGTAGTGATCAATTTTTGGTAACAGAGGTTTTTTTGACCATCACCAATGAGTTTATGGTGACATTTTTTGACCCTCACCAAAATATGAAATGGTGACGGCCAATGAACACCACTATATATATGCATGAATAGTGACGACCATGAAAGGTCCCTCACCATAAATTGTTTTTGTTGATATGAAATGGTGAGGGTCATTGTTTGTCATTATAGTAATTATTCGTGATGGAATTTGATGTCGCCAATGAGCTTATCATGACACTTTTTGACCCTCACCAAATAAAAAATGGTGACGGTCAATGAACGTCGCCATATATATGCACCAATAGTGATGGCCATGAAAGGTCCATCATAAAAAATCGTTGTTGTTCATATGAAATGGTAACAGTCACTATCCGTCATTATAATCAATATTCATGAAGAACCTTGAATGTCACCACAACACATACTTTCGGTGACGTTCAGTTTTTTGGTGACGGATGCTATTGTCCGTCACCATTGCTCATATGAAATGGTGACGGTCACTATCCATCATTATAAATTATTATTGGTGATTAACCTTGAATGTCACCACAACACCTATACTTTCGGTGATGCCACCTTTGGTGACGTTAAATTCTTGGTGACGAAGGCTCTTTTGACCGTCACCAATGAGCTTATGGTGACATTTTTCGCCCCTCACCAATGTCTCTTTTTCTTGTAGTGTTTAAAATGGGCCCCCTAAGAAAAATGTACAACAAAAATAAAATTTATAAGAACGAATAGGATTCAAGATGATTATGTCAGCCATGGGGGATGATTCACCATTTTTTAAGTAAAAGAGTAATAAGATTAAAAAATAATAAAATAATAAAACTACTTTTTCAACTCGTATTTTCAACTTATCTCCCAAATTTTTACTCAAATTTCGAGTAGGATTACTTGCTAGATGAAAAATTTAATTCCTCATCCAAAGAGTACCCATGTTGCATACTTTCGATAGACCCTGCTACCCGAAAAATGAGAAATACATTAAAAAACGTGATTGCAATCATGTTTTTCATGTATTTTTCATTTTTCGTGTAGTTGGACCCATCGAAAGTATGCAACATGGGTACTCCTTGGATGAGGAACTAAATTCTGTATCTAACAAGTATTCCCGCTCGAAATTTGTGAGATAAGTTGAAAATATGAGTTGAAAAAGTAGTTTTTTTGTTTTTTCCCTCCAAAATTTGATGATGTAATAAAATATTATTTTATTATTTCAACTATTACTTTATAATTTCCTTAAGAGGCCCATTTTAGACCTCAAAATTCCCCTAATGTGTACTTAGAACCTATTCTTTCTGTAACAGGACATTTATAAAGAGTTGTGTGAGGTACGATTTGGTAATCCGTAAATCCTGTCACCTCTCATCAACCTCTTTGACTGAATCCGTGTATCCTCATTTCAAGCTCATCAATTGGGATAAGCAGAGACGTCGATAAGAAATCAACATTGCAGTGACATTACAATGGGTTGATCAGTAAGAAGCGAATTCAGAAACAACAGAAAGATGGGTGGAGCAGTGGTTAAGTACGGGCCGGATTCTATGGACGCCTTGTAGAACTGTCCAGAAGCCTACCATATATTTAGAGATACCAAATGGATTGAGTATTTCCAGAAGCTAGAAGGCTCGGACGAGGCGGTTGCAATCGAACTCGTTCATAATTTGAATAAAAACCAAACCTAAGTTAGGGGCCTGTAAATTGAGGTGACTAAAGAGGTAATTTCCCGAGTAACTACATTTCCAGTAGAGGGACAAATGTGGTTTAACATAAAAATAAATGACCCCTCCTTGAAAGAATGCTTCCTATAAGGAGAAGAAAATGTGGAGAAGAAAGGTAGAGGAATTGACAAGTTATCACTTCCTTATCCATGGGCAGATTTCGCTTTAGGTTTAATCAAATACATCACTTGTGAGGGAAGATCCATGATAGTGTTTAATTATCACTTCCCTCTACTTAATAACCTTAGACACTAGAAAAATATTAATATTCCATTCTACTTATTAGAGAACATTAAGCATATGGTGGCAGCAGTAAAGACAACAGCACATCCGGAAGCATGTGTGACCAATCATGGACTCATCAAATTGATCATGTTGGATTCCCTAAGACAGTAAGGAAGGAATTTGGAAGAATTCAAGCGAAAGAGGCCGAGGACAAGCCAGGAAAAACAGGTCCCGACTTCAGGAGGAAGTCAGGCAGAAGAAGATGCCCAGACTAGCCTGCCAAGGTCAGAATTGGGAAAGAACCGACTAATGAACCAATTGGGAATAGATGGAAAAACGAAGGGTGAAAGTTAGCCTACCCACAGAAAATTTTCCCACAGCTGGAAAGTAGACAAAAGAAGAAGTATCAGAAGAAGAAAGGCAACCCTCCTCATCAGGTAAGGACGAAACTCATATCCTGTTTTTAGAACTTGAAAATCTAAGAAAGGAAAATGAAGAATTGAAGAAAATATTATATGAGGGGAAAGAAATCTTTGTGTTTCTATGCACGACATGTTTTCAAAAACTAGTAGCGGAAAGATATAAGCTATGTTGGGAAAAAATCAGCCCAATGGAAACAAAAACAGAATGACATGAGGCTGTTACACAAGAACCTGCTAAGGATATTTTTGTTACACAAGAACTAGCAGTTAAAGCAGAGCCTCCTGTAGTAATTGACCTAGAGGCCGATACATAAGAACCTTTGGAGGCCATTGCTATTATAGAAGAAACAACAATGGACACAGAGGCTACTCTAGGCGGAAACGAAGGGGTTGATACATAAGAACTCACTGAGGAAGATGTTGTTACACAAGAACCAACAGTAGAGGTGGAACAACACTATTCAACAGAGGCTGTTACACCCATTATCGATGTTGATATTGAATGCAGAAGAACGTCAGGTCCCATCTCGGCATGGATTTCTAAGAAAATCTTGTTAATTTCCAAATTACATAAGTGGAACAAGGAAGAATTCTCCCTTCAGGAGGGGATGATTTTGCTGAAAGAACATCGAAGGGAGATAGATGCCCTACATGAAAGATTGTTGAAAGAAGAGTTGAATAAAGGATGGGAGAATTATAAGAAGAAGGAATCCCTGATGAAGCATGAGGAATAGTTGCTACTGTTACAATAGCAGGTTCGGGATCTGACCATAGATAAGCAAAAACTTCATGATCTTGCCCTCAATTTTTTGGGGTGCAGGTAGTCTTCCCCATCCTACCCCATATTTCTATGGGAATGCTACGTCTTGTTCCATATGAAATTTGTTATGGAGGACATACCCTATATATGTTCTTCCCCTCGCACATTTTTAGATGTTTTCCATGCCTCCAATTTTGATGAGCAAAGCCTGTTATGTGAGTCATTCTTGCACAATATCATTTGTGAGCATGTGAGTATGAAAATGGTTGTGACGATATTATCCTATATGGGGGATCTGTAGTTGCGAGATTTTGTGTCCTTCATGAAGAATCATATTGAGTGGCATTTGGCCATAAAATATATGGATGATAATTAGGAGAAGAGGCATTATAGGTTTGGGAAAAATCAGGACAAGCTGCTGAGTTAATGAGGGAATTTAGAATAATTTTGAGTACTCCTAGAATAAGGGATCCAACTACTACTTACAGAAGAAGGATTGTGAAATTCTGCCTCAATAAGTTTTAGTGATGAAGAGTCGAGCCTTGACTGGGTTCTTGAAATGCACAAAAGCCAGCAGTGTTGAGCTACTGAAGGGGGACCCATTTGCATTCTAGAATTTCATGGTGGTTGTTACACATGTACCAGCATATGCATAGATAGTACAATCCCTTGGTTCTTTGTGGTTTGGATTGAGATTCAAGTTTCCTTTGATCTGGATGCCAATTGAGGATTATCAGAGTAATTATGAATTGAGAAAGTATGAATCAGAGTCTTGGGTATGAAAATTAATGGCCAATCAGGGGTACAGGTCTGCAGATGAAGATATAGCTGGTGCTTATGATCTAACTGACCTTCACAGGAGATATTCCCATGAGAGATGAGATTTTTCATGAGGACATGCACGTGCTTTCGTTGGGGGGAGATGTTGGGTGAAAGTTTTGCACACTTTTCTTACATTTGTTTCCCCTATTTTACCTCATGACTATAACCATTGGAACTATCTTTGCTTCTTTTTCCTACCATTCTATCTTAACTTGTGTTGTTTCACCTTATTTTCATTACTCTTCCATTTCATCCATTATTATGATGTATCGTGCCTTTTTATGACTAACTAAGGATGAATGTTTGGAGAAGATATATGGTCTTTTTGTTGTCTTTCCAGATGCCATTTGCAACACAAAAGATCCCGAGCATGAGGCATAGAAGAGTACTTAAGGGTGTGCTCTTACAATGAGCTTTTTACACCATGATGCTATTAAACCATGTTCTTACAGACCCGCTGGTGATCTGTTGTTACAGCTATACCGATGACTAGTTCTCGTCAACTCCTGATGCTGACATGTCCTCTAGATGTTATGCTACAGTTGTGATTTATCGTGATAGTTGTAGAAGTTATTAAGTATTGTATTTTTGGATAACAATCTCTAGGCGGTTTTTATTTTAATCTATAATTTTACAGTCAAACATTTATTAAGAAGTGGTTATAACCATATCCATTCTATTTCAATCAGTATGAGAATCATAAGGTTCTCATGATTGATCCATCCCTCATTTTTCTGAGATGTAACCATTATATAGTTCTCAGTCCTTGAGGTCGAAAGGTTAGCGGAGATCATCATCTTGACACTATAACTTTCAATCATCATAATATAGAAATATTGTGTTGCTATTACATGCGTTATCTGATTTAGTTTTCGTTAAGCTCTTTCTCTTCCTATGCCATATTAGGGAGGAAGGGCTCTCCTCTTTAGCAGGGATTGCAGTGGTTAAGGTAGATGTGTGTGTGTGTGTATTCGTGGAAGTGTTGTTGCTGTTGTTTTTTCTGTGAATAGATTTGCTTCAATTCCAATGTTTTATATGATGTTACAGATATGAGATCATAGATATCAGCTGGGTAATTGTTGTGTGATGCGCTAGGATAGATTAATTGAGGTGTGATTGCAGTCTTGTAGATCATTTTATTTCCCCATGACTTATTTCCTTTCAGCATTTACTTTAGCAACGATTTCCTTTATTTGGATTGGGTTTTGGTTGGGTGTATCAGCATAGACAGTGCAACTGTCATTGAAATAAACGATGTCCCTGGATTGATAATTTATGTGTACTTTTTTAGTAATTTAATAGTGATTAATATAGCCCAACAATTTGGAATGCTTCTTTCGAGATCATGATGTTCCAAACTAGGAGGAAGCCTTCATATGGATATTTATTTTTCCACAATTGCTATGTATGGAGGAGAAAATATTAGGTTATAAAGAGAAGTTAGATTTATACATACCATGTGTAAAGTAGACCAAGCAAGAAATCTTCCCATTTATGCAGTTGACCAAGATTTTGGTTTCTTGCAACTATCTTCAAATACTTCACAGAATTCTCAACTCAAGATTGAGGATGTAGTTCAAACTCCTAAATCTTCTCAAACCTATATTTGGAAACTTTTCTTTGATGGGTCTTGTGCAAAATATGGAGCTGGAGTTGGTATAGTTTTAATTTCACCCAAGAAAAACAACATAACTCAATCATGCAAGTTATATTTTGAGGTTACAAATAACGCTGCAGAATATAAATCTTTCCTCTTAGGCTTAGAGTTTGCTAGAAGCTTAAACATTACAAATTAAAGTGTTTTTAGTGATTCTGAACTTATAGTAAGACAATGTTAGGAATATTTTTCAAAAAAAGCATCCTAGGCTCAGGTATTACAGAAATAAAGTTTGGGATACAATTGAAAACTTGTTTAATGCATTTAATATAACTTTCATCCCTAGAAATGAAAAAATTCATGCAAACTCCTTAGCTATTTTTTCCATTTCTTTAAAAAGACCAGACCAAATTCTGATACAATACCAAATCCAAGTCAAATATAGGCCATATATTCCAGATAGTCTAAATTATTAGCAAATATTTGAAAATGATGAACAACTAAAATCCTTTCTTCAAGTTATTGATCAATTCTTTTGTCTTACAATTTGAAGAAGGTAAATCATATATGAATGAAGCTGCTAAAGAAAAATAAAATTAAGATCTAAATACAAAATTAGCTGATCATGATATTATAAAACTGTCAAACAATTTTATTCCTAAAGGCATTTTTCCTTGAGAAAAGCTATTTAATCAAAATGAAGTCGCTAGAAATCTGTTGTTTATTTCACAAGAAGATGATATTGAAGAAACTAACATTGGAATTGATGAAGAGACTAAAAAAATTAAAATATGTGCATCTTTAACCCCTGAAGTTAAAACTGAATACATTAAGCTTCGTAAAAATTACAAATATTTTTTTTCTTGGTCTTATGTTGGTCTGAAAACTTATGACACATCTCTTATAGAGCATAAAATTCCACTAAAACCTGAAGCAAAACCTTACACGAAAAATATTAGAAGAATTAATTCGGTTTTGCTTCCTACCATAGAAAAATAACTTAAGATGCTTTTAGACATGCCCAAATAATTGTTCCCTTAAGATATTGTGATTGGGTAGCCAATTTAGTTCATGTCAGAAAGAAAAATGGAGAAATTAGACTTCATGTGGACTTGAGAAACCTTAACAAATCATCATTAAAGGATAACTATCCAGTACGAAAGATGGATCAATTACTCCAAAAGGTTTCTATTCTAATAGGTTTTTAATGCTTGATGGATTTTCTGGTTATAACCAGATAATCGTAAATCCAGAAGACAGAGAAAATACCACCTTTACCACACCCTGGGGTAGATTCATGTATGCCTGAATGTCTTTTGGGTTATCAAATGCAAGAGCAACATTCCAAAGAGTTCTGGATTTAGCATTTGTTGGTAAGGTGAATAAATTTTTTGTTATCTATCTTGATGATCTCATTGTTTTCTCTAACCATTTAAAACACTTGATGAAGTTATTTGGCAGGTGTAAAAAGTTTGGAATATCTCTCAACCCTAAGAAGTCTTTGTTTTCCATGAAAGAAAGAAATTTAATGGGACACATAATTTCAAAAAAAGGATTTGTGATAGAACCTAAAATGGTATATGCTATTCAACCATTATCACTGCCAAGAAATAAGAAAGAGATCCAAGCCTTTTAGGAAAAATTACCTTCTTGAGAAGATTCATCCCTAACTATGCTAAAATAGTTAAAGAAATAACTGATATTCTTAAAAAGAATCATGAAGTTAAATGGACTATTCCTACTAGATATGCTTTTGATCAAATCAATAAGGCCATTTCTTAAGCTCCTACCTTGCCCAGCCCAAATTATTGCTTACCTTCCAGTATATTTTACTTTGCTTCTGAAACCACCTTTGCTATTGTGCTATTACAAAAAAATGAATATTCTGATGATCATTCCATATCATTTTTCAGTAAGGTTATGCGAGATGTTGAAATCAAGTACGATATTATTGAAAAACAGGCCTATGCCTTAGTTCAAGCCTTAAAATATTTCAACATGTATGTACTTCACTCATCCATTACTGTTTCTGTCCCTAACAGTGTTGTAAAAACTATTCTTACCCAACCAAACACTAATGGAAGAAGAGGAAGGTGGATCACCCAAATCCTTGAGTTTGACCTCAGTATTAAAACCACTAAGTTAGTAAAGGGACAAGGTTTAGCTTCTTGTTACAACATCGGCTCCCCTTATGCTTCTCATAAACAAAAAATGTTAGCACTATGAGTATTTTACAAATCCATATCAAATAAAATGTTAGTGGTTGATTTCCCTAAAGAATGAAGGCATAAAAATGTTAGGAAATGAAAACAAAAATGTTCTTTAGATAAGAAAAATGGATAAAATAAAGGAAAATTGTTGAAATGTGCCATTAAATTCTTAATTCTCATTTGATTATGGTTAAAAATATTTCAAAAGGCGTTAACCATAGTTTTTGGTTAATCAAACATCAAAATTTACGTTAGGCGCATATAAATTTATCCTAAGTCGCTAAATGAAAAACATATCTTGTCAGGTTTGATAAAAAGTGCCCATTTATCTACGGTTGATATGCCCTCTGCCCACATCAATGACGAAGGGAGATTTTTCACCCCCCTCTTCTATTTCTGGTTAATGCGCAGGTCAGAGGGGGTGGGGGGGCGGGTGTCGGTTGGGGTTTTGTGTCTGAAAGACAGTTTTAATAGCTGGCACTAAAGGCATACATGGCACTATATTATCATTTTTCACCCCCTGGCTCAAAACCAGAGACCACTCCCGACCTCCTCCGAAAACTGCAGTGGTTTCTATTTTCCATCAATGGTCATTCTTCCCTCGCCACTTGATCGTTTACCCTCCGTCTAATCATACACTGCCACCTGCTATACTCATTATCAGATCATTTTAAACATTGCCAACATGTCATGTCCTACACCTTCTATTCGCTTGTTAAGCCTCTGCTCCTAGGCCGTTAGCCTCCACATCATAGCTATGCTCCAATGATCATTAAATTCACTACGGTCAAATGAAAACCGTTAGCCAGTCCCTACAGTGATAAATAAACCCGAGCCATTATCTTTGTCACTTTTATCTAATTTTTCACTGTTTCTTGCAGGTTAAATATTCACAGACGGTCCTCTGCACTGCATACTATTCATCTATCATCATTTACACCCAACCTGCTCTCTATTATCCAGTAAGCTACACCTTTCTCCTCTTATATCCTCTTATGTCTATCAGTATGACCCCAAAGGGGAAATCCGAAAAGATAAACACAGAAGAAACCCCTGCTGCCACAGTCTCGGTCGATCTTCACCTTGTTCCCCTCGCTGATTCCCTATTCAAAATTGAGGATGCTGATTGTGTGTTCGACTTTAATGAACTACATTATTGGCTAAATAAAAAATACATTGACAAATAGGATCCCATTAAATTATGGGATTCATTGCTTCCTTTCTACACCTTCCCAAAAAAGCATGAATTCCCTAACCTGGTTATCGAGTGGGAAGCCAAATATGACCCTCTAAAAATAGCAGTGATGGATTAGAATGGAGATATTATGATCACCATCTTTGCTTAAACCATTAACTAGATGCTCTTAATCCCTTCATCAGACTCAGCCATATTTCACTAGCTGAACTTATGAATCTGTATCATAAGTTAAATTTTCCAGAGAGAGCTTAAATATTTGATATTTTCTTGCCTTAAGATCTTGAATTACCTAAAAAGAATCCACCTTATCCATCTTCTATATTTCCTGAAACTTCTAAACATTACATTTCTCTACTTTCTTACCTGCTAGGATATCAAGATGAAACACTATGGATGAACCTATACTTGGTTTTCTTTCCATCTTCAATAAATATCATCAGTCATTATTCATGTATAGTTATATCCAATTCTTGGTTGATAATATACATGATAAATTCATGAATATTACTACACAAGGAGTGTTTAAGTACATTTTTGTACTTATTCATTTCCTTCTTTTTTAGAAAGGAGATAAATTTCCAATTCAAATTAGAAAACAGGATGATCAAGGAGTGGATCAATGAGTGATCCATTGGATAGATATAGTCAGAACCATTTCCACAAAAGCTTCATACACAGATTTTATAGATTCATTTATACATCCAGTAGTACAACTTCTAAATAGTCAGACAGAGCCAAGGATTATAGATGAGTTAAAAAGGATTCTACCTCTAAGTTAACAAACTAAAATGGGTGACTGGTATTTATACCAAAATTATATAGAGATAAGGGTATATAGATGATCAGAACATTTTTTCCAATTTCCTTGAAATTAAACAAAAGAATGAAACTCTCAAGTCCAGTGTATATAGCCAGTCTTGGAAACAGACTTCAACCTCCCAATAGAGATTGATTTTTTCTTTTGACAGTGAAAAAGGGAGAATGTAGATGGCCCTTTTGCAAGCTTAGGTTCCATTTCCAAAATCTTCATGAGAATATAAAAATACCATATTTTCATTTGACACCAGTCAGATACATCCCATTGATCAAATGGATATGCACAGAAAATATGGTGAAATGTTGTTTTCCACCATGATTGCTACTTCAATGTCCCTCTCCAAGCTTAGGACTACACTATCAAATGTTCAATATTAGCTCAAGATTGAAAAAATATCTTTATTAGCTAAAGATAAAAAGCTGAAATATTTATATCGTTCAGTCAAGATTGGATAGGATCCAAACGACTGCAAGGAAATAGAATAGATTCTCAAAAATAAAAATGCAGATATTGCAGCTCTGTGAATGGAGTTGAAGTTTCCTTCTACTGAAGATCCAAGGACCAAAGATATTCAGGAGAGTGAACAGAATAAGGAAGAGATGCTCAAAATTATTATTGATCAAAAAATGCAGACAAAGAAAATGGAAGAACAATTGAAGGGTTACTAAAGGAGAAGGAAACAACACAGACAAATATGGTTCGATTCACATCAGTTCCAGTAACATTTTCAGGTACCGAACCTTCATCATCATCAATAACAATTGAATCAACATCAACAACCATAGATCCAGTTATCTAGCACAAAAATTGACTTTACAAAAGTAGAAAAATGACAAACTGTGGAGAAGTTCCAGAATTTAGAGTTACAAAAGATCAAGAATGACACATTGTATATGGAATAAATGCAGAAGTCTCGTTGATTAGGAATCAAGATTTAAATATTTGAAAGTTAGTCCTTAATGGCTGATACCTTGGTGCAAGCCAAGGAAAATATCTTGACAGACATCATCCAATCCATGACAAAAGTATGGCCATCCATACAAATAATATTTGAACAACAAGAACTCATAATTCGATGAAGAACGGAAATTGAAGTACAGAAAGAAGCCTTGAAGACCAAGTCAGCAGAAGCCATAGATATGATTAAAGTGTTAAATTAAAAAAGTAGAGAAGAGCTGAAAGAAATAAATTTTCCTAACAGAACAACTACCATCTCAGAGATAAAGAAGATCTTAAAAAAGAAGAATTTGATCAACTAGCTCGGGACAATGTGTCAAACCTTGGACATTGTTCACCGAAGTTTTCATTCCAAGTTTAATGTTTTCAATAAAAAATGACTACCATGATTGGTAGCCTTAAATGATAAATTAATCAGATTAGAAGATTATTGTAAGAAATTGTATACTATTGCAACATACATAGCTAAATTTGTAGGGATCAAAGGACATATTATAGGGAAGGCTTTTCTAGAAGCCTTAGAGTTTGACTTGACCATCAAGAATGAGATTAGGCATTTTTTTCTTAACAAAACCACCTTAGAGAGATACACAGAATTGGATGAAGTATTGAGAAAGATGGTAAATTTTCAAATACCAAGTGAAGAAGTATGGGATAAGTTGTGTGATGCTATTGAGTAATTATGATCCTAACAGTATGACACCACAATGATATTTCAAGGGCCAAGTCATAAATAGTGTCCTTCAAAGCAGAGACACATCATCCAATAGTTTCCTTCTTCATATTATTTGATACTATTTTTTTAATCAGTTTTAGATATTTTCTTAGAATTATAACTAGTATAAATAAATCGCATCATGAGTTACTAAGGGTTACACCCTTGGATGAGAATTTCTGTAGAGAACACTGTACAAGCTTTTGATCATTAAAAATAAAAGAAGGATTCTAGATTTGTTTCATACAACCTTGTTCCCTTGTGATTTTTTCCTGTTTATTATTTCATATTATATTATGCATGTATTTAATTGTTATGAAGAAAACTAGGTAAGATTAGTTGAGTTTTAGTTGTCTTAAATTACTCCTGAAGTTATTATCTATATCATAGAATGATTTACTGAGCTATTTTTTTATATAAGTCCCTCTCATCAATAATTTATCAACATCTTCATAACATTAAATATGTTTTGTTAAAATTTTAGACATTGTTTGAAAGTTTTCACACTTATGATCATTTGAAATATTCTATTTGAATAATTAAATAATCATATATTATTACATATTATTCTTAATCACCTACAAAATCTAAATCACTGTGTGGAATAAAGTAGCAACCCTTTGTCCTATTAATTAATACTATCTAAAAGTTTAGACAGAGTTGTCGTAAATTGTTTTATGCATTGGTCATCCCAAAATTCAAAAATTAAAACAAAACAAAACATTATAGATGCTCTGGAATAAGTTATTGACCCCAATTATCTTAGAGGACAACAGAGGGATTGGTTGATTCCTTCTGGTTTATACCGAAAACATGATCTCACGTCAATTTTGGGTTTGCATTTACAAAAAGAACTAAAAATAATATTGGTGTTTTTCTCCTAGTATGTGTTTCCACATACATCTCATCCATTTATGTGCTACATGTGTGGATTATAATTACATTTTTGTTCTGAAATTCGTGTGTTGACGTATTCTATTTTTTACATGTATTGTTGCTAAATAAATTGAAAAGTATTATTTTTCAATAGTTGTTAGAATATTGATTCAACCCCCCACTCCCATTATTATCTTGGTCTCTAACAATTGGTGTTACAACTAAGTTTCTTCAAGATAAATTTAATAGATATAAGGAAGACTAGGGACAATGTTTAACCAAGAAGGAGGTCATACCAATAAAATACCATGTTGATTTGAACAAACTATACATTCTGGAAGATAAGAATGGGGACTTATTTACAGTCTCTTTCTATAGATTACATGGGAATAGTGCAAGATGGATATGTAAGGCCTCTAATCATGGTTACAAAATATGATAAGATTGAGTTCACATATAATGCTAAGTCAATCATTTCACTCCATACTACATTACCTAAATGTGAATTGGTCAAATTCATGGATTGCACAACTTCGAAGGCAATATTGGAGAAAATGAACAACTACTACAAAGGAAATAAGAAGGTAAAGAAGGAAAAATGAAAAGGATTCAAGGTGAAGTTTAAATCCCTAAAGATGCATGAATACGAGGGAATATCAAATATTTTTCTTCGTGTGGATGAAGTGGTAAATACCATAGGTCGACTTGATGAGGAATTGAAGGAGTCAATTCTAGTTCAAAACGTGCTAAGATCACTTCGAGAAATATTCAATCCCAAGGTGTCAGCTATAAATAAATAACAAATCCCAACATACTTATAGTGGATCTACTACGTGGAACACTTAATACCTATGAAATGAGGATGTCAAAAGGAAGATATAAAACAAGGGATATGAAGATAAAGTAGGTCATTACGATTCTATGTGTCCAAAGACCACATCATATCAAGACAAGTTTGGGATATGAATCAAAGTTACGTTAAAAAATAAATAAAAAGAAATCCATTAATTTTTCTCATGCAATCAAAAGTACGACCATTGTAAATACATTTCAAAAGCAATAAGAAAATGAAGCAGGAAAAAATTATTTTAATGAGAGAAAAAGGACAAATAGATAGAAAATGATTTAAATAAGTAAGAAAAGGTAATTTTTTAGATTGAAATATATGAAATCATCAAGCTACGACCACATCATTCAAGTAAGAAGTCAACAAAAAACTGACATGCATCTAGAAAAAAGTCATCAAAAAAAATTTAGCAATCACATTTTGTTGTGAAAGCAACTCCAAAAATATAAGAAAAGAGATATCAACGCCTTAGAAATAAGCCACTTCGAGGGGGAAACCTCCAATACATTACATAAATGAACATTTCTTGGATGATACAAATTACAAAACCTCATTTCTATATATAGGAATCCATGGGACACAATGTAATCCCAGTGGGGCCACAATGTAATCCTAGCTTACCTAACAATAATAATTTAAGGGCACCATAATAAAAATATGGGGGTTACAGGGGTACAATAATAACAATAAGGGGGTTACTCTAGCAACAATAAGGGACTATACTAGTAATATAGGGACCTAACATGCCCCTCTCCTTCAAAAAGTGTTGTGCTCAACACTTGAGTACCTTTGGGTGCTTCTGTATAAAATTCTCATCCTCCCATGTAGAATCTTCAATGGGTAAGTTCTTCCACTTGATGAGATACTCTGAAATTGATCGATTTCGTAGCTATCAAGTTCTTTTTTACGTGACTGCTTCAGGTTCCAATATGATTTTTCCTTCCTCATCAAGTTCTGGCAATATTGTTTGAACTGGAAGATTTTCACCTATAACCTTCTTTAAGCATGAAACATGGAAAACAAGATGCACTCGTGAAGAAGCAGGAAGCTCCAATTTGTATGCCATAGTACCAATCTTTTGCAACACCTTGTAAGGACCATAGTACTTTGGTGATAATTTACTATCCTTCTTAGCTTGCTTGAGGGAAATTTGTTTGTATGGTTGTAGCCATAAAAATACCCAGTCTCCTACATCAAAACTTCTCTCACTGCGATGTTGATCTGCCTATTGTTTCATTCGATTTTGTGCCAAATTCAGGTTATCCTTCAAGAGTTGGAGAACTTTTTGTTGATGCTGGATGTGATCTTTGATTGCTTGAACCTTCAAATTTTGTATTAAATATGATGTGATGGAAAGTGGATGGTATCCATAAAGTTTCATAAATGGGGTCATTTTTGCTGCACTATGGAAGGAAGTGTTATACCACCATTCAGTGAGAGGTAACCACTTGACCCATTTTGTTTGTTTATCAGATACAAAAAAATGAAGATATCCTTCTAAACATTTATTTACTATCTCAGTTTGACCATCAGATTGAGGATGATAAGATGAGCTATGAGCTAATTGAGTACCCAAACAAGAAAATAACTCCATCCAAAAATTTCCAGGAAAAATAGGATCTCTATTGCTCATAATAACCTTTGGGTTTCCATGTAGCTTTTGAATTGTGTCCATAAATGTAGTAGCAACTGTACTTGCTTTAATTGGATGAGATAATGCACAAAAGTGTGCATACTTGGTAAGTCTATCAACTACCACCATGATGACACTCTTTCCTTTGGACTTAGGTAAACCTGTGATAAAATCCATTGAAATCTCCTCCCAACATTGACTTGGAATGAATAAAGGTTATATAAGACTCGGGGTCTTAATTGTATCAACTTTATTCTGCTGGAAAACCAAAAATTCCGCCACAAACTTTTGAATATCATATTTAAGGCCATCCAAAAAAAATTCTTTCTTCACCCTGTGGTAAGTTTTTAAAAATCCTGAGTGTCCTCCTAAAGGAGAAATGTGCAATTCCAAAAGAATATTTTGTTTTATTTGGGAATTCTTACAAAGATATAAGTGATCTTTGTACCATAAGGAGTCATTTTTCCAACTAAATGTATCAGATGTACTAGGATCTTGCTGCAACTTTTGAATGAGTGTCCACACTTCTTTTTCCTTCTTCCATTCATCCCTTGCTTCAGTTATCCAATCTGCTTGGATGATAGAAATGGCACAAAGCAATGCTTCCACCTCTTCACTCTTTCTTGAGAGTGCATCTGCAACCACATTTAGCTTCCCTTTATTGTAGATGATTTCAAAGTCATAACCCAACATATTTGTGACCCATTTTTGCTGCTCTTCTGAAGATAGTCTTTGTTCCCAAAAGTATTTAAGACTATCATGATCATTTTTTACCTTGAAGTGTCTTCCCATTAGGTAAGGTCTTCATTTCTTTAGTGCATGTAGTATTTCCAACATTTCCTTCTAATAAATATCCTTTTGTAAATACTTTCCTTTGATTGAATGACTTTCAAAAGCAATGGGTCTTCCTTCTCGCATTAAAACAACACCAATTCCATTTCTCGAGGCATCACATTCCATAGTAAAGGTTTTTGTGAAGTCTGGCGTAGCTAAGACTACCGCTAGGCACATTGCCTCTTTAAGATGTTCAAAGGTCTTAGTAGCTTTAGGAGTCCATGAAAATGCATCTTTCTTCAATAATGTTGTTAGAGTTGCTCCTATTCTCCCATAATTATTAACAAACTTGCGATAATACTCTGTTAACCCGAGAAATCCTCGCAATTCCTTTATGGTTGTGGGGACTTTCCATTCCTTAATGGCTTTAATTTTGTTAGGTTCTACCTTAACACCATCGTGAGATACAATATGAACCAGATATTCCACCTCTTGTAATCCAAAGAAACATTTGGATGTTTTTTCATATAATTGTTTCTCCTCCAATAGTTTGAGCACCCTGTCAACATGTTGAACATGATCCTTCCAAGACCTACTGTAGATTAGTATATCATCAAAAAATACTAGCACAAATTTTCTAAGGAAGGGTTTGAAAATGGAATTCATCAACCCTTGACATGTAGAAGGTGCATTGGTAAGACCAAAAGGCATGACCAAAAATTCATAATGACCCTCATGAGTTCGAAATGCTGTTTTTGGAATATCTTCAGTCTTCATTCTAATTTGATGATATCCTGAACGAAGATCCAACTTGGTAAAATAAATTTCTCCATGTAATTCATCCAATAATTGATCAATCACAGGAATGGGAAATTTATATTTAATGGTGAGCTTATTGAGTTCCGTATAATCCGGACACATGCACCATGATCCATCCTTCTTGTGTACCAATACTACAGGAGCAGAAAAATAACTTTGACTAGGTTGAATTATACCAACTTCTAACATTTCTGCAATCATATGTTCAATTTCACTCTTTTGGACATAAGGATATCTATAAGGCTTGATGTTTGGAGGAACAGTTTTGGGAATAAAATGAATAGCATGATCATGATTACGAATAGGTGTGAGTTATTTGGGAGTTTCAAACACCTTGGAATGATTGTCCAAGAATTTTTGGAGATCTGCAGAAATAGATGATTTTAATGTTGGAACTTCTAGTGAGCATAATTGTGCAATTACAACTTGTTGTTATTTCTTTAGAAGCTTTTTCATGACATTAGAGCTTATTATCTTTCCCGGCTTCCCTAAAATACCCCGTAATTCAACTTCCTTTCCTTCTGAAAAAAATTTCAATAAAAGTTCTTGAAAATTAAAATCTATTGTCCCCAAAGATTGTAACCATTGTACTCCTAGTACAACATCAACACCTCCCATAGGAATGGAAAGCATTGGACTATTAAATACATATTCCCCCATGGTTAGCTTGATATTATGGCATTTTCCAGAGAAATTTATATTTCCTCCATTTGCAACCATCACTTGACATTCTAGTGCTGGGTATAGGAAACAATTCAATTCCTTGGATACCTTACAATGAATAAAATTATGGGTACTACCTGAATAAATCAACACTATTACCTTTTTCTTCTTGATATGTCCTTCTATATTAAGAGTTTGAGGAGTGGTAATTCCTGCCAATGCATTACATGATATGGTCGGACTCATTTCTTCCTCTTCTAGGGCTAGTTCCTGGTGTATATCCTCTTCTTTTGAAGATTCTTGTTCATTTTCTTCTTCATCTTCACAATCTATGAAAAATAATTTCTTCTCAGCACACTTATGACCTTTAGTGTATTTGCTATCACAACTATAGCAAAGCCCTTTTGCTCTTTTTTCTTCCAATTGTTGTGGTGTCAACCTTCTAGGTTGTGGAAATCTAGGAGTAGCAACACTTTCTTCTTTATATAAGTGAGTGGTAGGCTTCCTTGTCGCAATAATTTTACATTCATTTTTTCTTGCCAACCTTAATGCCTTCTCCAATGAATCAGGTTCCAAAACACAAACTTCATGTTGAATGTTATCCTTTAAAGTACCTATGAAGAGATCAATCATGTGTTCCTCTAGAATATCAGTTACCCCTACATTCAATTTTTGAAAGTCCTCAATGTGCTTCCCCACTGAACACTTTTGTTTGAGATTTATCAATTGGCTAAAGAAGGTGTTGCTCTTTGTATCCTCATAATGTGCTATCATTTCCTCCATAAAAATTGACCAAGTGACAATTTTTTTACGGGAGAAAAGTCATCGATACCATATAAATGTATTTTGTTCTAAATTTAAAGTTGCAATGCGTACCTTTTGTGTGTTTTGCACATTATTGAGATCAAATTATTTCTCCATCTGTAGTATGCATGTTACAAGATTCTTTCCATCAAACTTCCTCATATCCATTTTTGGAATATGGTGGTTCTTCCCTCCAAAAGTGGAGTTTATGAAATCACGATTAACATTTCTTTTGTTATCATCATGAGTTTCCTCTACTATCTTTTCACCATTAGGAAACATTTCTTGTACCAACTTTGTCAAACCGTCCATTTCTGCTTTTAGATCATTCTTCATGTTTTCCATTTTTTCATTGATCTTATCTTCCATGTCATCCATCTTAGATTCCATGCTAGCTTCCATGCCTTCCATTCCATTCCTCAAACCATCCATCTTAGATTCCACACCTTTCTTCAAACCGTCTATCTTAGTTTCCACTCCTTTCTTCAAAACTTCCATGTCATTTTTTGTTGCTCTTTAAGAGAGCGAAATTTGTTGCACTTGCTCTTGTAATTTTCATATGTCATGTTGCCATTCTTCGTCTTCATGAGTCATAGAAGAGCCTTATAAAGGGAATTGATTCCAAGGCAAATACTCAGAATTAAGTCTGTACTTGGAAAAGGAAAATACTCATAATTTTTTTACATTGTGATCTCCTTCTTACATATGCCTATAAGCTAGTATTGTTTACTATCACTCTTAAAGTGGGGCTACTATGATTTCATAGTTCAGTACATTTTTGTAGGTTTAAACTCTAAAGAAATTTCCAAGAAAAAAACAAAATTTTCATCAGCACATACTTCAACTACACTTATCTTCCTCCTTTGTTGGTGGCTAACTGAGATCCGAACCAAACACTGTCCATTTTGTCTCCAATTCTCATGACTATAGTAACTAATTTTGGTGTTCAGAAGTTGGACCTACTCATGAAGGCCCACTAACTGACTACAAAGAGCCTCAGATTCATTTTTTTGCATGGCTAAATTGGATTTCAAAGCTTGTGACCGCCTCCAATGCTTGTACACTTGTCATCATTTTCTCTTTGAGCTTCAAAATAATCACTATAAATTATAGTTGGAGTAAATCAAATTTCTTCATTAACATATTTACCTTCTCATTGTAGCTGAAGTTAAAGTTCCATGCACAACTATTGGTGCTTTCTGTTCCAACTTGGCCTCCCCACATTGTATTCAACTTTTTCATTGTTGTGCCACACCAAGTCACTTACCCTCTGTTTACTCCATGACCAACAGATACAATTACTTGCTCCCAAAACCAGCGTGAAAATATCAGTGATGCTCACTATAGGGACACATAATACCTACAGATTGACTTCTGCTCTTGCACTTATTTGCAAAATTCTTGCACAGTTGAGTCATACCAATCTACAAACTAGAGACTATATTTGCAATAATAACTATCAAGCACAGGGGAAGTACATTCCTAGGCTCACTTTTGGAAAATCTATTTCCAGGATGTCACTTACGAGGCTGAGCCCCCAGTCACTGTTGTGAATTAGCTCTCCAAAGATTGCCAACATAGTAGTGGTTAGGAACTGGTCAACCTCCAACCAAAGCCTTTTACATTTAGACATTTTTCCAATTGCTAGCTCATGACAGGAGTTTGAATTAACATTGAATTTGGGGCTTTAATTTAATTTATTGAAAGCTATAGAATTTAAAATCTATAAAGGTTTCAAGATATAATTTTTAAAAGTCTAATTTAAAGGGTGCTAGCTCAATGGAAGAGGACCCGCTTTACAAGTAGGAGGTTGGAGGTTCGATTCCATCGTGCCCTGATATTCATATGGAATGGAAGTGATCAATTTTCTGTAATGGAGGCTCTTTTGACCATCACCAACGAGTTTATGGTGACATTTTTTGACCCTCACCAAAATATGAAATGGTGACGACCAATGAATGCCACCATATATATGCATGAATAGTGACGACCATGAAAGGTCCCTCACCATAAATCGTTTTTATTGATATGAAATGGTGAGGGTCATTGTTTGTCATTATAGTAATTATTCGTGATGGAATTCGATGTCGCCAATGAGCTTATCATGACACTTTTTGACCCTCACCAAATATGAAATGGTGACGGTCAATGAACGTTGCCATATATGTGCACCAATAGTGACGGCCATGAAAGGTCCATCACAAAAAATCGTTGTTGTTCATATGAAATGGTGACAGTCACTATCCATCATTATAATCAATATTCATGAAGAACCTTGAATGTCACCACAACACATACTTTCAGTGACGTTCAATTTTTTGGTGACAGAGGCTATTGTCTGTCACCATTGCTCATATGAAATGGTGACGGTCACTATTCGTCATTATAAATCATTATTGATGATGAACCTTGAATGTCACCACAACACCAATACTTTCGGTGATTCCACCTTTGGTGACGTTAAATTCTTGGCAACAAAGGCTCTTCTGATCGTCACCAATGAGCTTATGGTGACATTTTTCTCCCCTCACCAATGTCTCTTTTTCTTGTAGTGTTTAAAATGGGCCTCCTAAGAAAAATGTACAACAAAAATAAAATTTATAAGAACCAATAGGATTCAAGATGATTATGTCAACCATGGGGGATGATTCACCATTTTTTAAGTAAAAGAGTAATAAGATTAAAAAATAATAAAATAATAAAACTACTTTTTCAACTCCTATTTTCAACTTATCTCCCAAATTTTTACTCAAATTTCGAGCGGGAGTACTTGTTGGATGCAAAATTTAATTCCTCATCCAAGGAGTACCCATGTTGCATACTTTTGATAGACCCTGCTACCCGAAAAATGAGAAATACATTAAAAAACGTGATTGCAATCATGTTTTTCATGTATTTTTCATTTTTCGTGTAGTTGGACCCATCGAAAGTATGAAACATGGGTACTCCTTGGATGAGGAACTAAATTCTATATCTAACGAGTATTCCCGCTCGAAATTTGGGAGATAAGTTGAAAATATGAGTTGAAAAACTAGTTTTTTTCTTTTTTTCCCTCCAAAATTTGATGATGTAATAAAATCTTATTTTATTATTTCAACTGTTACTTTATAATTTCCTTAAGAGGCCCATTTTAGATCTCAAAATTCCCATAATGTGTACTTAGAACCTATTACTTTCTGTAACAGGACATTTATAAAGAGTTGTGTTAGGTCTCTGTAATTTATTAGCAAGATTGGGAGAGTCCAATCACAGAGTTAACATCATTTCAACCAACTTTGGGATTCTAGGATCTAGCCCTCCTGAATCCGGAGAGGGATCTCTCCAATATGTACAGAGATGGATATTGTCTTTGAAAAGCTTAAGGTAATGATATTAGGCTAGTTATGAAGGCCAAGGGTTTTGTTTTGTTTTGTTTTGGATGGTTGAGCATGAAATGTTACTTGAGGAGAAAGTCCTAAGTGCAAAAAGTTTCAAAAGTGAGAAGTTGCAAGCAAATAGAACAGCTTTGGCAGATAGATAGATATAACGCTGGTTTTTAGTCCATTGGGCTATGGAGTCATATCTGGGCTTTAATTGAACAACAACATCAAGTGTGATCCAAGGGGCAAGTCATCTATACCACAAGATTATTGAGATTAAAATGATGAAATGGAAACATTAAAATGTTGGAGGGGTGGAAAATGATAATAATTTCTCAGAGGATTTATAGTCATTCCAAACAAGAAAAGCCTCTTAAGTAACTGTTTTAAAACCAACCAAGGACAGGGCTAACCATAGACTTCTTGGGAAAGTTCTTATTAACGCAGCTTAATTGACAAACAATCCAGTAATCCACATAATTACCTTCAGAAAGTATGAAAACACATAAGAAAAATAGAGTGTAACTTAAGATCAGATAAAGTACTTTTAAACCTAGTCTGCTTTCAGTCAACACCAAGGGAAACTTTCAGAATCTGCCTTTGGAGAAAAGAATCTAGGAATCAGGGCAAACCATATCTTCTCTAGTCTAACTTTAATAGCAAATAATGGAAATAACATTCGAGAACAATGGTTGAGCAAACAGAAGGACGAGGGAATGCCAACATTCCTAACTGTTTAAACTATATTGAATCATTCTTAAATAAACAAATCTGAAGAAAACATTAAGATAAAGATTTTTCAGCCAGAGAAGGTTACTGCTATACAGAAAATCCTAACCCTATTTAAACTGTTATTTACAGAGGGAAAATGAGCAATATGGCATACATAGAAGCAAAATGATTAACAAAGAAAGAAGCACTTCATCAGTGATAAAGACCAGTATCCCAAGAAACAACTTTTATATTGATGTCAAACCAGTTACAATCTTCAAGTCCAATGTTTCAGTTCAGCAATCATCTTCACTATTCAACCTAACTACTCTAGCGCAAACAGAGCTTCAAGGGCCAGTGAACACTATGAAATAGGTTCTTGGTCAAGTGTATTTCAAAGTTCTCGCAACTAACAATTTCATCTTCCTGAGTCAACAGTAGAAGAATGAAGAGGTGATCCGAGAAAAAACATCTCTCAGGATAATTAACATGTGTCTAAGATTTCTCGAACTTTGAAATTTCAGAGAGAAATTTGCTGTGTGGATCACCAGACAACTTTTACAATAAAGCACAAAGCCTCATGGGAGCTTTATTTGACTTTGAGGCTTTGGTAGGACTGTGTGGAGTAATTCTCTAATTCCTGAGGCGTAATATCAGATTTTTCTTCAATAACTTCGCGGCCTCTATTTGAATGCTTTGAGGCAACAGGTGGCTCGGTGGTAGCTGAGGAATCAATTTCCCTCAGATGTGGCGGTGGAGGCTTTCTGCTTGATAAAACACTTTAGGTTTTCTTTTAAAATGTGTTTTAGATTGGGTATTAGGCTTTTAATAACTGTCTTAGCCGTAATCCCCATAAAAACTATCTTCAATCTTCATCTGTTGTGCTCTGTCTTCAAAACCGATACTCTTTAACTGTGTTTGAATTAAAACAGTGTCTTGTCAATGTGCAGACCCGCACTGGGCTTTATGGCATCAATATTCATAGAGTACTAATGAAACATGGAATAGAGCCCCGTGAATGGCTTCTCTGTAATGAAACGAGGGCATGAGAATCGTCATTCCCAACCCTTGGAATTCCTTCGTTATACAATGGAAAACCATTTAGAACACCTGCATCAAACACAAAAAAATTAAGAAATCCCGTGGAAAATAGGTTTAAAACCGCCGTATGGCTGAGGAGGAGCCGTAGTCAGCTTTGGACAAACCAATCTCGATTGAGATTGGCACTTAACAAAAATGGGAGCGGGGAGAAGAAATAAGGCGGGGTGGTTTTGGATCGTCCGATCCGGACACGTGGACTACCCGTATCTAACGGGAGATCTCAACCTGGGGTGGCGGTGAAAGGGGATGCGATTGAAATGCAAACGATGCGATTGTTGGTACCGTCGCTGATCCGTTGCATCGATCAACGCACGAAAGTGAATCGGAGGGTTTTGAAATGGCGGTAAGACTTCCGATCGGAGGGAATAAGGACCGTTGGATAGCCGGGAAATGGACGGCCCAGATTTAATCGAAGGATCGCAATCGGGGAGGTCACAGAACAACATGCGATTGAAACTTTGCGATTGAGTGTGCCATCGATCCGAGAACAAGATCAACAGATTGAACGGATCGGAAATCAAAGAGACTGAAGTCTACGATTGCGATCGGTGGAAACTTTGCGATTGAGCGCAGGCCGTCGATCTGAGAACAAGATCAACGGTCAGGATTAAATCGGGGATCGGCAATCGGGGGTGAAAAATTGCGATTGCGATTGAAACATTGCGATGCGATTTTGCGTGGACCGTTGGATCAAAGGATTAGATCAACGGTCGGGATTGAATCGGGGATCAGCAATCGGGGGGTGAAACATTGCGATTGCGATTGAAAAATTGCAATGCGATATTAGCGATAACTGTTGATTCAAGAACAAGATCAACGGTGGAGAACCATTCGGGGGAGAAAACCTTGCATATTTTTATGAAACCCAAACTTTTGGAATAATCAAAGGTTTTATGGATCGGGCAGAAGAATATATATATAAAGCGGACAGGCGCCCGACTGCGGGGCTTTCGGATATATGGAATGTAATATGCCCGGGAGTATAGAGACAAGGGCCAATCGCAATCGCGCCATTGAGCCTGGTCTTTCCGATTAACCCATTTGTGTTGTTTCCGATCGCAATTGCACGATCGGCTCTTTTCAATCAACCCATTTATATTCAGCACATAGTTTTAAGTTTTTAACTTAAAACTTTCGGAAAGTGGGTTTTTGGGTTTACAAAGGAAAATATTGATCGGAGAGGGATTTTTCAATGGTTTATGGCCCGATTGCAGGCTCTATGGTTATATGAGGAAATAATATGATCGGAGGGTTTTATATGAAAGGCTAATCGCAATCGGAGCTTTGTAATGGTTCAAAGTTATGCACCGTTGGATATTTGCGATGCGATTAGAGCCGAAAAGCTTTGGCGTTTGGTTTTAACACATGGGCATGTGGGGGGAAGTGGTTTAGGACTTAGCCCAAGGGGCTTAGGTCCATAGCAATAAAACTTTGATTTTTTACAAGAAATTTTCAAGGATTTTATTGGATTTGGGGGTTCCGAAATAGTTAAAAAGTGAGTTTTTAACTATGAAAGGGGAAATTTTCATAAATGGAAAGAAGAGGACTTATGAAGACAAGGTAGTTTTGATGGAGAAAAAAGGGGAGCAGATGATAGGTTTTGAGAAGAGGAGAAATGACGATCTTTCAGCAGTATTTCAGTTGGAATCAGCAGAAATTCCTGAGTATAAAAGTGGGACAACAAATGAGGATTTTGGACAAAGGCATGAGGCCTACAAGGAGTCTTCAAGAGCCAACAATTTTTAGTGATAAAATTTGTTCCATGGAGGCTAAAAAAAGATATTAGCCACCTTTTGGTATAACAAAATATTATAGGTGGCTACCGTCAGAGGTATGATTTGCAATCTGAACTCGTCAATTTCTCCGTGTATCCTCATTTCAAGCTCATCAATTGGGATAAGCAGAGACGTCGATAAGAAATCAACATTGCAGTGACATTACAATGGGTTGATCAGTAAGAAGCGAATTCAGAAACAACAGAAAGATGGGTGGAGCAGTGGTTAAGTACGGGCCGGATTCTATGGACGCCTTGTAGAACTGTCCAGAAGCCTACCATATATTTAGAGATACCAAATGGATTGAGTATTTCCAGAAGCTAGAAGGCTCGGACGAGGCGGTTGCAATCGAACTCGTTCATAATTTGAATAAAAACCAAACCTAAGTTAGGGGCCTGTAAATTGAGGTGACTAAAGAGGTAATTTCCCGAGTAACTACATTTCCAGTAGAGGGACAAATGTGGTTTAACATAAAAATAAATGACCCCTCCTTGAAAGAATGCTTCCTATAAGGAGAAGAAAATGTGGAGAAGAAAGGTAGAGGAATTGACAAGTTATCACTTCCTTATCCATGGGCAGATTTCGCTTTAGGTTTAATCAAATACATCACTTGTGAGGGAAGATCCATGATAGTGTTTAATTATCACTTCCCTCTACTTAATAACCTTAGACACTAGAAAAATATTAATATTCCATTCTACTTATTAGAGAACATTAAGCATATGGTGGCAGCAGTAAAGACAACAGCACATCCGGAAGCATGTGTGACCAATCATGGACTCATCAAATTGATCATGTTGGATTCCCTAAGACAGTAAGGAAGGAATTTGGAAGAATTCAAGCGAAAGAGGCCGAGGACAAGCCCGGTAAAACAAGTCCCGACTTCAGGAGGAAGTCAGGCAGAAGAAGAAGCCCAGACTTAGCCTGCCAAGGTCAGAATTGGGAAAGAACCGACTAATTAAACAATTGGGAATAGATGGCCAAACGAAGGGTGAAAGTTAGCCTACCCACAAAACATTTTCCCACAGCTGGAAAGTAGACAAAAGAAGAAGTATCAGAAGAAGAAAGGCAACCCTCCTCATCAGGTAAGGACGAAACTCATATCCTGTTTTTAGAACTTGAAAATCTAAGAAAGGAAAATGAAGAATTGAAGAAAATATTATATGAGGGGAAAGAAATCTTTGTGTTTCTATGCACGACATGTTTTCAAAAACTAGTAGCGGAAAGATATAAGCTATGTTGGGAAAAAATCAGCCCAATGGAAACAAAAACAGAATGACATGAGGCTGTTACACAAGAACCTGCTAAGGATATTTTTGTTACACAAGAACTAGCAGTTAAAGCAGAGCCTCCTGTAGTAATTGACCTAGAGGCCGATACATAAGAACCTTTGGAGGCCATTGCTATTATAGAAGAAACAACAATGGACACAGAGGCTACTCTAGGCGGAAACGAAGGGGTTGATACATAAGAACTCACTGAGGAAGATGTTGTTACACAAGAACCAACAGTAGAGGTGGAACAACACTATTCAACAGAGGCTGTTACACCCATTATCGATGTTGATATTGAATGCAGAAGAACGTCAGGTCCCATCTCGGCATGGATTTCTAAGAAAATCTTGTTAATTTCCAAATTACATAAGTGGAACAAGGAAGAATTCTCCCTTCAGGAGGGGATGATTTTGCTGAAAGAACATCGAAGGGAGATAGATGCCCTACATGAAAGATTGTTGAAAGAAGAGTTGAATAAAGGATGGGAGAATTATAAGAAGAAGGAATCCCTGATGAAGCATGAGGAATAGTTGCTACTGTTACAATAGCAGGTTCGGGATCTGACCATAGATAAGCAAAAACTTCATGATCTTGCCCTCAATTTTTTGGGGTGCAGGTAGTCTTCCCCATCCTACCCCATATTTCAATGGTAATGCTACCTCCTGTTCCATATGAAAGCTATTATGGAGGACATACCTTATCTATGTTCTTCCCCTCGCACATTTTTAGATGTTTTCCATGCCTCCGATTTTGATGAGCAAAGCCTGCTATGTGAGTTATTCTTACACAATATCATTTGTGAGCATGTGAGTATGCAAATGGTTGTGACGATATTATCCTATATGGGGGATCTGCAGTTGCGAGATTTTATGTCCTTCATGAAGAATCATATTGAGTGGCATTTGGCCATCAAATATATGGATGATAATGAGGAGAAGATGGCATTACAGGTTTGGGAAAAATCAGGACAAGCTGCTGAGTTAATGAGGGAATTTAGAATAATTTTGAGTACTCCTAGAATAAGGGATCCAACTACTACTTACAGAAGAAGGATTGTGAAATTCTGCCTCAATAAGTTTTAGTGATGAAGAGTCGAGCCTTGACTGGGTTCTTGAAATGCACAAAAGCCAGCAGTGTTGAGCTACTGAAGGGGGACCCATTTGCATTCTAGAATTTCATGGTGGTTGTTACACATGTACCAGCATATGCATAGATAGTACAATCCCTTGGTTCTTTGGGGTTTGGATTGAGATTCAAGTTTCCTTTGATCTGGATGCCAATTGAGGATTATCAGAGTAATTATGAATTGAGAAAGTATGAATCAGAGTCTTGGGTATGAAAATTAATGGCCAATCAGGGGTACAGGTCTGCAGATGAAGATATAGCTGGTGCTTATGATCTAACTGACCTTCACAGGAGATATTCCCATGAGAGATGAGATTTTTCATGAGGACATGCACGTGCTTTCGTTGGGGGGAGATGTTGGGTGAAAGTTTTGCACACTTTTCTTACATTTGTTTCCCCTATTTTACCTCATGACTATAACCATTGGAACTATCTTTGCTTCTTTTTCCTACCATTCTATCTTAACTTGTGTTGTTTCACCTTATTTTCATTACTCTTCCATTTCATCCATTATTATGATGTATCGTGCCTTTTTATGACTAACTAAGGATGAATGTTTGGAGAAGATATATGGTCTTTTTGTTGTCTTTCCAGATGCCATTTGCAACACAAAAGATCCCGAGCATGAGGCATAGAAGAGTACTTAAGGGTGTGCTCTTACAATGAGCTTTTTACACCATGATGCTATTAAACCATGTTCTTACAGACCCGCTGGTGATCTGTTGTTACAGCTATACCGATGACTAGTTCTCGTCAACTCCTGATGCTGACATGTCCTCTAGATGTTATGCTACAGTTGTGATTTATCGTGATAGTTGTAGAAGTTATTAAGTATTGTATTTTTGGATAACAATCTCTAGGCGGTTTTTATTTTAATCTATAATTTTACAGTCAAACATTTATTAAGAAGTGGTTATAACCATATCCATTCTATTTCAATCAGTATGAGAATCATAAGGTTCTCATGATTGATCCATCCCTCATTTTTCTGAGATGTAACCATTATATAGTTCTCAGTCCTTGAGGTCGAAAGGTTAGCGGAGATCATCATCTTGACACTATAACTTTCAATCATCATAATATAGAAATATTGTGTTGCTATTACATGCGTTATCTGATTTAGTTTTCGTTAAGCTCTTTCTCTTCCTATGCCATATTAGGGAGGAAGGGCTCTCCTCTTTAGCAGGGATTGCAGTGGTTAAGGTAGATGTGTGTGTGTGTGTATTCGTGGAAGTGTTGTTGCTGTTGTTTTTTCTGTGAATAGATTTGCTTCAATTCCAATGTTTTATATGATGTTACAGATATGAGATCATAGATATCAGCTGGGTAATTGTTGTGTGATGCGCTAGGATAGATTAATTGAGGTGTGATTGCAGTCTTGTAGATCATTTTATTTCCCCATGACTTATTTCCTTTCAGCATTTACTTTAGCAACGATTTCCTTTATTTGGATTGGGTTTTGGTTGGGTGTATCAGCATAGACAGTGCAACTGTCATTGAAATAAACGATGTCCCTGGATTGATAATTTATGTGTACTTTTTTAGTAATTTAATAGTGATTAATATAGCCCAACAATTTGGAATGCTTCTTTCGAGATCATGATGTTCCAAACTAGGAGGAAGCCTTCATATGGATATTTATTTTTCCACAATTGCTATGTATGGAGGAGAAAATATTAGGTTATAAAGAGAAGTTAGATTTATACATACCATGTGTAAAGTAGACCAAGCAAGAAATCTTCCCATTTATGCAGTTGACCAAGATTTTGGTTTCTTGCAACTATCTTCAAATACTTCACAGAATTCTCAACTCAAGATTGAGGATGTAGTTCAAACTCCTAAATCTTCTCAAACCTATATTTGGAAACTTTTCTTTGATGGGTCTTGTTCAAAATATGGAGATGGAGTTGGTATAGTTTTAATTTCACACAAGAAAAAGAAGATAACTCAATCATGCAAGTTATATTTTGAGGTTACAAATAACACTGCAGAATATAAAGCTTTCCTCTTAGGCTTAGAGTTTGCTAGAAGCTTAAACATTACAAATTTAAGTGTTTTTAGTGATTCTGAACTTATAGTAAGACAATGTTAGGAATATTTTTCAAAAAAAGCATCCTAGGCTCAGGTATTACAGAAATAAAGTTTGGGATACAATTGAAAACTTGTTTAATGCATTTAATATAACTTTCATCCCTAGAAATGAAAACATTCATGCAAACTCCTTAGCTATTTTTTCCATTTCTTTTAAAAGACCAGACCAAATTCTGATACAATACCAAATCCAAGTCAAATATAGGCCATATATTCCAGATAGTCTAAATTATTAGCAAATATTTGAAGATGATGAACAACTAAAATCCTTTCTTCAAGTTATTGATCAATTTTTTGGTCTCACAATTTGAAGAAGGTAAATCATATATGAATGAAGCTGCTAAAGAAAAATAAAATTAAGATCTAAATACAAAATTAGCTGATCATGATATTATAAAACTGTCAAACAATTTTATTCCTAAAGGCATTTTTCCTTGAGAAAAACTGTTTGATCAAAATGAAGTTGCTAGAAATCCGTTGTTTATTTCACAAGAAGATGATATTGAAGAAACTAACATTGGAATCGATGAAGAGATTAAAAAAATTAAAATATGTGCATCTTTAACCCCTGAAGTTAAAACTGAATACATTAAGCTTCGTAAAAATTACAAATATTTTTTTTCTTGGTCTTATGTTGGTCTGAAAACTTATGACACATCTCTTATAGAGCATAAAATTCCACTAAAACCTGAAGCAAAACCTTACAAGAAAAATATTAGAATAATTAATTTGGTTCTGCTTCCTACCATAGAAAAATAACTTAAGAAGCTTTTAGACATGCCCAAATAATTTTTCCCTTAAGATACTGTGATTGGGTAGCCAATTTAGTTCATGTCAGAAAGAAAAATGGAGAAATTAGACTTCATGTGGACTTGAGAAACCTTAACAAATCATCAATAAAGGATAACTATCCAGTACGAAAGATGGATCAATTACTCCCAAAGGTTTCTAGTGCTAATAGGTTTTTAATGCTTGATTTATTTTCTGGTTATAACCAGATAATCGTAAATCCAGAAGACAGAGAAAACACCACCTTTACCACACCCTGGGATACATTCATGTATGCCTGAATGTCTTTTGGGTTATCAAATGCAAGAGCAACATTCCAAAGAGTTCTGGATTTAGCATTTGTTGGTAAGGTGAATAAATTTGTTGTTATCTATCTTGATGATCTCATTGTTTTCTCTAACCATTTAAAACACTTGATGAAGTTATTTGGCAAGTGTAAAAAGTTTGGAATATCTCTCAACCCTAAGAAGTCTTTGTTTTCCATGAAAGAAAGAAATTTAATGGGACACATAATTTCAAAACAAGGATTTGTGATAGAACCTAAAATGGTATATGCTATTCAACCATTATCACTACCAAGAAATAAGAAAGAGATCCAAGCCTTTTAGGAAAAATTAACTTCTTGAGAAGATTCATCCCTAACTATGCTAAAATAGTTAAAGACATAATTGATATTCTTAAAAAGAATCATGAAGTTAAATGGACTATTCCTACTAGATATGCTTTTGATCAAATCAATAAGGCCATTTCTTAAGCTCCTACCTTGCCCAGCCCAAATTATTGCTTACCTTCCAGTATATTTTACTTTGCTTCTGAAACCACCTTTTCTATTGTGCTATTACAAAAAAATGAATATTCTGATGATCAGTCCATATCATTTTTCAATAAGGTTATGCGAGATGTTGAAATCAAGTATGATATTATTGAAAAACAGGCCTATGCCTTAGTTCAAGCCTTAAAATATTTCAACATGTATTTACTTCACTCATCCATTACTGCTTCTGTCCCTAATAGTGTTGTAAAAACTGTTCCTACCCAACCAAACACTAATGGAAGAAGAGGAAGGTGGATCACCCAAATCCTTGAGTTTGACCTCAGTATTAAAACCACTAAGTTAGTAAAGGGACAAGGTTTAGCTTCTTGTTGCAACATCGGCTCCCCTTATGCTTCTCATAAACAAAAATTTTTAGCACTATGAGTATTTTACAAATCCATATCAAATAAAATGTTAGTGGTTGATTTCCGTAAAGAATGAAGGCATAAAAATGTTAGGAAATGAAAACAAAAATGTTCTTTAGATAAGAAAAATGGATAAAATAAAGGAAACTTGTTGAAATGTGTCATTAAATTCTTAATTCTCATTTGATTATGGTTAAAAATATTTCAAAAGGCGTTAATCATAGTTTTCGGTTAATCAAAATCAAAATTTACGTTAGGTTCATATAAATTTATCCTAAGTCGCTAAATGAGAAACATATCTTGTCAGGTTTGATAAAAAGTGCCCATTTATCTATGGTTGATATGCCCTCTACCCACATTAATGACGAAGGGAGATTTTTCACCCCCCTCTGCTATTTCTGGTTAATGCGCAAGTGAGAGGGGGTTGGGGGGGGGGGGGGGGGGGTGTTGGTTGGGGTTGTGTATCTGAAAGACAGTTTTAATATCTCGCACTAAAGGCATACATGGCACTATATTATCATTTTTCACCCCCTGGCTCAAAACCAGAGACCACTCCTGACCTCCTCCGAAAAATGCAGTGGTTTCTATTTTCCATCAATGGTCATTCTTCCCTCGCCACTTGATCGTTTACCCTTCGTCTAATCATACACTACCACCTGCTATACTCATTATCAAATCATTATAAACATTGCCAACATGTCATGTCCTACACCTTCTATTCGCTTGTCAAGCCTCTGCTCCCAGGCCGTTACCCTCCACATCATAGTTACGCTCCAATGATCATTAAATTTTCTATGCTCAAATGAAAACCGTTAGCCAGAACCTACAGTTATATATAAACCCGAGCCATTATCTTTGTCAGTTTTATCTAATTTTTCATTGTTTCTTGTAGGTTAAATATTCGCACACGGTCCTCTGCACTGCATACTATTCATCTATCACCATTTACGCCCAACCTGCTCTCTATTATCTAGTAAGCTACACCTTTCTACTCTTATATCCTCTTATGTCTATCAGTATGACCCCAAAGGGGAAATCCGAAAATTTAAACACAGAAGAAACCCCTGCTGCCACATTCTCGGTCGATCTTCACCTTGTTCCCCTCGCTGATTCCCTATTCAAAATTGAGGATGCTGATTGTGTGTTCGACTTTAATGAACTACATTATTGGCTAGATAAAAAAATACATTGACAAATAGGATCCCATCAAATTATGGGATTCATTGCTTCCTTTCTACACCTTCCCAAAAAAGAATGAATTCCATGACCTGGTTATCTAGTGTGAAGCCAAATATGACCCTCTAAAAATAGTAGTGATGGATTAGAATGGAGAGATTATGATCACCATCTTTTCTTAAACCATTAACTAGATGCTCTTAATCCCTTCATCAGAATCAACCATTTTTCACCAGCTGAACTTATGGATCTCTATCATACGTTAACTTTTCCAGAGAGAGCTTAAATATTTGATATTTTCTTGCCTTAAGATCTTGAATTACCTAAAAATAATCCACCTTATCCATCTTCTATATTTCCTGAAACTTCTAAACATTACATTTCTCTGCTTTCTTACCTGCTAGGATATTAAGATGAAACACTATGGATGAACCTATACTTTGTTTTCTTTCTATCTTCAATAAATATCATCAGTCATTATTCATGTATAATTATATCCAATTCTTGGTTGATAATATACATGATAAATTCATGAATCCTACTACACAAGGAGTGTTTAAGTACAGTTTTGTACTTATTCATTTCCTTCTTTTTCAGAAAGGAGATAAATTTCCAATTCAAATCAAAAAACAGGATGATCAAGGAGTGGACCAATGAGTGATCCATTGGATAGAGATAGTCAGAACCATTTCAACAAAAACTTCATACACATATTTTATAGACTCATTTATACATCCAGTAGTACAACTTCTAAATAGTCAGATAGAGCCAAGGATTAGAGATGAGTTAAAAAGGATTCTGCCTCTAAGTGAACAAACTAAAACGGGTGACTGGTATTTATACCAAAATTATATAGAGATAAGGGTATACAAATGATCAGAACATTTTTTCCAATTTCCTTGAAATTAAACAAAAGAATGAAACTCTCAAGTCCAGTGTATATAGCCAGTCTTGGAAACAGACTTCAACCTCCCAATAGAGATTGATTTTTTCTTTTGACAGTGAAAAAGGGAGAATGCAGATGACCCTTTTGAAAGCTTAGGTTCCATTTCCCAAATCTCCATGAGAATATAAAAATACCATATTTTCATTTGACACCAGCCAGATACATCCCATTGATCAAATGGATATGCACAGAAAATCTGGTGAAATGTTGTTTTCCACCATGATTGCTACATCAATGTCCCTCTCCAAGCTTAGGAATACACTATCAAATATTCAATCTTAGCTCAAGATTGAAAAAATATCTTCATTACTAAAGATAACAAGCTGAAATCTTTATATCGTGTAGTCAAGATTGGATAGGATCCAAACGACTGCAAGGAAATAGAATAGATTCTCAAAAATAAAAATGCAAATATTGCAGCTCTGTGAATGGAGTTGAAGTTTCCTTCTACTGAAGATCCACGGACCAAAGATATTGAGGAGAGTGAACAGAATAAGGAAGAGATGCTCAAAATTATTATTGATCAAAAAATGCAGACAAAGAAAATGGAAGAACAATTGAAGGGTTACTAAAGGAGAAAGAAACAACACAAACAACTATGGTTCGAGTCACATCAGTTCCAGTAAAAGTTTCAGGTACCGAACCTTCATCATCATCAATAGCAATTGAATCAACATCAACAACCACAGATCCAGTTAATTAGCACAAAAATTGGCTTTACAAAAGTAGAAAAATGACAAACTATGGAGAAGTTCCAGAATTTAGAGTTACAAAAGATCAAGAATGACACATTGTACATGGAATAAATGCAGAAGTCTCGTTGATTAGGAATCAAGATTTAAATATTTGAAAGTTAGTCCTTAATGGTTGATACCTTGGCGCAAGCCAAGGAAAATATCTTGACAGACATCATCCAATCCATGACAAAAGTATGGCCATCCATACAAATAATATTTGAACAACAAGAACTCATAAATCGATGCAGAGTGGAAATTGAAGTACAGAAAGAAGCCTTGAAGACCAAGTAAGCAGAAGCCATAGATATGATTAAAGTGTTAAATTAAAAAAGAAAAGAAGAGCTGAAAGAAATAAATTTTCCTAACAGAACAACTACCATCTCAGAGATAAAGAAGATCTTAAAAAAGAAGAATTTGATCAACTAGCTGGGGACAATGTGTCAAACCTTGGACATTGTTCTCCGAATTTTTCATTCTAAGTTTAATGTTTTCAATAAAAAATGACTACCATGATTGGTAGCCTTAAATGATAAATTAATCAAATTAGAAGATTATTGTAAGAAATTGTATACTATTGCAACATACATAGCTAAATTTGCAGGGATCAAAGGACATATTATAGGGAAGGCTTTTCTAGAAGCCTTACATTTTGATTTGACCATCAAGAATGAGATTAGGCATTTGTTTCTTAACAAAACCACCTTAGAGAGATACACAGAAGTGGATGAAGTATTGAGAAATATGGTAAATTTTCAAATACCAAGTGAAGAAGTATGGGATAAGTTGTGTGATACTATTGAGTAATTTTGATCCTAACAGTATGACACCACAACGATATTTCAAGGGCCAAGTCATAAATAGTGTCCTTCAAAGCAGAGACACATCATCCAGTAGTTTCCTTCTTCATATTATTTGATACTATTTTTGTAATTAGTTTTAGATATTTTCTTAGTATTATAACTAGTATAAATAAATCTCATCATGAGTTACTAAGGGTTACACCCTTGGATGAGAATTTCTGTAGAGAACACTGTACAAGCTTTTGATCATTAATAATAAAAGAAGGATTCTAGATTTGTTTCATACAACCTTGTTCCCTTGTGATTTTTTCCTGTTTATTATTTCATATTATATTATGCATGTATTTAATTGTTATGAAGAAAACTAGGTAAGATTAGTTGAGTTTTAGTTGTCTTAAATTACTCCTGAAGTTATTATCTATATCATAGAATGATTTACTGAGCTATTTTTTATATAAGTCCCTCTCATCAATAAATTATCAACATCTTCATAACATTAAATATGTTTTGTTAAAATTTTAGACATTGTTTGAAATTTTTCACACTTATGATCATTTGAAATATTCTATTTGAATAATTAAATAATCATATATTATTACATATTCTTCTTAATCACCTACAAAATCTAAATCACTGTGTCGAATAAAGCAACAACACTTTGTCCTATTAATTAATACTATCTAAAAGTTTAGACAGAGTTGTCGCAAATTGTTTTATGCATTGGTCATCCCAAAATTCCAAAATTAAAACAAAACAAAACATTATAGATGCTCTGGAATAAATTATTGACCCCAATTATCTTAGAGGACAATAGAGGGATTGGTTGATTCCTTCTGGTTTATACCGAAAACATAATGTCACGTCAATTTTGGGTTTGCATTTACAAAAATAACTAAAAATAATATTGGTGTTTTTCTCCTAGTATGTGTTTCCACATACATCTCATCCATTTATGTGCTACATGTGTGGATTATAATTACATTTTTGTTCTGAAATTCGTGTGTTGAAGTATTCTATTTTTTACATGTATAGTTGCTAAATAAATTGAAAAGTGTTATTTTTCAATAGTTGTTATAATATTGATTCAACCCCCCACTCCCATTATTATCTTGGTCTCTAACAATTGGTGTTACAACTAAGTTTCTTCAAGATCAATATAATAGATATAAGGAAGACTAGGGACAATGTCTAACCAAGAAGGAGGTCATACCAATAAAATACCATGTTGATTTGAACAAACTATACATTCTGGAAGATAAGAATGGGGACTTATTTACAGTCTCTTTCTATAGATTACATGGGAATAGTGCAAGATGGATATGTAAGGCCTCTAATCATGGTTACAAAAGATGATAAGATTGAGTTCACATATAATGCTAAGTCAATCATTTCACTCCATACTAGATTACCTAAATGTGAATTGGTCAAATTCATGGATTGCACAACTTCGAAGGCAATATTGGAGAAAATGAACAACTACTAAAAAATGAAATAAGAAGGTAAAGAAGGAAAAATGAAAAGGATTCAAGGTGAAGTTTAAATCCCTAAAGATGCATGAATACGAGGGAATATCAAATATTTTTCTTCATGTGGATGAAGTGGTAAATACCATAGGTCGACTTGATGAGGAATTGAAGTAGTCAATTCTAGTTCAAAACGTGCTAAGATCACTTCAAGAAATATTCAATCCCAAGGTGTCAGCTATAGATTAAATAACAAATCCCAACATACTTATAGTGGATCTACTACGTGGAACACTTAATACCTATGAAATGAGGATGTCAAAAGGAATATATAAAACAAGGGATATGAAGATAAAGTAGGTCATTACGATTCTATGTGTCCAAAGACCACATCATATCAAGACAATTTTTGGATATGAATCAAAGTTACGTTAAAAAAAAATGAAAATAAATCCATAATTTTTCTCATGCAATCAAAAGTACAACCATTGTAAATACATTTCAAAAGCAATAAGAAAATGAAGCAAGAAAATTTTATTTTAATGAGAGAAAAAGGACAAATAGATATAAAATGATTTAAATAATTAAGAAAAGGTAATGTTTTAGATTTAAATATATGAAATCATCAAGCTACTACCACATCGTTCAAGTAAGAAATCAACAAAAAACTGACATGCATCTAGAAAAAAGTCATCAAAAAAATTTTAGCAATCAAATTTTGTTGTGAAACCAGCTCCAAAAATATAAGAAAAGAGATATCAATGCCTTAGAAATAAGCCACTTGGAGGGGGCAACCTCCAATACATTACATAAATGAACAATTCTTGGATGATACAGATTACAAAAGCTCCTTTCTATATATAGGAATCCATGGGGACACAATGTAATCCCAGTGGAGCCACAATGTAATCCTAGCTTACCTAACAATAATAATTTAAGGGCACAATAATAAAAATATGGGGGTTACAGGCGTACAATAATAACAATAAGGGGGTTACACTAGCAACAATAAGGGACTATACTAGTAATATAGGGACCTAACATGCCCATCTCCTTCAAAAAGTGTTGTCCTCAACACTTGAGTAGCTTTGGGTGCTTCTGTATAAAATTCTCATCCTCCCATGTAGAATCTTCAGTGGGTAAGTTCTTCCACTTGATGAGATACTCTAAAATTGATCGATTTCGTAGCTGTCGAGTTCTTGTTTCCGTGACCGCTTCAGGTTCCAATATGATTTTTCCTTCCTCATCAAGTTCTGGCAATATTGTTTGAACTGGAAGAATTTCACCTATAACCTTCTTTAAGCATGAAACATGGAAAACTGGATGTACTCGCGAAGAAGCAGGAAGCTCCAATTTGTATGCCATAGTACCAATCTTTTGCAACACCTTGTAAGGACCATAGTACTTTGGTGATAATTTATTATCCTTCTTAGCTTGCTTCAGGGACATTTGTTTGTATGGTTGTAGCCATAAAAATACCCAATCTCCTACATCAAAAATTCTCTCACTTTGATGTTGATTTGCCTATTGTTTCATTCGATTTTGTGCCAAATTCAGGTTATCCTTCAAGAGTTGGAGAACTTCTTGTTGATGCTAGATGTGATCTTCGATTTCTTGAACCTTCGAATTTTGTCTTAAATATGATGTGATGGACAGTGGATGGTATCCATAAAGTTTCATAAATGGGGTCATTTTTGCTGCAGTATGGAAGGAAGTGTTATACCACCATTCAGTGAGAGGTAACCACTTGACCCATTGTGTTTGTATATCAGATACAAAACAATGAAGATATCCTTCCAAACATTTATTTACTATCTCAGTTTGACCATCAGATTGAGGATGATAAGATGAGCTATGAGCTAAGTGAGTACCCAAACATGAAAATAACTCCATCCAAAAATTTCCAGTAAGAGTAGGATCTCTATCACTCATAATAACCTTTGGGTTTCCATGTAGCTTTTGAATTGTGTCCATAAATGTAGTAGCAACTGTACTTGCTTTAATTGGATGAGATAATGCGCAAAAGTGTGCATACTTGGTAAGTCTATCAACTACAACCATGATGACACTCTTTCCTTTGGACTAAGGTAAACCTGTGATAAAATCCATTGAAATCTCCTCCCAACGTTGACTTGAAATGAATAAAGGTTATATAAGACTCGGGGTCTTAATTGTATCAACTTTATTCTGCTGGCAAACCAAAAATTCCGCCACAAAATTTTGAATATCATATTTAAGGCCATCCAAAAAAAATTCTTTCTTCAACCTGTGGTAAGTTTTTAAAAATCCTGAGTGTCCTCCTAAAGGAGAAATGTGCAATTCCAAAAGAATCTTTTGTTTTATTTGGGAATTCTTACAAAGATATAAGTGATCTTTGTACCATAAGGAATCATTTTTCCAACTAAATGTATCAGATGTACTAGGATCTTGCTGCAACTTTTGAATGAGTATCCATACATCTTTGTCCTTCTTCCATTCATCTCTTGCTTCAGCTATCCAATCTGGTTGGATAATAGAAATGGCACAAAGCAATGCTTCCACCTCTTCATTCTTTCTTGAGAGTGCATCTGCAACAACATTAAGCTTTCCTTTTTTGTAGATTATTTCAAAGTCATAACCCAACATCTTTGTGACCTATTTTTGTTGCTCTTCTGAAGATAGTCTTTGTTCCAAAAAGTGTTTAAGACTATCATGATCAGTTTTTACCTTGAAGTGTCTTCCCATTAGGTAAGTTCACCATTTCTTTAGTGCATGCAGTATTGCTAACATTTCCTTCTAATAAATAGGTTTCTGTAAATACTTTCCTTTGATTGGACGACTTTCAAAAGCAATGGGTCTTCCTTCCTGCATTAAAACTGCACCAATTCCATTTCCTGAGGCATCACATTCCACAAGAAAGGTTTTTGTAAAGTCTGGTGTAGCTAAGACCGGTGCTAGGCACATTGCCTCTTTAAGACGTTCAAAGGCCTTAGTTGCTTCAGGAGTCCATGAAAATGCATCTTTCTTCAATAATGTTGTTAGAGGTGCTCCTATTCTCCCATAATTCTTAACAAACTTGCGATAATACCCTGTTAACCCGAGAAATCCTTGCAACTTCTTTATGGTTGTGGGGACTTTCCATTCCTTAATGGCTTTAATTTTGTTAGGGTCTACTTTAACACCCTCGTGAGATACAATATGAACCAAATATTCCACCTCTTGTACTCCAAAGAAACATTTGGATGTTTTTTCATATAATTGTTTCTGCTGCAATAGTTTGAGCACCCTGTCAACATAAAGTTGAATATATCCCAAGATATCATTGGATTAAGAAGATATCAAAATACTGGCTAAATTTTCTTCAGTGAGGTTTGTTGGAATTCACTGTAATCCTGACATAGTAGAAGGGTGCCTGGGGTGAGGCCAAGGCATGGGCAAAATTCCATAATGACCTCTTTTGTGAGTTTGAATATATTACAAGATGCTCAAATTTCATTCTACTTGATGATATCTGAATGTAGATCCACGGAGAAATAATTTTCATGTATCTAACACATCCAATAATTCATCAATCACAAGAATGGGAAATTTGTCTTTAATGGTGAGCTTATTGAGCTCCCTATAATCCGGACACATTCACCATGATCCATCCTTGTGTACCAATACTACAGGAGCAGAGAAAGAACTTTGACTAGGTTGAATTATACCCGCCTCTAACATTTCTGCAATCATACGTTCAATTTCGCTCTTTTGGAAGTAAGGATATCTATAAGGCCTGATGTTTGGAGGAACACTTCCTGGAATCAAATGAATAGCATGATCATGATTACGAATAGGTGGGAGTCCTTTGGGAGTTTCAAACACCTTGGAATGATTGTCCAAGACTTTTTGGAGATCTGCAGAAATAGATGATTTTAATGTTGGAACTTCTAGTGAGCATAATTGTGCAATTACGCCTTGTTGTTATTTATTTAGAAGCTTTTTCATGACATTAGAGCTTATTATCTTTCCCAGCTTCCCTAAAATACCCCGTAATTCAACTTCCTTTCCGTCTGAAAAAAATTTCAATAAAATTTCTTGAAAATTAAAATCTACCGTCCCCAAAGATTGTAACCATTGTACTCCTAGTACAACATCAGCACCTCCCATAGGAATGGAAAGCATTGGACTATTCAATACATCTTCCCCCATGGTTAGCTTGATATTATGGCATTTTCCAGAGAAATTTATAGTTCCTCCATTTGCAACCATCACTTGACATTCTAGTGCTGGGTATAGGAAACAATTCAATTCCTTGGCTACCTTACAATGAATAAAATTATGGGTACTACATGAATCAATAAACACTATTACCTTTTTCTTCTTGATACGTCCTTCTATCTTAAGAGTTTGAGGAGTGGTAATTCCTGCCAATGCATTACATGATATGGTCAGACTCATTTCTTCCTCTTCTAGGGCTGGTTCCTGGTGTATATCCTCTTCTTTTGAAGATTCTTGTTCATTTTCTTCTTCATCTTCACAATCTATGCAAAATAATTTCTTCTCAGCACACTTATGACCTTTAGTGTATTTGATATCACAACTGTAGCAAAGCCCTTTTTCTCTTTTTTCTTCCAATTGTTTTGGTGTGAACCTTGTAGGTTGTGGAAGTCTAGGAGTAGCAACACTTCCTTCTTTATATAAGTGAGTGGTAGGCTTCCTTGTCGCAATAATTTTACATTCAATTTTTCTTGCCAACCTTAATGCCTTCTCCAATGAATCAGGTTCGAAAACACGAACTTCATGTTGAATGTTATCCTTTAAAGTACCTATGAAGAGATCAATCCTGTGTTCCTCTAGAATATCAGTTACCCCTACATTCAATTTTTGAAAGTCCTCAATCTGCTTCCCCACTGAACACTTTTGTTTGAGATTTATCAATTGGCTAAAGAAGGTGTTGCTCTTTGTATCCTCATAATGTGCTATCATTTCCTCCGTAAAAATTGACCAAGTGACAATTTTTTTACGGGAGCAAAGCCATCGATACCATATAAATGTATTTTGTTCTAAATTTAAAGTTGCAATGCGTACCTTTTGTGTGTTTTGCGCATTATTGATATCAAAATATTTCTCCATCTATAGTATGCATGTTACAAGATTCTTTCCATCAAACTTCCTCATATCCATTTTTGGAATATGGTGGTTCTTCCCTCCAAAATTGGAGTTTATGAAATCACGATTAACATTTATTTTGTTATCATCATGAGTTTCCTCTACTATCTTTTCACCATTAGGAAACATTTTTTGTACCAACTTTGTCAAAATTTCCATTTCTGCTTTTAGATCATTCTTCATTTTTTCCATTTTTTCATTGATCTTAGCTTCCATGTCATCCATCTTAGATTCCATGCTAGCTTCCATGCCTTCCATTCCATTCCTCAAACCATCCATCTTATATTCCACACCTTTCTTCAAACCATATATCTTAGTTTCCACTCCTTTCTTCAAAACTTCCATGTCATTTTTTGTTGCTCTTTAAGAGAGCGAAATTTGTTGCACTTTCTCTTGTAATTTTGATATGTCATGTTGCCATTCTTCGTCTTCATGAGTCATAGAAGAGCCTTACACTAACAACAATAAGGGACTATACTAGTAATATAGGTACCTTTCAAATTTCTACTAATTATCAAAATATTTCTCCTACATATTTTTTTACATGAAAAAATTATGCTTACAAATATGCCAAATGTAGATTAAATTTAACCTACAGGAAAATTGAAAATCAAAGAGGAAGTATGTTTTATTTGCTAAATAATAAACTTGTCAGGTTGAGGAGAAATATACCCATGAACAAACAATTGTTTTTTACATTGACTAACATGTTAGAATGTTCTATTTATCATAATTATGGGTATAAGGAAGTTGATTCAAAAATTATAAAGTTCATACTAACCCATGATATTTGGAAATAAAAGGAACAACATAAGGTGTGGAAATAGAAAAAGAAAGAATATTGTGGTCTAGTTTTGTATGCTCGTATTTAGGGAAAGAATTGGTATGTATATAGTGGTTGTTCAAATTATATGATATGTGATAACAATCAATTCCTCTCACTAAAATAAGTAAGAAAAGGTAACATAACGTTTGGAATGATGCACCAGGTAACATAATGGGTAGATATATTTTCAGTATGGTAAATGAAATAGGTAAAGGAAATTACGTTTTATTTGCTAAAGGATTGAGAGAAAATTTTATAATTATTTCTCAGATGTGTGATAAGGGGAATGATTTTATTTATTTTTATCTAAAAGATATCAAATAAATTCTTCATGCACAAGTGAAGTGGGGACTAAAGCTAGTAAAAATGACAACAATGTTTATGTTCTAAATGAAAACACTTAGAAATAATTCCTGAGTAAGTTTGATGAGAGTTTGTTATGGCATATATTGTGCCATTGAAATTTTGATCATAAAGTAAGGATAGGTAAAAAGGAATATTTTCATAGACATGGTGAAGACTTCCAAGCATGAAAATGCAACGTGTAAATATTTCCATATAGGGAAAGAAATTTGTGTTCCTTTCAAATAAAAGCAAAACTCATCAACCATGCCACTATAGATAGTTCATATGAATATATTTTGGCCTTCAAGCATGAAGACAACATCTGGTAAGATATATTTTATGTTAATTATTCATAATTACAATACACTAATTTAGTTTGCATTTTAAGTGAAAAAAGTAGAATATTTTGAGAAGTTTAAAATCTTTAAAGCTATGGCTAAAAACGAGTCTAATTGTAAAAAAAATTACATAACATATTATAATGGAAGGGAGTTTATCTCTAGTTGATTTAATGACAACTGGAAGGAGCCTTCTATTAAAATATGGTTTACCATTGCTAAAAATTCAAAATATAATTATGTGGCTAAAGGGGCCAATCAATTCGTAGAATAGTTGGAAAGAGAATGATGGATGAGAGAAGTATCCCACAAAATTTTTGAGTTGAATTTTTTGATAACTCAATTGTTATTTTGAATAAAGCTCACTTAAGGCTAAAAAATAACGAAACACCCTATGAATTATGGTATGGGAATCCAACAATAGCTAATCACTTCAAAGTATTTCGGAGCAACTGATACATTAATAATAATGATGAAAAAATTGGTAAATTTGATGCGAGAGTATATGAAGGAATATTTATTGCATATTTATATAATAACAAAGGTTACATGTGTAAGAATAAAACATAAATAAAAATATTAGACTACATTGATTTCAAAGTGGACGAATCTACTCCTCCCAAAGGTAAACAAGAAATAGTTATCATATTAAATGAACAAGAAATCCCTAAAGATGATGATGAATAGTTTTAGGATGAATTCAATGAAGATGTAGAAAGTCCTAAACAAAAAATATCCCTAAAGTTATGTTTAAAAGCATCATCATGCTAACCAAATTGTAGGTGACTTGGAGAAACATGATTAAAATAGATGAAAAGTGATGAATCATGCTTCTCAAGAAGACATAGCTTTGTTGTCCATGATTGAACCTGTTATTGTCGGTATCTTCATCCCTCTGTCAGTGATCAAATTCTCTTGTTGCATTTCATATTAGGTGTCTCACTCAGTCAGTTGCATTCCATTAGGAGCATGCATCATCTGAGGGGGGTGGCTTGTTGTACATTTTCCCTCATGTCCTTTACCTGCTGGCCCATTTCCATTCATCAAAATCATCTGCAGTCACTTTTCATCTTTAAATTTGCAAGAGTCATTTCTAGGGTTTCAATTTCATTAGGTCTAGGATTTCATCAAAAGGGTCTTTAAAATGTCCAATAATGGTTATTAGGTGCATGAGGAAGTTGAATAAAGTTCCAGTACCAATAAATTCTATCATCATATGCTCAGAAATGTATTTTTCCTCAAAACAGGGTTTTGAGGAAAAACAGAGTATTTTAGGGTTTTATGTATAAAATTTTATGTAATTTCAGTTCTCTCATATGTAAATAACTTCAATGGCAACCCTGGTCACCTTACCAAGCTTCACCAACTCCATCCCCTATGAGGCAAACAAAAAATCAAGTCATTCAGTTAATCAGAGGCAAAATGAAGCAAAACTGCCTAAAACAGAGTTTGAAAAGAAAGTGTCAAAGGTAAACATTACAAAAGTGGGTTTTATGAAGTGAAAAATTAAATTATTTTGTATATAAGTTATTTATTGTGTTTAAAAGACTCATTTGCATCCAAAAGAGAAAGAGAGATTTAGAGCAAGCTCGTGGTCACAAAATCACAGCAAAGAATTTTAGTTTTAGGGGCGCGGCACATTGGGTGAGTGGCACGGTGCATAGAGTTGGCGCGGCGCATTGGAGCACCCTCCACAGTGCAAGAAACACACAGGTGCGGCGCATTAGTGAGGCGCGACACACTAGGTTTGTGGCGCGGTGCATAGAGCTGCAAGCCATTTTCACCACAAATTTATCCAAATTCCCAATTTGCTTGTTTTCTTCCGGTCCAAAGTAAGTCAACAACTCTACAAATGGCAATGAAAGTGTGTCCTAAGATTTTTATGATGATTTAGTAAAAAAAATTCAAACCCTACTTCCTTGCAATTTTCGCTCAAGACATGATTGCTTAGGACTTGTAAATTTGTATTTGTGGCCATCACTCCCTCACCTTTTTTCCCTCATTTCTCTTCTATTTTCATTAACCTATCTTACTATCCCCCATATCCCTATATTCATTCACCCCTATCCCCAATTCCCATTATCCCAAACCCTAGCTACAAAATTCCCAAACCTTAGTTGCTATCCCAAAAGCCTAAAAATTGTCCCTAAAACCCTTCAATTCCCCAAATTCCAGTCAGCAACATTCCCAAAATCCCTCTTACCCTCTCCCTTCATAGTCCCTCATACATTTTCATACACTTGGCAGCAAAGATCAAAGATAGCTAAAATATCTTCATACTCATCTAAGACAACACAAAATTTGGCAAACATGTAGTCAGATTCCTCCTATGACCGAGATGAGGAAACACACAGTGACTCTCCTACAGAAATGCATGCACCAAGGAGACCTCACAAGAGTGGAAAACATGTACGAGAGGAACCTACTTCACTTGCCGAGCTACAGACTTGCCCTCTTGCTATCACATGTTTTCAATAGCAATCTTGTTATTAGTTCTGTGAGATGGTTGCCAGATTCCAGTACCATCATGAGTTGGCTAGGTTGTTTGTGCTCCATCTACATAATGGCCAAGTCACTTTGGCAGGTGTGACATTCACCTTGACACCGGAATCTATTTCTCTAGCAACTAGCATTCCAAATGTCGGAGAGCAGTGGAATAAAAGGCAGCAAATTGACGGGGAACATTATGAGCCATACATCAAGCCTGGTTATTTGAGACAACCCAACAGATTTTTTCCCTTTCGGTACCTGAAAGACTCATATTCTCCTTTGATGAAACTCCTAATTAAGTATTTCAGTTGTGAGGGCTGGTTTTCTTGCCTATATGCCTATCACATCAGATTGTTGATGCACTTTACCAGGGTCAGAATTATGAATTTCCCCTACTTCATGTGCCGAAATATTGAGAACATGACCACCCTAGTGCAAAAGAAAACTCCTCAGCAGCAGTATAACAGTATATATCATTTTGCAGTCATCAAAATTGTGGTCATGCATCAGCTTGGTTTGTAGGACATCTCATGGGAGGATTTCATTTCTCATGATTTCTTCACAGCCCCTCAGGTACCTCCAACAGCTTTTCATGAGACAGGTGGACCTTCACATCATCAGGAGGGTCATGAGACATAGACTGCTAGTGTACTGGTGTTTGTCACCTATCAAAAGGGCACTAGAAGGTTGTTTGTAGCAGCAAAGCGAGTATTATCTCCACCCAAGGTGGAAGGGGTCTTGCTTCCTCCATCAGCAGAGTAGGTTCAGGAGAAGGGCAAGAGGCCATTACATGATGAGGGGCCTTCAGGAGGGCAGGAGACAGATTTCATTCTCATTCAGGATGATGACACCGAAATTTCAAAGCTTAAAGAGATCATTCAGGAGCAACAGGCAGACATTAATTCTTTTTCCCTCAGCCTATAAAGAGCTAAGTGGATAATCAAATACCTTGAACAAAAAAACAAGAAGCTAGAGGATCAGCAAACCATTATGGAGCTATGAAACATACGAGAGAACCGACAAGCCGCCAAAAGGAGCAAAACCAAATTGACATCACTTGAGAAAGAAATTGAAGCTGATCGTGAAACTTGGCTTGAAAGGGTAAATATACATTTGGAAAAGTTTTTGGAGAAGGCCAACAAAGAGAAAAATATGTTTAGGCACATGGCCAACCATTACTAGGCAATAAACCATGTGTGCAAAGCAAGAATCAAGATTTTGAAGGCCAAGTTGAAGAAGGCATCGAGGAGGCGAAAAGAGTAAAATAGACTTTAGATCTTGGCTAAGGATTCCTTGGCCCAACACAGCACTTGATGGAGAACACTCAGCCCAAATTTCAAAAAATTTGGGACACTTTTTTCATTTTTGAAAATTTTGAGCCAAAAAGCAGACTTTTCTGCTCTATGCGCCGTGCCACTTGGCACTCTATTTTGATGGAGACCTCCTTTTCACAAAAACTAAACATTTTTGGATTTTTCATGGGAAAATATGCATGCCTACCAATGGCCAAGAAATTTTGACAGGTTTTGGGCTTCCAAAAAGGTCAAAAACACCTCAAAAATGACCTTTCTACCCCTTTTTTGACACACAGGAAGAAGTCTTGGGAGAACTCAGTTTTGGAGGGACAAATGGAGGCCAAATTCAAAAATTCCACTTGTGCTGGAAAGTAGACAGATAGAAATTTCCAAAAATATCACTTGGAGAAAATTTGGATGCCAGGAAGGCCTCAAAAATCAGCTCTGAACAGGCGCTATGTATAGGGAAATCAGGCGCAGCGCATTGGAGGAATTTTGCTCATTTTTGGTCAAAAACACTGTTTTTCGCCTAGTGTTTTTCACAATTTGAATTTTTTCTTCTAATTGTCAAACTCATGATGTAATTTAATGTGACATGATGGATTTTTATGTAATTTTGCTAAATTTTCACTCATAGAGGTAGATTCATCCATCAAAAGCTAGTTTGCAATTGAATGAATCAGTTTCCTAGTTTTTAGATGCAAGCTGTTCCACTGCCTACTTTCTAGTTCTCAATTTAGATTTTGTTGGAACAGCTCCTAATTTTATGAGCTCGAACCCTAGAGGCTAGGATGAGTTTTTGTCTGCCTACATCTTATGTTTTATCAATCATTAGCATGGTTGTACTTTTGGGAAATCTTTGAGCATCATTGTACATTCATCTCTGGAATTTGGCAAAGGAATAGACCAGGGTTTGTAGCACTCTATGGGATTGATGTGGAATATTTCTTTGATTTTTTGTTTCTCTCTATAACTGTAATTTAACTGGTGTTTTATGTATGCCATTCACTCTCTTATTTCTTCTTAACTAAATCAAACAAGGATAAAGGTAGAATCCATTGAAAGTGCAGTGCTCTACCTTGGGTTTGCTTAGTTATCTATGTTTTTAGCTGATTGAAAAGGATCCCTGAGTTCTTCATGCCCTTTTCAACTCCTCATCTATCTAAAACCTCTCCATATCACTCAATTTGAAGTACCAAATCACTTGCCTAGAGATCTCTGCAAAACTGAGCCTCATTCCCCAGGCCCAAATATGCCTTTCACATTTCAGACAACAAAACATTATAAAATTCAATCAAACACATCTGTACACATACCTAGCCTAAAATCAGTCATCACATCAGTCATCTCAAGCTTTCATTGGCCATATTTTCTGAGATTGACAAGGAAAAAGCCCTCTCCCGACCTGGTAGGGCTAGCTACCAGGTTAAGCGTGGTATGATGTTATCCTAGATCCTACCTTTCTCAGCCTGAGGTAGATTTAGGCCCTAACATAGTGGAAACCATACTAGGGAATATCAAGATTGTTTGTTTGTTAGTGTTATTCATTTTATAAAGTAGAGACGGAGCCTGAAATTATGATAGGTAGCCTTTGAACTGCACATTGCTTTGGAAGTGCATAAGTAGATAAATGCTACTTCAGTCAATCTCCAGTCTAGTCTTATAAACGTAACACCTCACTTGCAAATTTCCCCAGTACATCATATAATTCTATACTTTTGGATGATGAGTTTAGAATCTGATAGGCTGAACAAGTTGATTTTGTCTGTTTGATTTTTGGGAATAATCCAACACACTGGCTTCTAGATGACACACCAGGGAAATTCTGGATCCTGATCCACCTCCTGTGTATGAAAATTCAAATCTTATTCCAAGAATCCTTCATCGAGAAATTCTTGTGATTCCTGTGATCAAATCTCATTCATGTCATGTTGTTTTTTAGTATCTTGACGATCTTGAGTTTGACGAACAATTTCAGTTGTCATTATTTGAGACGAAGTCTGAAAGTGATGTTGGTTCTACTACCCTAAATCCAGATTTTATCAAAGATCTTGAAATTGAAAAGGCCAATAGATCAATTGACAGTTATATCTTGAATCTTTAGACTTCCATTGTAGCTACAAACATTCCCGAATTCATAGATTCTGCATCTGCAACTCTAGGTTCATCCGCAATTGCATCTAGTTCAGAAATTCCTGCCGAGCCTCCTTTCATTCCCACCACTCCCGTGCAGCCTTCTATCTCTGATAAAAAATATGCATTGGTGTCACCTCCATCCAAACCACATACACCTCATACATCAGCTGCTCCGACTCCTCCTACATTCCCAAGACTGGTTGTAAATCTACCTAGAGCAATGGCTGCTCGATTTTCACCTCTTCTGTTGCCTCAAAATTTGGATGACATGCCCGCCGATTATCAAAGAAAAATTCCATTTTTTGATGGCACTCCTCAAAATGTTACAGCTCAGCAACATGTGGATAGGATGGCAGATTTCTTTGACCTTCATGAGATTGATGTGGAAAATGTGACAATGAGACTGTTTGTACAAACCTTTGGAGGTGAAGTAAGGAAGTGGTTCAGAGCTTTGTCGGCTGCAAGTATTACTACATTGCCTAATATTCAGAGACAATTCTTGGATCAATGGGAAGTGAAGAAGAACCCTCTTCAGATCCTTTTCGAATATGAGAATATCAAGCAGAATGTTGGTGATTCTATTCAAGATTATTGTATTAGATTCAATTTTGTTTAAAATGCAAGTCCTGCTGATATAAAGCCACCTCTAGGGTTGGCTTTGATTAAGTTTCCAGATGGTTTCGATCCTGATATGGCCTATCAATTAAGAGAAAGAGATCTGGCCACTTTGGAAGACATGCAGAAAATTGCAGTCAGCGTTGAAGCCAATTTTCTTGCCAAGAGAGCTAGAACGAAAGATGAAAAGAAAGTAACAATAAAGGAAGAGGTTTCCACTTCAGATCAAGTGCTCTGGAAGATGGAAAAGATTTTTGATAGATTGACAATTGATAAGCCTGAAACACAAGTCAGAAATCCTAATTTTCGCGGCCAGCAGCAACCACAATTTATAATAAAGCAAAGAGAGAGACGAGCACAAGACCAAGCAGCACAGCAGCAAGTGAGGACACCTTTATAGTAGAATTTTGTACATGGTCCGGAATCAGATGATGAGGAGAATGTAATTGGAGAATAGAATCATTTATTTACACCCGATGATATGCCAATTTTTATCACTGAAGACGAGGAGTATTTCGAGAACTCAACTATACAAAGGGATGAAAATTTCATCTTAGCGAATGAAACAGTTCTTGAAGAAGAGTCTGATGAATATCAGAGAGGGTACATGAATGCTTTGATAGCCCAATAGTGACAATATTCACTCAGAAGTAGATATGTACCCATTAATCCAATTCAAAAAAGAAAGGAGGCAACAACACCAATGAATGATCCACTCATTGTGCAGAAAAAGGGAAAAGAGACAGCTGATCCCACCACTAGCAAATCACCATCAACAAATGAAAGATCCAATTAGCCAAATATATCAAAGGAGAAAACTGAAAAGAAGGATGTCCCAGCTAAAGAGGTAAAGAAAAATTTAGTTTTTAACTTAGAAAATGAAATTGCTAAGTTAAAAGTATCTATTCCTTTGACCGAATTGATGAAGAATAGCAGCTATAAAGGTCAAGTTTCTAAGATTTTGAATTTAGATCCATTATCTAATATGGTAAATGTGGAAGATGATCAACCTGAGTTTATTTTTGGTCCGGCATTGGATGGTCAATCTCAAGATAGTGATGTACCTCCTTTTTACATCAGCCTTAGGTTGCACGACTATGTGTCACACAATGCTATATTTGATTCCGGAGCCTCTCATAATCTCATGCCTAAGGCAATCATGGAGAAATTGGGATTGGATATCACCAGAAAGTATCATGACCTTTATTCTTTCAATTCTGGTAGATTAAGGTGCATTGTTCTTATCAAATATTTGGTGGTCAGTTTGGATCAGATTCCAGCTAAAAATGTTGTGATGGATGTGGTTGTGGCAGATATTCCTCCTAGATTTGGCATGCTTCTTTCCAGATCATGGGGAGTGAAACTTAAAGGGACATTGCAGCTTGATTTCTCCTATGCTACTATTCCCATGTTTGGTCAGATGAGGAAATTATACCAGGAGCAAAAGATGAAGCACATGATCACTAGCAAGGAGAAATTGGTAAATCATCCAATCAACTATGTACATACTAATTTAGAATCATTTGTTTTATATTCAGATAGCTTTAATGATGTAAATAGCCAAGTAATTGAAGTAGAAGACATTCCATAAATCACTAAAAATTTCATAAAGGTCTTAAAGAAAGAAATACAAAGGCTTGATAGTACCGTTGAGCAATCATCCTTCCAACAACAGCAAAATATTGATGGACAACAAGGAAAATTAAAAGAGAAGACAGAATTTCAGCATTTGGAAGATGATGAAGCTGGTTTCTGGACCATGGATTTTGATGGCACGATAGGAAGGGAAGGTACTGGAATTGGCATTTGGATATGCAACCCTGTTTTCTCCCCAAACAAAGTGCCAAGTAATGTAAGGGTATGTTCTTATAAATTGGCTTTTGACTGTTCAAATAACGAGGCTGAATATGAGGCTTTAGTTGCTGGTTTGAAAATTCTTAGAAAGTTAAATGTCAAAAGGATTGCAGTGTATGCTGAATCTGAGTTAGTTATCAAGCAAATGAAAGGTGAATACCAAGCTAAGCATCCTCGAATGCGGGCCTACCACAATGCGGTACTAGATATCTTGAGATTGTTTTCAGATTACACTTTGACATGCGTCCCTCGTATTCAGAATGTCATTGCAGATTCACTTGCAACAACAGAAAGTAATTTGAAAATTCCGATGAATTCAAACAAAAAGTTCGAAATTCATGTGAAGCATCACCTGGCTATCCCTGAAAATCAAAGGTATTGGCAAGTTTTTCAAGATGATAAAGAAATCGATGAATTTCTGCAAAATGAAGGAAAATTCAAAGACAGTTCTATTGATGGGGAGCATGATGATGGCGAGGCAGATATAGAAGTCAATCAAATGGAAGTTTTACAGCTGAAGGACAATTTCATTCCTAAAGTTCTAATACCTTTAGAGGAGTTTTTCGACGAAGATGATGTAGCTCGAAAACCGAGCTTGTTGCCAATCGAGAAAGGAGTTGAGGATGTGAACATTGGATCAGCAGAAAATCCTAAAATGGTGAAATTATCAAAGGCGTTGCCCCCACAAGTAAAATTAAAGTATATCAGTTTATTATCTTTGTTTTATGATGTTTTTTCTTGGGATTATTCAGATTTGAAGGCCTATGACACAAACATAATTCAGCATATCATCTCGATCAAGCCAAATCAAAAGCCCTTTCGAGAAAAGTTAAGAAGGATAAATCCAAAGTTGCTGCCCTCAATAGAGAAGGAAGTGAATCACTTGTACAAAGCTGGTATCATCATCCCCATAAGATTTTCATATTGGATTTCTAATTTGGTTCCCATGTGCAAGAAAACAGGTGAGATTTTCTTATGTATTGATTTTAGAAATCTGAATAAAGTATCTTTGAAAGACAACTATCCATTGCCCAAAATGGATCACATACTTCAGCAAGTAGTTGGAGCATCCCAGAAGTTGCTACTCGATGGTTATTCTGGTTATAACCAAATTATGGTCCATGAGGATGACAAAGATAAAACAGTGTTCACCACTCTGTGGGGAACTTTTCATTATGCCAAAATGCCTTTCGGATTGAAGAATGCTGGTGCGACCTTTCAGCAAGCAATGGATATTGCATTTGCTAATGAAAAAGATGTATTTCTAGTTTTTTATCTTGATGACTTGAGAGTTTTTTATAACTCATATGAAGAGCACCTTTATCATTTGAAGATTGCATTACAGCAGTGTAGAAAATATGGTATATCTCTCAATCCAAAGAAGAGTCTGTTTGCCATGGATGAAGGTAAGCTTCTCGGTCATATTATATCAATGGATGGCATCTGCATGGATCCTGCCTGAGTGGAAGCCATTCAGAAAATTGATCTTCCCCGAAGTAAAAAGGAGATCCAATCATTCAATGGTAATATGAATTTCCTACATCGCTTTGTGCCCAATCTTGCAGAACATTTAAGGGAAATCACAAACATGCTCAAGAAAGATAGTGTATTGAAATGGATTAAGGAAGCAATAAAGTCTTTCAATTTGGTGAAATTGGCCCTTTCTTCAGCTCCGGTTTTGATCAGCCCAGACTATACTCAAGATTTCATTTTTTTTTCATTTGCCTCGGATCATACTATCGCAGCAGTCTTGATGCAGAAAAGAGACCAGCTTGAGAAACCAATAGCATTTTTCAGTAGAACCATAAGAGATGCAGCTTTAAAGTATAATATTATTGAAAAGCAAGCTCTTGCCTTGTTAAAGGCATTGAAATATTTTCAAGTTTATATTCTGCATTCTCACATCCTTGCTTATGTTCCTAATGCTGATGTTAAAGATGTCTTAGTGAAAACAGATCCAGAAGGGAGACGAGGTAAATGGATTGCTACCTTGTTGGAATATGATATGGAGATCAAACCAACAAAGCTCATCAAAGGACAGGGGATGGCTAAGCTAATGGCTGAGTCAAATTTGCATGCCTTGGACTTTAATCTCATTGTTGCTATGTCCGAGGAAAATGAAGAAAGTTCGCCCACTCAGGTATCAGAAATTTTTGTTCTTTCTCCTTGGTATTCGGACATTGTTTATGTACTCAAAAATATGTCACCACCACCTGGAATGGCTAAGAAAAAAAGTAGGACACTGAAATTGAAGGCTGCCAAGTTTTGTATCATGAATAATGCGCTCTATTGGAAAGATCTTGGTGGTGTCTTGCTCAATTGTTTAGTTGAAGAGGAGGCAAAACAGGTTATGGAAGACTTTCACAAGGGATATTGCGGAGGTCATATTTTCTGGAAGACTACAGCCAACAATATTTTGAGAGCAGGATACTATTGGCCAAATCTCTTTGCTGATGTGTACAAAACTGTTAAAAGCTGCCATGAATGTCAGATTTTTCAAGGAAGGAGAAAATTGCAGCTTTTACCACTCAAGCCCATTGAAGTAAGTGCTCCATTTCAGTAGTGGGGTTTGGACTTCATTATCAAGATCCATCCTACTTATTCAGTGCAGCATAAATGGATCCTTACAGCGACGGACTAATTTACCAAATGGATTGAGGTGATTCCCACTAGGCAGGCCACTGATTCGGTAATCATTTCATTTCTTGAAAACAATATTTTGTCTCGTTTTGGCTGTCCAAACAAGCTGATCACTAATAATGCAGCAGCCTTTAAATCTAAAAGAATGATTTAATTTTGTAATAAGTATCAAATTACTTTGGGGCACTCAACTGCATATCATCCACAAGGCAATGGATTGGCCAAATCCTCAAATAAATCCTTGGTCAATATTATCAAAAAGCTGCTAGAAACGAACAAGAAGAGTTGGCACAAGAAACTGGTTAATGCACTTTGGGAAAACAGAGTAAGTCAAAATAAATCTATAGGCATGTCCCCTTTTGAGCTCGTGTATGGTGTTGACACTGTATTCCCAACCTCTCTTGCAATTCCAGTGGTTAAAATTTTGCAGGAAGCTGGCAGCGAGGATGATCATTTGCAACAAAGAATCAATCAAATGATCCATTTACAATAGACTAGAGAGGAGGTTTTTTAGAACACTTTCAGGCTGCAAGAGAGAATCAAGAAGATATATGATCAAAAGGTAAAGACAGACAAGTTTCAAATAGAAGAAGTGGTGCTAAAATGGGATACGAGAAACAAAGATAAAGGTAACCATGGAAAGTTTGAGAATCTTTGGAAAGGACCTTTCATAATTGCTGCATATCGAGGCCAAAATGCTTTCCTTTTGACAGAAATGAATGGAGAAGATTGTCCAGGCGGGCCGGTCAATGGTCAGCTACTCAAACAGTACTATTTTTGAAATGTTTTATGCTGTCATATGTATCACTGTACATACCGGTTTGTTTAAATTTCATTGCAAGTGTGCGCTGTCATCATCTTTCAATTTTGGGCCCGAGGTGGAGGCTATAAAACTGAGGTTTGATTTCAGTTTTGGTTTGGTTTGTTTGAGTCAGGTCTTTCAGTCAATTTCAGTCTTGAAATTGACTCAGTATTGAGTCAAATTTCAGTCCTAAAATTGAGTCAAGAGTCTGGTTTTGGTTTGTCGAAGTTATTGACTCCATAGCCCAATGAACGAAGGCAATGCCTGCTTTCCCAGAGATCTGTAGTTCTTGGCACCTCCAAGGAGCTACCATCCCCATTGGAGCCAATGTTAGTGTCGGTATCTTCATCCCTCCATCAGTGATCAAATTCTCTTGTTACATTGCATATTAGGTGTCTCACTCAATCAGCTTCATTCCATTAGGAGCATGGATCATCTGACGGGGGTGGCTTGTTGTACATTTTACCTCATTTCCTTTACCTACTGGCCCATTTCCATTCATCAAAATCATCTGCAGTCACTTTTTGTCTTTAAATTTGAAAGAGTCGTTTCTAGAGTTTCAGTTTCAATAGGTCTAGGATCTCATCAAAACGGTCTTCAAAATGTCCAATAATGGTCAGTAGGTGCATGAGGAAATTGAATAAAGTTCCAGTACCAATAAATTCTATCATCATATGCTCAGAAATGTATTTTTCCTCAAAACAGGGTTTTGAGGAAAAACAGAGTATTTTAGGTTTTTATGTATAAAATTTGATGTAATTTCATTTCTCTCATATGTAAATAACTTCAATGGCAACCATGGTCACCTTATCAACCTTCATCAACTACATCCCGTGCGAGGCAAACAAAAAATCAAGTCATTCAATTAATCAGAGGCAAAATGAAGCAAAACTGCCTACAATATAGTTTGAAAAGAAAGTGTCAAAGGTAAACATTACAAAAGTGGGTTTTATGAAGTGAAAAATTAAAGTCTTTTGTATATAAGTTATTTCTTGTGTTTAAAAGACTCATTTGTATCCAAAAGAGCAAGAGATATTTAGAGCAAGCTCATGGTCACAAAATCACAACAAATAATTTTAGTTTCGGGGGCGCAGCGCATTGGGTGAGCGGCGTGGCACATAGAGTTGGCGTGACACATTGGAGTGTCCTCCACAGTTCAATAAACACACAGGCGCAGCGCATTATGGAGGTGCGACACACTGGGTTTGTGGCGCAGCGCATAGAGCTGCAAGCCATTTTCACCACAAATTTATCGAAATTCCTAGTTTGCTTGTTTTCTTCCGGTCCAAAGTAAGTCAACAACTCTGAAAATGCTAATGAAAGTGTGTCTTAAGATGTTTATGATGATTTAGTAAAAAAATTTCAAACCCTACTTCCTTGCAATTTTTTCTCAAGACATGATTGCTTAGGACTTGTAAATTTGTTTTTGTGGCCAGCACTCCCTCACCTTTTTTCCCTCATTTCTCTTCTAGTTTCATTAACCTATCTTAATATCCCCCATATCCCTAAATTCATTCGCCCCTATCCCCAATTCCCATTATCCCAAACCCTAGCTACAAAATTCCCAAACCCTAATTGCTATCCCAAAAGCCTAAAAATTGTCCCTAAAACCCTTCAATTCCCCAAATTCCAGTCAAAAACATTCCCAAAATCCCTCTTACCCTCTCCCTTCATAGTCCCTCATACATTTTCATACACTTGGCAGCAAATATCAAAGACACATAAAATCTCTTCATAGTCATCTAAGACAACACAAACTTTGGCAAACATGGATTCAGATTCCTCCTATGACCGAGATGAGGAGACACACGGTGACTTTCATACAGAAATGCACGCACCAAGGAGACCTCACAAGGGTGGAAAACATGTATGAGAGGAACCTACTTCACCTGCCGAGCTGCAGACTTGCCCTCTTGCCGTCACATGTTTTCAACAGCAATCTTGTTATCAGTTCCGTGAGATGGTTGCTAGAGTCCAGTACCATCATGAGTTGGCTAGGTTGTTTACAGTGCTTCATCTACATAATGGCCAAGTCACTCTAGTAGGTGTGACATTCACCTTGACACCAGAATATATTTCTCTAGCAACTGACATTCCAAATGTCGGAGAGTAGTGGAATAAAAGGCAGCAAATTGACAGGGAACATTATGAGCCATACATCAAGCCTGGTTATTTGAGACAACTCAGCTGATTTTTTCCATTTCGGTACCTTAAAGACTCATATGCTCCTTTGATGAAACTCATAATTAAGTATTTCAGCTGTGAGGGCCGGTTTTCTCGCCTATATGCCTATCACATCATATTGTTGATGCACTTTACCAGGGTGAGAATGATGAATCTCCCTCACTTCATGTGCCAAAATATTGAGAAGATGACCACCCTAGTGCAAAATAAAACTCTTCAGCAGTAGTATAACAGTATATATAATTTTATGCTCATCAAAATTGTGGTCATGCATCAACTTGGTTTGTAGGACATCTCATGGGAGGATTTCATTTCTCATGAGTTCTTCACAGCTCCACAGGTACCTCTAGAAGCTTTTCATGAGATAGGTGGACCTTCACATCAGCAGGAGGGTCATGAGACACAGACCAATAGTGTACCAGTGTTTGTCACCTATCAAAAGGGCACTAGAAGGTTGTTTGCAGCAGAAAAGTGAGTATTATCTCCACCCGGGGTGGAAGGGGTCTTGCTTCCTCCATTAGCAGAGCAGGTTCAGGATAAGGGCAAGAGGCCATTACATGATGAGGGGCCTTCAGGAGGGCAGGAGACATATTTCATTCTCATTCAGGATGATGACACCGAAAGCTCAAAGCTTAAAGAGATCATTCAGGAGCAATGGGCGGACATTAATGCTTTTTCCCTTAGCCTACAAAGAGCTAAGTGGATAATAAAATACATTGAACAAATAAACAAGAAGCTAGAGGATCAGCAAACCATTATGGAGCTGTGAAACATACGAGAGAACCGGCAAGCCGCCAAAAGGAGCAAAACCAAATTGACATCACTTGAGGAAGAAATTGAAGCTGATTGTGAAACTTGGGTTAGAAGGGTAAATATACATTTGGAAAAGCTTTTGGAGAAGGCCAAAAAAAATAAAAATATGTTGAGGCACATGGCCAACCATTACTGGGCGAGAAACCATGTGTGCAAAGCAAGAATCAAGATTTTGAAGGCCAAGTTGAAGAAGGTATCGAGGAGGCGAAAAGAGAAAAATAGAGTTCAGATTTTGGCTAAGGCTTCCTTGGCCCAACACAACACTTGATGGAGAACACTCAGCCCAAATTTCAAAAAATTTGGGACACTTTTTTCATTTTTGAAATTTTTGGGACAAAAAACAGACTTTTTTGCTCTATGCGCCGCGCCACTTGGCACTCGCTTTTTATGGAGACCTCCTTTTGAGGAAAACTCAGAATTTTTGGATTTTTCATGGTAAAATATGCATGCCTACCAATGGCCAAGAAATTTTGACAAGTTTTGGGCTTCCAAAAAGGTCAAAAACACCTCAAAAATGACCTTTCTGCCCCTTTTTTGACACACAAGAAGCAGTCTTGGGAGAACTCAGTTTTGGAGGGGCAGATGGAGGCAAAATTCAAAAATTCCACTTGTGATGCAAAGTAGAAAGATAGACCTTTCCAAAAATCCCACTTGGAGAACATTTGGACACTGGGAAGGCCTCAAAAATCAGCTCTGAACAGGCCCTACGCATAGGGAAATCAGGCGCAGCGCATTGGAGGAATTTTGCTCATTTTTGGTCAAAAACACTGTTTTTTGCCTAGTTTTTTTCACAGTTTGAATTTTTCCTTCTACTTGTAAAACTCATGACGTAATTTAATGTGACATTATGGATTTTTATGTAATTTTGCTAATTTTTCACTCATAGAGGTAGATTCATCCATCAAAAGGTAGTTTGCAACTGAATGAATCAGTTTTCGAGTTTTTAGGGGCAAGCTATTCCACTGCCTACTTTCTAGTTCTTTGTTTAGATTTTGTTGGAATAGCTCATAATATTATGAGCTCAACCCCCAGATGCTAGGATGAGTTTTTTTTTTCTTATATCTTATGTTTTATCAGTCATTAGCATGGTTGGACTTTTGGGAAAGCTTTGAGCACCATTGTACATTCATCTTTGCAGTTTGGCAAAGGAATAGACCAGGGTTTGCAGCACTCTATGGGATTCATGTAGCATCTTGATTTGATATTGTGTTTCTCTCTGTAAATGTAAGTTAACTGGTGTTTTATGTATGCCATTCACTCTCTTATTTCTTCTTAACTAAATCAAACAAGGATAAAGGTAGAATCCATTGAAAGTGCAGTGCTCTACCTTAGGTTTTCTTAGTTATCTATGTTTTCAACTAATTGAAAAGTATCCCTAAGTTCTTCATGCCCTTTTCAACTCCTCGTCTGTCTAAAACCTCTCCATCTCACTCAATTTGAAGTACCAAATCACTTGCCTACCCTTCCCCATAGAGATATCTGCAAAAATGAGCCTCATTCCCTAGGACCAAATCTTCCTTTCACATTTGAGACAAAAAAAAATCATCAAATTCAATCAAACACCTCTATACACATACCTAGCCTAAAATCAGTCATCACATCAGTCATCTCAAGCTTTCATTGGCCATGTTTTCTGATATTGACAAGGAGAGAGCCCTCTCCTGACCTGGTAGGGCTAGCTACTAGGTTAAGCGTGGTATGATGTTATCCTAGATCCTACCTTTCTCAGCCCGAGGTAGATTTAGGCCCTAACAGAACCAAAACAAGTTTATTGGCCTAGCTATGATGATAGTTAAAATAATGCCATGAATGAAGAGCTAGACAAAATTGACGAGAATCAGACTTGGTAATTGTTTCTGAGACCAACATACAAGAATCTCATTACAAAAAATGTGCCTACAAGTATAAATTGAATGAGGATGGAAAAATGATGAGAAATAAGGTCAGGTTAGTATGCAAAGGTTATGATAAAGTTGAAGGATTAGATTTTGATGAAACCTCTGCTCTTGTAGCAAGATTAGAGGAAACCAAAATGTTTTCAGTAGTTTCTAGTGGAAAAAATTTCAAGAGATGTCATATGGATGTAAATTAAACTTTCTTAAATGGTGAACTACAATAAGAGGTTTACATTCAACAACTTGAAGATTTTCAACTCTCAAAACATTTTAATCATGTATTCAGGTTGAAAAGGGAAATTTATGGCCTTAAACAAGTAAACAAGCCATGGTATTCAAGATTAGATAAATAAATGGTAAAATGTGGATTTAAAAGAGGAGAAATAGACAAAAAAAAATATCAAACCAAAAAAAAAAAAAAAAATTATTGTTGTTACTTATGTTCATGATATTAATTTTTGTAGTGATGCAAAAGAACTCAATCAAAAGTTAGTAACTATTATGAAGACCAAATTTAAAATATCCATTATTTTTGAACTTCCATTCTTTATTGGTTTACAAATTACATGTTAGATGAAAGAAATATTCATCGCTCAAAGCAAGTACCTCAAAGAAGTGTTGAATAAATTTGATATGAAATTATGCTCACTAGCCAATACGCCAATTGAAACTAGATGCAAACTCAACATAGATGATGAGTCACCAGAGGTAGATTAAACATTGTACATGTCATTTATATGTCGCCTCTTATATTTAACAGGTTCAATAATAGATATTATGCAATCTCTTGGTGTTTTGGAAGATTTTAGTGATCTTCTAGTGGAAAACACAACTCTTAGATATTTAAGAGCCACTATGGGTTGTAAATTATAGTATCGTAGATGGAAAAAATTCTTATTGAAAACAAAAATGTATATTGGGATGGAAATGTAGATGCTAGGAAAGACAGAAGTGAAGGTGATTTCCTTCTTGGTGAATGCCTAGTGGAATTATTGAGCAAGAAACATACATCTATCTTCCTCTCTATTGCTCAGGTAGAGTACATTGCAATAGCTTCTAACTGCACTCATATTTATGGATGAATAAAACCTTAGATAATATGATCATAGCTTATGATGATCATATTCCAATTATATATGATACCTCAAGTGATATAAACATATCTATTAGTCATGTTCCACATTAAAATACCAATTATATTCCTATCAAGCACCACTTTATCAAAGAACAAGTTGCAAATCAAGTTGTGAGATTAAAGTACATTTCCACAAAAGGGTAGAATATTGATATATTCACCAAATCCTTAGAGCGAGAACAATCTGTATATTGAAGATAATGCTTGGGAGTAGTTTCTCTATCCTATATTATGCAAATATTCTCCATATGGAAGGAATTGTGTTTCCAAAATCATAGAAGGGATAGTTGAATAATAAATATCAAAATAGGGGAAGCTAATAGGTTCACCAAAATAATTTAATCATAGGGGGATATTAGTTGTACGGTGAAATCCTTATCCATTGATGTCAAAAGGGATAATGAGAAAAATTTGAAAATATTCTTTGTGGTTCTTAATAGGGGGAGAGCGAATTCACATAAATAAATGGGGATAATGAAAAAATAAAAAAAGAAGAAGAATGATCAAGTAGAGGAGTTGTAGTTTCCATCAATGAATATTCCATGATATGTATCAACATATTAATGGTGTTTTCATGAATTCCAAAGGTGGATATGTTTCAATGAAATTTACATGCAAGGAGTTATTGCTCTGTGAACTTTTGTCTACATAAGATAATGAGAAAGCAAGAGAAAAATTGTTGGTGGATAGGAAATTGAATGCCAACCCAATGTGCACACATGCATCAAACAAATAGTTGTAGATTCTATAAGGTAAAGATAAGGCACATGGGCTCCTCATAGTTTGATGAAGGGTATATTCATGCTCCACTCAAGTGTTCTTCTTCATCTGCACTTGATATCAACACCTACACCGAACCACAAACACTCAAGGATGAGAAGTGATCTTCCGTGGAAGATAAACAACTTAGAATATCATATAATTGACATATTTAACTACTCCAAGCATGTAAATAGAGGGAAGGAACATCAATTTATATTAATGTAAAATCAAAATACATTTATACCTTCACCTAGGTCACCTCTCCAAATCCTGATAGAGTCTCCCCCACTATAACATGAAAAGACCAATGAAGAAAAAAAATATATCACCATAAGCCTCAAGGAATCACTCTAAAACTTTGTATATCACCATAAATATGATTTAAATGCTCAATCTCAATTACGGGAACTATGGCTAGTTGACCCTCTTAGATGGTATAGTATAAATAGGGTTGAGAGAGCTCCGAGGGGGATGAATGTAGACACTCAGGATGATGAGAAGTTATGAAATTCTCTCAATGATAAGTCATGGCGAGATCAAATAGATGATGAGTTGAACTGATCTCCAAGGAACCACAAAACTCTATAACGATTTCATGATTTCATGCACAGAATAGGGAAAACACATTTACAGTCACATGCATAAGGCATGCATTCAGTGACTAAAAGGCTCCATTCGCATGCATAAGGTATCATCCATTAATCTAGGTATCATGACTGGTAAAAGTTCTCAGGCCTAGAAAAAGGTCAACCAACATAATGTCTCAGAGGTTCTAACCCTAGGGAGAAAAATAAGCCAGTAATAGGGTAATTTTGAGAAATGCATTATCAGGGATGTCAAAGAGTGTCATGATTGATGTCAAAAATTGTCAAGGATGAAGCATATATTTGGTGGCACTTTAGAAAAAACATATCAGCTTATATTCTTTTATAAATTGGTAAAATGGATAGGCCTCATGAGGAACTTTCCAATGGTATATGGAAGCTTAAAAAAATCCAAAGGGTTGAGGAGATATTAAGGTTTGAAGATCGAAAAGGTTCGAAAGAATATCCATTTAGGCTTAAGAGAAGGAGTGATATGGATGAATTCTCATTATCTTTTGAATATATTAACATTTTTTTCCTCAACCATTTTCTATAAAAATTGAATGTTAGTAATATCGTGGTCCCACAGATCACAAATCCCACATGATATTCTTTATTCCTATCAACATATGGTTATATTGTCATTCATTCAAAGATTTCATCGTGCCTTGGGAGCATGGATGAAGGTCAAGTATAAAGGGTTGTTAGGGAACAAACAAATTAATGACAAAGGTGTAAGATGGAGAATTATCCAACATACAATGTGAAATTTCATGTCTTGCACCCTATATGTTTGGTTGCTGGAGGGAGTGTTGTGTATCGGCAATGGGTGGGCTACGAAACAAACCACTGAAGATAAATATTCTTCCCAATAATGGTATATGTCATAGATTTCATGACTCAATCCTTTTATGTTAAAAATGGAATATACTGAGAAAAAAAGGACCCTTGGGCATCTTCCTCCATAGAATATGACATGGAACAAGAATAGTTGGCACGAGCATATTGGTTGACACTTATAAGTTGGTACGTTACATGGTAGAGTGTTGATGTGGAACCCTAAGAGCATGACACATTTCATCTAACTTGGAAATTTTAGGTAGAGAAGTGGGCCATATCTTAGTAACACCTAGCACCAATCATCTAAAGACACATGATCTTGTGATGATATGTCATGATGCCATCAGGAATTGAAAGTATATGCTATGTTTTGAACTGGAGAACCACTATTACTGATGCAATGTAAGATATGGATATATGTTCTTCATATGGCGTGAAAATTTCTCATATGGCCCGACAAATAAAGTAAGTTGTTGCAAGAGGTTTTAGAGTGAGTATAGTTATTTTAGACAAAAACCTTGACATAAAGAAATCTCCATTAGGTGATATGAACATTCACGTCTCACTCAATAGGTATAAGGAGATTCATAAATTAGGAGGATGATGTGAGATAAACTTTGGGGAATGGAATGCTTTTACTGTTAGTATATTTCCAGTCAAAATTCTTTGGATTTGTGGGAATGAACCAATTTGTCATCTTAATCGCCTTTGGTGGTAAAGGAAAGATTTTGGGCTTTGTGCATGTGTTTTCCAAGTGCCAAAGCCTAAGGGAATGGAGATTTTTTAACCATGGAAATGCTAAGACCCCTCTTTTCATAAGAAGTTGGTTTAGACTCGATGTTATATTCAAAACTAACTGCCAATGGAGGAGGCTCGATGTTATTCAGAGGTTAGCCAATGATTCTAAGTCCATGGTCTCATGCAACAAGTTGTTAATGTATTAACGATGTGACACATTTTAAATTTAGTGTTATAGGAACTTAATCAAATAATTAAGGATATTTTAAATGATACAGTATATAGTGATATTATCAAAGGAAAAATCTTAGTTTGTTGACCATGTTAGTTGACATGAAAAGGCTATAAAAGGAATAATCCATAACTTCATACCTCTACAATATGTGTTAGGTAAAATTATTTAATAGCATGACATTGTTGTAATTTTTTTTTTTTGAGGTCTTAACTAATAGCTCTATGCATGGATTAAAATTTAGTGTTCTTTTTTAACATAGGAATAAATAAAATGGCATGGAGTGCAAAGGTAAAACATCAATTTAGTAGTGTTAATGAAAGTGGAGTAACCAGTGAAGAATATAAAATAATTAATTGATTGAATATCATTGTGAAAATTATTTAAATCTAGAACATAACTGAAAATAAAGTAATTGATAAATATATAAATAAAAAATAAACTAAGAATATATGCTCCTCAAAATATCTATAAGTAGTAGAAGGGTATGAGAGGGTATGAGTAGAGAGATGAACAATACTTGAGGTATCTAATGTGTTGTGATGTTGTGATAAAAAAAGATAATTTATATATGTATGTATGATAGAAAGGCCCTGTATATCTATATTTTAAAATGAATGAAAAGGTTATATGCATGGTTCAGTAGGTTGGTGCCTACACATAAGGGAGTTGATGCTTCCTTTAGGTGGTTTCTTCAGAAACAACTTCCGGTTCAATGCCTCCTTCAAGTAGTGGCTTGTGAATTATGGAGTTGGTTCTTCCTGTTGGTTGGTGGTAGAAAAACAAATAGGGGTTGGTGCACATACACTTGGGTTTTTGTAAATTATGGAGTAGTTTCTTCCTTCTAGATGGTACTAGACAAATAACATAACATCAAGTTCGGGATTGCATTTGTACAAAGAAATAAAAATAATATTGGTGGTTTTCCCCATTTTTGGGTTTCCACATACATCTGGGATCTCAATGTATTGCACATGTATTTACTAATTATAGTGTTTATGGTTGATTAATATGCTTATTTCTGATGCTGCTTAAATGAATTGTTGCTAAATAAATTGAAATGTGTAAATTGGAAATGGTTGTTATAATACTGAATCATCCCCTCTCAATATTATCTTGGTTTTTAACAAATTATATATATTATTTATATATAGATAAATATAGAAAATAAATATAAAAAGTATACTCATATATATATAATAATATCTATATTATATAGAAAAATTTCAACATTAAAATGTACAAAAAAAACAATTGAGAACTATAACTTCACTAAAAAATATCATACTCCAAAGGAGGATGTTTTGTAGGAGAGCATGTGCTACCCAAAGCATAACAATTCCCCCTTCCACCCCACTATGATATATGTAAGTATGAATATTGTCGAGAGCACCTTGTATGTTGTTCTATGTTGAAGGTGTTCATCTTCATTGGTACATCATACATGTACAATTATAACTATAATTGTGACATGATATATTGATTATACACATGCAAGGAGTTCTTCATTATTTAGTAAGATTTAGTTTTTATGAGAGTTTAGCCAAAACTTATGGAAGTGCCTTGAGATAATAGCTGAAAATTTTATTAAACTAGCAATTAATATTTAAGGGTTACTCATCTTTAAGGGTTAGTCAAGCTAGATCATATTCTATCTAAAAATGATTTCAAATATTTATATGCCCCTATGTCATGGTTTCTTATGTAAAGTTTATTAACAAAGCCAAAATATTTTTATGTCCATGCACGCTAATATACAAAACTATAATAGCCAATTATGTTCTAGTACATAAATCTTTTGGGCTCATTTTGATGGGATAGATGCACCTAGATCATTATTTCTTAACTAACAATAACTGAAAATAAATAGAATAATTGGCATGTGCACCGACATAAACCTTTATTACAAATAATTATATTCCAATTATAAACCCATTGGGTGAAAACAAATCTAGTGTTAAGGTTTGGAATGGCCTAAGCTACTTGTCATAACCAATTATGCTCAATTACATAAGCTACATGGGTACCAAAAATCTAGTGTTCAGGGTTGTGTGGCTCCAGATAGATGTCATCCCCAATTGTTTTGAATGTTAAAATGTCCCTAGATTTTGATTTCTTAAGTAAAGGTTATATATATATATATATATATATATATATCCACCTCTACCTCAATGAATTAAGTTCTATGACACAAATTATTTAGGTACAAAAAAATCTATTGTCAAATTTTAGTGTTGTTTAACTTAAATCTAACCTAGGTTTAGTTTGGTTCAACTTAAATTCAACCTTTAGGTAATTTTGATGATCTAGATGTTAATGTGGCCCAAAGCAAGTGCAACCCCTTAGGTAATTCTGATAACTTGTGTACCTTTAACCAATAAAATTACTATAATACTTGTACACATTAATCACACCCAACTATATTCAAAAAAAAAAAATCCTTTCCTTTCTAAAATGTAGTTGTATTGACATTATCTTTCCTACATTTACACGAAAAACTGTTTGACCTATATTTGGATCTCTTGAACTTACACTAGAAGCCTTTTTACTCTGGTACTGGTACTATTGTTGCAAAGCCATACAGGGGACTATATATTACATAGATGTAACGATTTCTTCTTAGTTTAGTTACAAGTTTTAAACGCTATGTTAAGTACAGTTTAGCAAGTATACTAAGGTGAAAAAAATATTCATAAAATTTTCCATAAAATGTGCATATAAGAGCTTAATATTCAAAAACATAATGAAAATTTGAAGATGTGCCATGCATCCATAAGAGTGTTCTCAATGAATTGTAAACCATGACATCTGCAATGATCTCAACGAGTTTTATAATGAATTGTAAACCACAACATCTGAAATGATCTCAATGATTTGTATAACACAAAATTTGAAATAGACAATAGGGTGAAGTTGAAACACCATCTATTGGAAATTCAATATATGAAGTTCATAAATCTTACAATAAAAACCTTATTACATAAAATATAGCAAGATGAAAATAGAGTTTGACCTTCTATGGTCAACCAAGGAACTAAAATTGAAGTTGAGCTTAAAATATAGGAAGAATGCTAACCCCCTATCATATACAACGAAACTACTTACCAAAATAGAAATTGATCTTCCACTTAGCAATTGAGTGCTTCAACAATTTTAGTAAGACTTCCGTTCCTCCCCAGTATTTTAGAGATAGAAAATCCAATCGATTGTAGAATTTCATTCCATTGTTCCTGGGTCCTTTCTCTAGCTCCACGAAAAACAACCAGCATTGTTACATCCATGAGCTAACCAGAATCTATTGGATCACTATCTTCGATTATATCTAGAATTGTGTCTACTATTATTAATTTCCCTTTATCAAAAGTGGAATTGTAACACATTTTAAGTAGTTTGATGCAGTTCTCATCGTCCCATAGACATAGTATGTGTTTTTGGATATTAAGAAACCCATAGGAAAATCTCATTAGTAAAAATCGAAAAAGCTATTGCAAAATCCAGGTCAATAACAACATAATGATTTTTAAAAATAATAGATGTCTAACATAATGATTTTTAAAAATAATGGATATCTATTTTATATTGGTAGTAGTTCCAAAATGAATCATGAGTTCAAAGTTGATATGATGAATGGATTTGGGATGAAAGATCTAGATCTCATGAAATATTTTTTAGGAATGGAGGTTTATCAAACTGAGGATGAAATTTTCATTTGCCAAACAAAGTATGCACATGATATGTTGAAGAAATTTGATATGATTGATTATGATGGATCCCCTATTCCAAGTGCTCATAGAGTTGTATTATGTAGAGATGACGGTGTTCATTTAGTTGATGAGACAACTTATAGAAGTAATGTGGGGAGCTTGATATTTCTAACCCACACAAGACCTAATATTGAATTTTTAGTTTCACTTGTTTCAAGGTATATGACAAAGCCATTTGAAATACATATGAAGGTAGCCAAGAGAATTTTAAGGTATGTGAAAGACACTCTAAATTTTGGTATTCATTACTACTCTGTTGAAAATTTAAATCTTGCTGGATTCAGTGATTCAGATTGGGGAGGTACTGTGGATGACCGTAATTCCACATCTGTAAATTGTTTCTCTTCTGGTTCTGGTTTGATTACTTGGAGGTCAAGATAACAGAGCATTGTTTCTGTCTCATCTGCAAAAGCAGAGTATGTTGTAATTACTTCAACATGTACACAAGCTCCTTGGCTCAAAATTTTTTTGGAAGAAATTGGAGAGAAGAAAATTCAACCTATAGTGATTTATTGTGATAATCTAAGTGCCATCAAGTTAGAAAATAATCCATTTCATCACAGGAGGAAAAAGAATTTTGACATGAAATATCACTTCATTCAGGATTTGGTGCAAAAGAATGATGTTGAATTGAAGCATATAAATACTAAGGATCAACTAGCAGATATCTTCTCCAAAGAAGTTGCAAAAGATCAGTTTTTGGCACGAAGAGGTAATTTAGTAATCCCTCATTAAGAATTAAGGGGGAGTGTCGAGAATAATGCTTGAATCTTGCCATGTAATTGATGACATTAGTCAGCATAGCTCTCACATTCATAAGAATCGAATCTCTAGAGGGCACGCTTTCAAACATTATACCTTCGAAATAAAATATACACTATATCAATAAATGGAGTAATATATGGAAATGTATTTATCATAATAATTATAGTTTAAATATTATTATTTAAATATATTTTAAATTGATTAACTAGAGAGGTTCATTCTACAGAGAGGTTTATTCTATCGCTAAATTATGAGGGGATGTGTAAGTTTTTTTGTCAGTTTTTAGGTGCTTCTCTAAAATAAAATAAAAAATAATTAAAAATACAATTTTAACAATGAAAATAACACATAAATATTTGGAACTCTAAGAAAATAAATTTTATCCTTCTCAACTCATGTTACATCAACTTATATTACTCTCATATTACCTTCATACTTTAAATAATTCTTTATTGATATACATGATATGATATCAAAGAGATTTGATCCTTTATATGGTTGTTTGATTTAAAAAACAATAGACAATTTGATTTCAGGAATAATAAATAAACTAATTCCTTAAATATATTTCTAATAACAGTGAAAATGAGAGAGATCGGATCCTTTATATGGTTGCTTGATTTAAAAAACAATAGAAAATTTGATTTCAAGAATAATAAATAAATTAATCCCTTAAATATATTTCTAATAATAGTGAAAAAAAATGTTTATGCTTAATATACCCTCCCTTAAATATATTTCTAATAACAGTGAAAATCAGAGACATCTGATCATTTATATGGTTGTTTGATTTTAAAAACAATAGACAATTTGATTTAAAGAATAATAAATAAAATAATCCCTTAAATATATTCCTAATAAAAGTGAAAAAAAAATGTTTATGCTTAATATACCCTCAAATAAGATAGCAAAACGAATACCGGGATGAAGGTGTGCAGTTGCAATGACGTGAGGAAGATCAAAATTGATGGCATCGATATGAGGGTAAATAGTGATAATTTGACTAATCACCTCTCCGTGCCCTCCACCCAAGTCCACCAGCGTGTTGATGTCTTTGAAGCCATCGTAAATTCTTAGGATATCCTTCATATTTACCTTTGTGATGGACATCATCGCTACTTTGAAAGCATTGTTGGCCTCCGGGTTTCCTACAACATAAGACGAAAAATCATGGTTGCTGCCCCGAGAATTCTAGAAATTATCCCCACCATGAAGCACCCGATCGTGAATATGGTCCCAAATTGGCCAAAAAGTAGTGTGCGTTAGAAAGAGAACGAGGGGAATGAGTCTCAAGGAACTAATGTGCTCAAAGATGAAGTAATTTTTGTTGAGATTGGTAAGCGTATATTTCATGTTTATGGTCTCCACTAGTCCATTAATTTCTAGGTCAGCTTCCATTGGCTTAATCACCCGCAAGATACCCATGCTAGAAAGACAAGTAAGAATGCGAGAGAGGGCGTCCAAGTCGGGAGCTTCAGGTGTGAGCTGGGAAGCTGTCTATTGGAGGGTTAGAGGAGAGCTAGGGCCGACTCTCCAAATTATGTCGGGGATTTTAAAATGAAGGGCACATTTTAGAAGAAAGGGGTTCACTATAGAAAAGGAAATTCTTAAGGATGAAGCCTATATAAACCCTTCCTCATTCACTTATGCGATATCTGTTGGAAATTAATCCCAATTGAAACCTAAACCAACAGGACAGAAACATCAATTTTGATTTGCAGATTAAAGGACGATAGTAGCAACAAATTTTCTTGTTTATGCACTCAACCTGTGCATTCAATTTTTGTTTAAAACCCCCGCAAGTAGCAGCACTGTCGTAGCCCTCCTGATTTAAAAAATCATGGTTTGAACCACAAAACCCTCACCATAATTTCTATGCACCAACTGCATTGAATTATCGTGCCACCATTTGAATTAAAAACTTTTCCATGTCATTTTCCAAACCCCGCCACTGCCACGTCAAACCCCCCGTGACCAATCAAATCTTATCGCAAACGTCGACGCTTACGTCATTCCTTCTCTGAACCCGTGCGATAGTGCGACCCCACCATGCAAACTCATCTCCTCGGCAACCAATAGTGCATTGTCGCATCGTTCTTCTGCCTCATCAGCCGGTGCAAATTTTGATGCAATAAACCTTCGTAGATCTCCTCCCCATTCATTTTTCATACCATTTGGTGCTGACGTCACTCGGCACATTTTTCCATGTGATAAACCCATCGCATTGCATATTGTAATTTTTTTTGTTATAGGGTTTGTAATCTGCTGCCGTGACATGAATTTTTTTTATTTTACATAGTTTTTAGACTTAGGTTAATTTCTTGTTATGACCTATATTGTAAACACACACACACACACACAAACACACACACTCACACACACACATATATATGTGTGTGTGTGTGTGTGTACGCGTGCTTATGATACAAATATATAGAGTATGAGATCAGAGTGTGAGAATAGCGCAACAGAGTAACATAGTGCAGAGGAGCAGCGCATTAAGAGAAACTAAAACAACACTTTTGGAGATTGTAACAGTTGACAATTAATGAATGAAATAAATATTTTTTCTCTCCACAGTCTACGAATGTTTTTTTTTTTAATTCTCCAACTGCAAGTTTTATTTATTATATCTCTGTGTTTAAGAGGAAAGAAAATCCTCTATTTTGTGTTAAGGATTTATCAGAAAATATGACATGGTATGAGAGCTAGTCCACGCTCTGAGCTGTTGTTGAATAAGCTGAAGGAGAAGAAGACTGTTGAAGCATTTCTCCAATAGAGTGAAGGTTTTCATCAAGTCAGGTATTTGCACAGTAAGATTTACTATTTGTTTAAAAGATATAGTAGAGTTACTGCTTATTAAAAATACAGTCGAGAGAGCTATAAAAAGAAGTGTTAAGAGTCAGAGTTTACCTCTCCAACAGTGAGAAAGTTTTATTTAAGTTAAAAATTCAAGTTTTATAGTTCTGCATAGTAAGAAATGGCAGGATCTAGCACAAGCACGAGTATGTAAAATATTCAACTTCGAAATTTCAATGGGAATAACTATGATTATTGGGAAATCACAATGAGAGCCCTGTTTGCATCTCAAGACATATGGGAACTGGTTGAAAATGGATTTGAAGAACTAGATGATGCAAATGAGAATAATGCCTTAACACAGGCAGAAAAGGATTTTCTAAAGAGTAATACGAATAAGGACTCGAAAGCCCTCTTCTATCTCTATCAAGCTGTACATGAAAGTATATTTCCAAGAATTGCAGCAAAATATAAGTCTAAGAAGGCATAGGATACCCTCTAGACAGCCTATCAAGGTATGGAGAAAGTAAAGACATCAAAGCTTCAAGTAATGAGAAGAGAGTTTGAAGTTATTTGCATGGAAGAGTCTGATATATTAGACTCATTCTTCACACAGTTGATTGGGTTGGTTACCCAAATGAGATCTCATGGAGAGACAGTAGAAGAAAGAAAAAGAGTGGCGAAAATATTGAGAAGTTTACCATTAATATTTAATGTGATATTCACTACTATTGAAGAGACAAAAGATCTCCGAAGATTTACAGTTGATGAAATTTATGCATCTTTGATGACACATGAAGAAAGGCTGAACAAAACAACAAACTCATCTTTAGAGAATGCTTTCAAGACCCAAATGTCCTTTGGAGGAGTAATAGGTCAAGGCAGATGAAAATACCAAGGAAGAGGTAGAGGCAGAAGCCAGAACAGAGGAGGAAGAAATAGCCCTGCAAGTACAAGCGGAAGGGGCAGCAACCAAAATCAGAATAAAAGCCAAGGTAGCAGCCAAAAAGGTGGAAAAAATCAAGCACATGGACAAAGGTATGATAAATCCCAAGTCCAATGTCATTACTATAAGAAGAATGGGCACTATGCCAATGAATGTAGAAAGAAACAGAGTTACATGGGTAATAGACCCAGTGCTAACTTTACTAAAGAAACTCAGAGTCGAGAAAATTTATTTTTAGCATGTAATATGGCTGAAGAGAAGAATGAAGATATATGGTTTCTATATTCAGGATGTAGGAACCATATGACTGGAAACATCTCTATGTTTTCCATGTTGGATGAAAATGTGAAGTCTCAAGTAACATTGCGAACAAACAGTAAAGTCTCTGTCATTGGGAAAGGTAGAGTAAGTTTTTTGACAAGGAAAGGAGAAAGGAAATCCATATGTGATGTATACTATATAACTGGCATGAAGTGTAACATTTTAAGCATTGGAAAACTCATTCAAAAGGGCTACAATGTATTCTTTGAAGATGATGTATGTACCATCATGGACATACCACCAAGAAATAAAATGATTACACAAGTGAAGATGACAAGCAACATAATGTTTCCTCTCAAGATGGGAGAAGATTTTAAGAAAGGAGTTCCAATGGCAGCTGTGACACGAGAGACATTACAAAAGGAAGAAAAAGAAGAAAAATGGCTATGGAATTTGAGATTTGGACATCTCAACTTTGGACACCTAAATTTGTTACACAGAAAAGGTATGGTAAAGGGATTACCATTGATTGAAAATCCATATAGCCTTTGTGAAGGCTGCATCTTGGGCAAAGAACACAGAGAAAGCTTTCCATCAGGAAAGAGCATAAGGGCAAAAGTGCCCTTATAAATAGTCCATTGAGATTTGTGTGGACCAATGTAAACACCTTCTTTAGGAGGCAGCCACTATATGTTAACTTTTATTGATGATTACACAAGAAAAAAATGGGTGTATTTCTTGAAAATGAAGAGTGAAGTATTTGAGAAGTTCTACCACTTTAAAGATCTTGTTGAGAATCAAAGTGGGCAGCATATAAAAGTTTTGAGAACTAATATATGAGGAGAATATATCTCCAAATATTTTTTTCATTTTTGCAAATAAAATTGGATTCATAAGAAATTTACATCAAGGTTTACATCACAGAAAAATGGAGTTGCTAAAAGGTAAAACATAACCATCATGGATATGGTAAGAAGCATGTTGAAGGAAAACCATTTTCCAAATGAATAATTGGCTGAAGCTGTACATTATTCAGCATATTTTTTGAATAGATTCCCAACAAAGAGTGTGATGAACAGAGTTCTAGAAGAAGCATGGAGTGGCATAAAACAAATTTTCACCCACATGAGAGTATTTGGATGTGTGGCTTATACACATATTTCAGATCAGCTAAGAAAGAAGTTGGAAGTAAGGGGGAGAAGTACATATTTTTTGGATATAGTGATGAATCAAAGGCATACAGATTGTATAACCCATCTACCAAGAAGTTCATAATAACTAGAGATGTAAAGTTCATTGAGGAAGAAGCTTGGGATGGAAGCATTGAGAAAGCAGTGAATGTAAAAATTTGTTTTTCTCGAGAAGATGATGAGAAATAAATGGAAGGAAGAAATCCCTCATTAGCAGCACCACCTCCACAAACACAAGCATAGCAAGGAACACCTCAAGTAGGTATGAGAACACCCTTTAGAAGTGATGAAAGTGCTTCTCCAAGAACAACACAAGGAGCATATTTGAGTGCTTCTACAAGCACAAGTTCAGGAAGTGAAAGAAGAACCTGATTTAAAAGCTTGAACGAAATCTATGAGCAAGAGTCAACCAATGAAGGTATGAACTCTTTATTTTCATTACATTGTCATATAGAAGATCCTATTCATTTTTAAGAAGCAGTAAAATATAAGAAATGGATAGATGATATATATGAAGAAATGAATGCAGTATAGAAGAAAAAAACATGGGAATTAGTTGATCTCCAAAAAGGCAAGGAAGTGATTGGAGTAAAATGGGTCTATAAGACCAAGAGTAATGTTGAAGGAAATATTGAAAGGCACAAGGCCAGACTTGTCAAAGGCTACAAGCAGCAACAAGGAAGAGATTATGAAGAAATTTTTGCACCAGTTGCAAGAATGGAAAAATTAGGAGCAGTGTTGTCCATAGCAACACAACATAAATGGAAAATTTATCAGATGGATGTGAAATCAAGATTCCTAAATGGAGTATTGATGGAAGAGGTTTATGTTGAACAACCTCCGTGCTATGATAAAGAAGTCCAAGAGCACGAGGTATGCAAGTTGAAGAAAGCTCTATATGGGTTGAAACAAGCACCAAGAGCATGGTACATTAGAATAGACGCCTATCTACTAGAAAATGGGTTTGAGAAATGTGAAGGAGAACCCACACTGTACATCAAAGAAAAAGATGGTAATATTCTCATTATATTTTTATATGTTGATGATGTGATATTCACAGGTAATAATGCTTACCTCATTGAAAATTTCAAGACAATCATGAAAGAATAATTTTAGATGACTAATATGGGATTGTTGAGATACTTCCTCGGAATAGAAGTAGAGAAAAATGAAAATGAAATTTTTATTTCTCAAGAAAAATATCTGAAAGAAGTTTTGGAAAGATTTAACATGCAGGATTGCATGGTAGCAATAACTCCTATAGTTGTGGGATTAAAGGCGATCAAGACAACAACAAGGATGTAGATCCAAGTTTGTACAAGAGCATAGCTGGAATCCTTATGTATTTGATTGCAACTAGGCCTGATATTATGCATGCTCTAAGTTTAATTTCCAGATTCATGGAGAAGCCAAAGGAGACACATTGGCAAGCCACAAAAAAATTATAAGGTATGTCAAAGGAACGAAGGGGTATGGTATTCTATACAGCTCTTCTGAAAATTTTGAGTTAATTGGATATACTGACAGTGATTGCAATGGAAGTATAGATGACAGGAAAAGTACCTCTGGATATGTTTTTCACTTAGGAACGGGAGCCATTTCATGGGCTTCTAAGAAAAAACCAATTGTGTCTTTATCAATAGCAGAGGCAGAGTATGTGGAAGCTACAGCAGTAGCATTTCAAGAAGTATGGATGAGAATAATGTTGAGAGATTTATGCCATGAATAGGTAAAAGGCACAACAATTTATTGTAATAATAGCTCAGCGATAGCCTTATCCAAGAATTCAGTGTTTCATAAAATAAAAAAACACATTGATGCAAAGTATCATTATATCAGAGAATTGGTGAACAATTGAGAAGTTGTTCTGAGGCATTGCAGAACAAAAGAACACTTTGCAGATATTTTGACAAAACCATTGCGGCAAAAAAATTTTAACTTTCTCAGAAAATTTCTGGAATAAAAGATAGCAGTAGTTGTGATTAAGGGGGAGTGTTGGAAATTACTCCCAACAGCAACCTGAACAAACAGGACAGAAACATCAATTTTGATTTGAAGATTAAAGGACGAAAACAACATCAAATTTTCTTATTTATGCACTAATCCTGTGCATTCAATTTTTGTTTAAAACCCCTACAAACAACCACAATGTCATAGTCCTCATGATTTACAAAATCATGGTCTGAACCACGAAACCCTTGCCATAGCTCCTATGCACCAATCACATTGAATTACCGCACCATCGTTTGAATTAAAAACCTTGCCACGTCATTTTGTGAACCCCGCCACTGCCACATCAAACCTCCTGTGACCAATCAAATCTTATCGCAATCCCCATCACTTACGTCATTCCTTCTTCGAACCTGCATGATAGCACGAACCCACCATGCCAACTCATCTCCCTGGCAACCAATAACGCATAGTCGCACCATTCTTCTGCCTCGTTAGCCGGTGCAAATTTTGATGCGATAAACCTTCACAGATCTCCTCCCTGTTCATTTTTCACACTGTTTGGTGCTGACGTCACTCGGCACATTGTTCCATGCGATAGACCCATCGCATTGCATATTGTAATGTTTTTTGTTATAAGGTTTGTAATGTGCTGACGCGATATGAATTTTTTTTATTTTACAAAGTTTTTAGACTTAGGTTAATTTCTTTTTATGACCTGTATTGTAAACATATATATATGTGTTTACAATACAAAGATATCGATTATGAGAGAAAAGTGTGAGAATAGTGCAACAGAGTAACATAGTGCATAGGAGCAGCATATTAAGAGAAACCAGAACAACACTTCTGAATATTGTAGCAGTTGACAGTTAATGAATTAAAGAAATGTTTTTTCTCTCTACATTCTATGAATGTTTTTCTTTAATGCTCCAGCTGCAAGTTTTATTTATGATATCTCTGTGTTGAGAGGAAATAAATTCCTCTGTTTTGTAGATTATGGATTTATCAGAAAATCTGACAATATACATAACAGAATAGTCTAGCGACTTTTCACCCTTCGATGCTTTGATATCCATACCTTCCATTTCCCTCATCCAGAGTGCTTCCATTATGGGGAAGTCGGGTGTGTGATATATAACATTTTGTAGACACTTATGGTTTGTTCTCGATCACATTTTCCATGGGCTTGACTTGGGAAATATGGATGGAATTGTGAATTATCTATTACCTCTCGAAAAGAGACATGAAATAAATTTATAAAAAATATGGGTGGAATGTAATATATAAAAATAAAGTTCATATATATGACTCTCTCAACTTTATAATATGACTCTCATCTTTATAACATATATATTAAAGCAAAAGTGAAATAATAGGACTCTTTCATCTTTATAGTATATATATGTGGGTGAAAGTGAAAATAAGATATTAAGAAAAACATGGTCAAATATTAAATTTTTTAATTTTTTACTGTTCCAAAGGGCTATAACCTAGATGATGTGTGATTTTACTCATTTATAAGATAGAGTAGAAATATGTTTTTTTCAAAATAAAAATAAATAGTATTTAAATAAAAAATCAAGTTTTTTAATCTAAATAAAAACAAATATACATGTTTGGTTAGTTTTACTTAAAAGTATTATAAACCTTACTTGTTTTGTTAATTTTAGATATTATAATTCAATATGAATGGTTTGTTTTACTTAAAAGTATTATAAAACATAATCTCATTCTAAAGGTGCTTGTTTTGTTAATAAATTTTAATTGTATTTTTTAAATAAGTAAATTATAAAAAATTATAATATTTATATTTCCATGTTTCAATTGAATACATAATCAAACTATTTTAATATACATATTATTTTGATATTATTAGCATTATTATTATCCAATTTTAAGGTCACAGCCAAGCCAGACACCAAATTGGTGTATGAGATCCCCTTGTTTGTAGGACAAGGGACCCACCTCCTTGCAACGAATAGTGCATGGATGCATGTTTACTAAATATATATAAATTGATGAGATGGAAGGTGCATACAATCATGGATGTGCATGTGTAAGACTCTGAGGAGTTTTTTTCGCTAACATGAGTCAGATGGCTAATAGTGGGTAATGGTAAACCTGTAGCCAAGAGTGGATTAACAACATGCTGGGGAGACTTTAGAAATTATAAAAAAAATATGTACACAAATGGATTAAATATGATCATGCAATATACTAAAGAAAGATATTGAATCCTTCTACAATTAATTCTGTGGAAATTAAACACAATCGCACAGTCACACCAAGTAAGAGAAATAAATCAATCCACAACACAGATATTTTTCCTAGGGAAATCTTGCTGTTCAAAACCCCTATATCTCTATTTTATAATGAACCAAGTAATCATGAAAGAATACAATGCACTCTTCTCACAAGAGTCTGTTGCACTATCCTGACTATCTCACACTGATCCAAACAAAATCGACCAACACTTAGCCAATTTCCTTCCTCTTCTCAACCTACCTTGCTTGCACAATTCATGTGGAATTCAATCCCTATTATTTAGGAATTTAAGGCTTCCTAAACTGTGCAAATTTCATGGGAAATCCTATGGTGTTTTAATTGCATCTCGGCAGTTTGCTAAAAATACAATTGATAGTTAACTTCCCCTTAACCTCTGTCTCAACTGGCTCTTCATCGGAACTGACATGGATGCTGCTATTAATAGTAAATCATTAGTCACTTCACAGATCACTAGATGTGAATTAAATTTGATTTGATTCAGTTGACCTCTAACTAGTGCAACAATGAGTTACAACTAGTTAAACTGATTTTAACTCACTCAATTGAGTTAACTGATTTCTCATGCATTAAACTAATACAATAAATACAATTTGGACTCTAAAATAAATAGATTCACACTACATGTCTCACCAACCACCCTCAACTCGAATTTCATGAGCTAACTGAGTCTATCACACTCAGTTAACTATTACAAGTGTTTATGAGATAATATTACAATTTATTGTCCAATTTAGTTAAGGGAAAAAAATTAGACACATTTCCAATTTATTCAATAAATTGGCTTGCACACTAATATATCACTAGGACCCATCACTGTGTGACTTATGATCCCACACTAGTGTGTGTGCTCTCATGTTGTTTTTGGATGCGAATTTCATGGTTTCTTGTTGCAAATTTCAACACTCCCTCTCAACAACAAAGGAATTAGTGTGTCCTGATTCGATACGTTTGAAATGTTCTTGCATGTGCACATGAAACTCTTGCATGCAATGCTTCTTTACACTACAAGAAAAAATGACATTGGTGAGGGTCATGCTTGTGATGGACCTTTAAGGTCCGCTACCAATGTCACATATGGTGACGGTCCTTAAAAAAACGTCATTGTAAGTGTATATAGTGATGGTCCTTTAAGGTTCATCACCAAAGCCATTTTCAATGAAACTTTTGGTGAGGCTCGTTAAAGGCCCATCACTAATTCTCTCTTTGGTGACACTTCTAGTGACGAACTTTCAATGACCCTCTATGATGCTAATTTTGTTACTTTTGGTAATGGTCAAAAAATGTTCTTCACCATTGATCATTCCAATGAGTTTTTGATGACGTTATGTGCTTGTTAATATTTTGTTTGTCAATATAGAACAATTTAATACCATTATTGTGGAGTATTTTTTCGAATATGTCTAAGGCCATAGTGGTTAGTGTCAATCAATTTTTTAAGAAGTAATTAGTGTGTATCATTTCCCTCAAGTGATGACTCTTCGAATAGAGCTTTCCTATGAGTCAACACATGATTCATATCTATTTATTATACTATCTAGAATATTCCCTTTAGATAAAGTCCCACTAGTGTGTGCAGGAAATATATTATTTAATACATATTCAAGCTCTCTCAATTCTATTAATGAGAAAGAACTAACACTCCTCAACAATCGAGGCACACCTTAAATTAATGCTTTAGCACACACTAGCGTTTCTTAGCACCACACATGTATTTGAACATATTTGTACCTAGAACATCTTGTCATGAAACTGACGCCCAAGCACATGGTGGCATGCACTAGCACAACATAGAAATCTCCTAAGATGTGTTGGCATGCATGTAGTCCCTAGCATTCCCTGGAAGTACAACTTGGTTGAATACATTGACATACATTAGCACTTGACACACAATGCCACTTGGAATGCATTGGGACCTATTATTAGTGTGTTTATCATTCCTCTTTTGAAAAAGATAAAGTCTCGACTTATAACCCTCTTATTGTTTCTTCCTTTTGTTCCCTTGAAACTTCTTGACACATATTGACGTATCGTGGCACCTTGCACATCCTTAGCACTGGCATGTATTGGCATATATTGGCACTATTTGCCACATATAATTAGCACACCTTGGAACTAAGAAGCACACTTTGAGACTTCTTGACATGCCTTGATATTCCCTATAATTCATTACCAATCCTTATCATACCTTCTCACTCCCTCCTTGGCATGACAACTAGCACTCATTAACACTAGTCCCTGGCACACGTTCCTCATATTCATTAACTTCCATGAATTTTTACCTAGTTCTCCCTTAATATGTTTTCCTAATACTCCTTAACACTCCTCAACATGCATTATCACTCTCTAGCACACATTAGCACCCTTCAAAATTCCCTTCCAATTCATAGCATGCATAACATGATGTGACACATATTTTCACTTGGCACATGTTGGCGCTTGGAAAGTCTTAGCATGTATGGAGTACGTTGACATGCCTTGGTATAATTTGGTATGGTTTAATATTAAACTTATTTGATATCAACTATTTGAAAGTAGATGAGAAGTAACAAAGGAAGACTTGGAACTTAGAATGCACTATGACTTTGCACTTGGCACCTATTGGCGCCTAGTGTTGGTGTGACTACCATGCCCCTCTTGGAAAAGGTAAATTGATGACTTATTAACCCTCTATGTGTTCATTTTCTTGTAATTTAACTTATTTTTTCCTTTTTTTGCCTTGACAGTCCCTGGCACGCATTGACACACCCTTGCACATCTTGGAATTCCTTATCACTTGTCACACCTTAGCATGTTTGACATGCTTTCGAACTATCTAATACATCTTAGCATTCCCTATCACACTTTGGCACTCATGTACTCAAAGCTAGCCTTTACATTTTTTCACGACTTGGGAACCCAATCAATTCCTTGGCTACTGCAATTCATGTGAAAATAATGGCTTTCTTCAACCACAAAAAATTGAAAAATTGCACCTACTACAAGTAGATTGTGCCTTGTTCACCTAAGAACTACCTATAACTCATATTATGTCACTCATGTCCAAGCTCAACTTGTCCCACTTCACTAGTTACGAAGACAAGGATCACATGATCTATCCATGGCCATAAAACAACTAAGAAACATAGCTTACATAGGAAATATTTCACATGTATGTTTAGTTCATATAAAAAATAGAACATTAACTGAAAGTTTGCAAGAACCACAAGATGCACAAGGCACACATGATATACCGACACAAGTCGAGTGCCCCGAAAATTATACACAACAATGTACAATATGCAACTATCTAGAATAGTTTAAAACATGATCATGTAGCCAAAGTGTGCCACATCTCATATAAAGAAAATAGCTAAATGAAAAACAATGTTGTGCCTAGCACAAATGATCTCCCTTTGTCTAAAAATGTTTTTTCAAGCCCCGTATAACAACTGTAGGCTTGCCTTCGGTAGATCCTATTCTAAACTTCTCCTAACACACTTCGTCCTTGGCACACTTGAATTCATTGAAACTCCCTCGAACACACTCTTATTCGTTCCTTTCCATGCATTTTGACCTAGTTATCCCTTGATATGACCCAACACTCCCTAATACTCTTCATCATGCATTGACATTGTCTGACATGTGTTAGCATGAATTTTCATTCCTAATGTGCATTCCCTAACCCTCCCTAGCTATCATGCCCTCACAACTTCCCTTACTTAATTTTCAACTTGGGAACCCAACCAAGCCCTCACTTGACTATAAGAGCTTGACCAAGTTACGGTTACTACAACTAGACTATGTTGTTGAATTCTTTAGCTTGGGAGGTACTCCACAAGCCTAGCGACATGGGTTTGTCTGAGTTTGATCACAAAATGATTTGTGGGAAAAGAAACAAAGAAAAGGGATTTTGGGCCCAAGATGGGGTTTAAAATCTAAGAGAAAATTAAAACAGAAAATTAATATTTCCAAGGTCTAAGTGGATAAAATCTGTAAGTTCTAGAGGGTTCTTAAGAGGTCTAGGAAAAAATATTTAAGGAGGCCTTAGGATGAAGTAAAGAACATCAAGTGAGAAGGAGCTCATTTGATCAAGGGGATGAAGAGAGATGTAGTCCTAAAGTAGGTCAAGTAAGAAGGCCGAGTAAGGGTTGCTAAAGGGAGGCCATGATCATCGTCCAAGAGCAAGATCATCATGTGAGGGTTCACAATAATGTTGCAAACCTTAATGGTCGGTTCGAGATAGGAAGTAGGATGGCATATAGTTGGTTCTCTTATGGTAGATCGAGCTTACGAGAGGTTTCTCATGAGAATCTGGGCATGTGATTTCAATGGTGTCTTTGTGTGAAGGCCACATCAAATTTTGAAATGTTGAAATTTGCAACAAGAAACATTGAAATTGGAAAACAAAAAGGACAAAAAAAAAAATGCACCCACACTCGTGAGGAATTTTGATGCACAAGGAGTAAGGAATGTGGGGTGTCCAATTTATTTTTCCCTTAAATAAATTGGACAATAAATTGTAATTTCATCTCATAATAACTTGTGTCAGTTAAATAAGTCATGATGACTGAGTTAGCTCAAGAAATTTGAGTTGAGGCTCTAAGATGAGGCATGTAGAGGTCTTAATCTAATAATTTTGGAGTCCAATTGTAGTTGATGCATTAGTGGGGTGCAGGTGTGAATTAGTTAACTCAATTAGAATAGTTTAAATAAGTTTAAATAGTTATAACTAAGTGATGAGATAGTGAGAGGTCAACTAGTGAATTAAATTAGATTTAATTCACAATGACTTATCAATCAGATAACTGATAATTCACTATTAATAGTTGCATGCATGTTAGTTCTGAGGAAGACCCTGTTGAGACAGAGGTTAAAGGGAACATAACTATCAGTTGTATTTATACAAAATTTCCCATGTGCAATTATAAATTCATTGGGATGCCATGATGGATTACACAGTCAAGGAAGACTGATTTTCCTAATTAATAGGGAGCTAATTCCCTAGTAATTGCATGAGTACAGAAGGTTGAAGGAAGGTTTATAATTGGCTAAGTACTAGATCGAGTTTTCCTATATCAGTGGGAGACAATTGCCAGAGTGTTGAAGAATCTCATGAGAGATTAATCATTGTATTGTTTCATGATTCCTTGACTTCATACAAAATAGAGATAGTATGTTTTTGAGCAGTTGCTTTCCCCAAATACATCTTATGTTGTGTGAATGATAATTTATTTCTCTTACTTATATGTGATTGTGCGATCATGTTTTGTTTCTGAAAATTGTAGGAAGGATTCAGTAGCTTGTTTTAGTACATTACAAGATCAGATTGAATCTCATTGTTTATATTTTCTACATGGTATCAGAGCAGGAATTTTTTGGGCGGCGAGTTTTCAGAGAATATCTAAAATTTTGGTGTAAAATTAAAAATAATATAGCATATTTGGATTCCTTACGAAAAGCTACCCAAATGGAAAATCAATTTGGATCTCGGATGAGGGAGATATCGTCGATTTAAAATCAACTCTTTTTTAGAAAATTTTGTAATGGCAGGAGAATTAAAATGTGCGCAAGTCAAGAACCTATATGCACTTGAGGTACCAGATGCATGCAAAGCTTTGAGGAGAAAAGCAAAGGTTAGAGACTTGGCCATTGAGAGGGAGTAGAAATTACCTCTCAACATGCAACCTTAGAAGCAGTCTCAGATGGTCGTTGAGCAACCACAATTGGAGAAATAGAGAGGAGACCGAGTGGAAGCATCCACTCAAGCAGATACCTCCATGAGGGGAAATTTCGAGTTAGTTGGGAAGAGGAAGCACATGCAGCAATACCTCTAGGTGAAAGGAGGGGTGATGTGGAGACATAATCCCAAGATAAGAAATTTTGGCAGGGGCCATTGAGATGGTGTGTCCCATGGATCGAACATAGCTACGAGGAGTCCACAGTACAATAATAATAGGAAGGATCAGTTAGATTGATGCAGTCAGATTTCAGGAAGAAAAAAATCAGAGTGACGATATCAGACACTGGAGCGTAGATCAGAGTTGGCAACAATGCAAAGGGCACAGATGCAAATTTCAGTAGCAGCTTAGAGAGTCTAGTAGACAAGTGTAGTAGTTGGCATGAGTCAGAAGACTCTAATGACAAAATAATTATATTTATTCAGTTGTTCAGAGGCTATTCAGTTTCAGGATTTGCAGGTGCAAACAACACTAGATAAGTGTTGCATGCATAATTCAAAAGGTGCCGGATCACGATAGATTGAATTCCTTTCTTGTTCAGAGGGAGTGCTGAAATTTGCAACAAGAAATAATGATATTGGCAACCAGAAAGGGAAAAAAAAAAATTTCACCCACACTGTTGAGGAATATTGATGTACTAGGAGTGAGGAATGTGAGGCGTCTAATTTATTTTCCCCTTAAATAAATTGGACAATAAATTTTAATTTCATCTCATAGCAACTTGGGTCAATTAACTAAGTCATGATGACTAAGTTAGCTCAAGAAATTTGAGTTGAGGTGATTGAGGTGGATATTGGTGGCCACCCACCTATTCCACTTGGCCCCTCACCATTGTCTCTTTTAGTTTTTCAGTTTCCTTAATTATAGAAAAATTTACTATTTTTGTCAGTTTTTTGGGTCCTGAACTTCCGGAGCAATTTTGAGGTCCCAATTGACGTTTTTTGGGCATGAAAGGTTCAACAATTTCATAGAAATCGCATTAATAGTTGTAGTCCTTAGAGAGATATTTCTAACGAGGTATCATGTTCGTAAAACGAAGATCATATGACCAAGTTACGACCTCAGAAAGTTAGCTGCCCAACTACCCCCAATGGGGCCCATAAACTCTTGGTGTTACATCTCCTCAGGTTAGGATTTTCTATTATTTTTCAATAATAAAAAGGCTCAAAACACATTTTAGAGGCATGTAGTTGCCACATCTCTTCTCAAAGATAAGCTACCATCGCCCAAGCTAGTTTTTTTTCCATTTTGTCTGTAAGCGTTTTTCAGTATTTGATGTTAATGAAATGAAGTGTTATTCCTAGTGCATCTCTGTGTTTATGTTTATTTCTGTATTTTATTGCGTTCTTGCATATGTCTAGATCATGAGGGTGTAAGATGAAGCATGTAGAGGGATTCTAATATTCTGGGGGTCCAATTGTAGTTGATGCATTAGTGGGATGTATGTGTGTTAGTTAATTCAATTAATTGATTTAAAATCAATTTAACTAGTTCTAACTGAGTGATGATCTAGTGAGAGGTCTGCTGAATTAAATTAGATTTAATTCACAATGAGTGATCAATCAAATAATTGATAATTCACTATTAATAGTTGCATGCATATCAGTTCTGAGGAAGACCCAATTGAGATGGAGGTTAAAGGGAACATAACTATCAGTTGTATTTACACAAAATTTCCCATGTGAAATTATAATGTCTTTGGGATGCCATGATGGATTGTGCAATACAGGAAAGATAATTTTCCTAGCTAATAGGGAGCTAATTCTCTAGGAATTGCATGAGCAAGGTAGGTTGAATGAAGGTTTAGACTTGGCTAAGTACAAGACCAATTTTTCCTAGATCAGTAGGAGACAATTGTCATAGTGCTGGAGAATCTCATGAGAGATTAAGCATTGTATTATTTCATGATTCCTCGACTTAATACATAATAGAGATAGAGGGGTTTTGAGAAATTTCTTTCCCTAGATACATCTTGTGTTGTGCGATTGATAATTTCTTTCTCTTACTTATATGTGATTGTGTGATCGTGTTTTGTTTCAGTAAATTGTAGGAAGGATTCAATATCTTGTTTTAGTACATTACAAGATCAGATTGAATCCCATTGGTTAGATTTTCTACATGAAATAGAAGAGAGGGTTGATACAATCTTTTCTTGTGGTGGTTAGTAGGCCGCAAGGTCTGTGATAAAGACTAACATAAATGGAGGAAGGGTTGCACTTTAATTTAGAGCCAGAACAGAAGTAGACCCAAGCATAATATTGATTGAGGTAACCCTAGTTTGAGGGTCGACATTGAGATCTGAATTTCATATCAAGATTTAGTCAAAGAAATGCCCAGAATCTATGGATCCATATGAGCTAAGTCGAGTCCCTTATGAAGGCAAGAGTCGTGGTTTTTTCTATGCATGGATAGGGTTTGTTATACAACAATTAGAAGTACATAAGTATAGTTCCCTATTTAGGAAAATTTCCTAGCATGTTTAGTTCATAAGGTATGCCATTAAGACTATGAAAAAAATTCATATAAGAAGAGAGGTTATGACCCTTAGAGTGAAGTTTATTTCTGCAATATAGACCACAGATCTAGAAGATTGTTTGCAGATTCAGTATGTGTGGAGATAGCAGATCCAAGGAGGGTGGAACCTGAGCAGAAGATTGAGCATACAGAAGATTTCAAAAAATTTGAACATGATAGGCTCGTGGTCCTATATAAGCTTGGAAGAAAATTTCAAAACTTAGATACACAACATCATGAAAGATTATTATAAAGGTTTCCCATGCATTCTAATAATAAATATCTCGCGGGATTGGAAAAACAACACATTGTTTGGCGAGAAATATCCATGATAGTTTACGAATCACCCCAACATATATCCTTTATGAAAGTCATATGATGATATTTCTTCACACTTATTTATATCGTGTCCCAACATAGTGCGGGTCATCCCCATCACCCTTGCAAAATTTAACATGATAGCCTCGTGGTCCTATCTAATCTTGGAAGAAAATTTCAAAACTTAGTTACACAACATCATGGAAGATTATTAAAAAGGTTTCCCATGGATTCTAATCAGAAATATTTGGTGGGATTGGAACAAAAACACATTTTGTTCACAAGAAATATCCATGATAGTTTACGAATCACCCCAACATCTATGCTTTAGGCAAGTCATATGATGACATTTCTTCACACTTATTTATCTCTTGTCCCAACAAAGTGCAGGTCATCACCACCACCCTTGAAAAATTGAACATGATAGCCTCCTGGTCCTATCTAAGCTTGGAAGAAAATTTCAAAAATTAACTAGTCAACATCATGGAAGATTATTATAAAGGTTTCCCATGCATTCTAATCAGCAATATCTGGTGGGATTGGAACAACAACAAATTTTTTCCAAGATAAATTCTAACAAAGATCATGATTGAATTGATAAAAAATAGTGTTTGAAAGACAAGATTCATCCTAAACCACAAAAATAAGTGATTCTGGTAATTCCTCCACTCCCTCTTAGATTCCCCAATGACTTCTTTGATGGTGTTGCACAAGTTATCCCACCTAGCTGCAAAGTGGGTGTGGTACTCTTCCTCTCCCAGTCCTATAGTGAGAAAGTAATATATACCCAAAGTTAAGGCTCCAACAACTTAGTTGATTCCATTGCTCTTTTTACCCTTCTGGAAATTCTATCCATCAAAAATTCAAATCCATATAGATCATGGGGGATTCAAAATTCATGATAATTTGGGTCAATAATTCATGATAGAAAACATTTACCTACATCCCATCCTACAGGATATCATATATTCCCCCAACTCTTTGGACTAGCTATCTTTGAAACACATTCTCAAGGAGCTAAATACCACAACACAGAAGCTTTCAAAAGAATCTCTCACACTACCATCAATATCATTTTGATACTAGACTCCATCGATAGGAGGGAGTATTACCAAATGATTATTCATGTCTAAGCTCGAAAAACAAGCCAATGTAGATTGATGCATGCACATTCCAATCATGACATTAGATTTCTACATCTTCTCAATATTAAACACAAGTAATTTTTTTCTTTGTTCTCTTTACAACATAAACACAAAATTCACCCATAATGTTAGGATAAGTTGAATGATATGACCTAAAAGGACATGGGAGGATTATTTTTTGGTGTATTGAACAGGACTAGGGGACACACATGTGTCATGGATGGGTATAAGTGGGATGTCCAAGCATGGTTTACTAAGATCTATAATCCACGTATTAGAGAATGAGAAGGGGGATTAAGACCTAATGTAAAAGGGGCTACGGGGCCTAGAGGGAAGGTAACAAGAGAAATTGAAAGGGGAACCCCCCAAAGTGGTGATAAGGGTATCAGGGGCGCCATTATCAGAACCAATAAGCCATTAACCCATAACCACTAAATTCCCTATCCCTTAACCCCGAAGCCATAATCTCTTATCCCCTACACTCATAACTCATAAGTCATCAACCCCTTGACACATTAAACCTTAAGCCATTAACTCCTAACCTAGAATCCATGAACCCCCTAAGCACTAACCCCTTATTCTCTTATCTCGTCACCCTTAAAACTTAATCGATAACCCCTAAACACCTTAAAACCTAACCCCTTAACCCATAACACCTAAATCCCTTAATTTTTAAACCCTTAACACCTAAATCCATTTCCCCCCAATCCCTTATCCCTTTATGCTTAACTCTTGAAGCCCTTAACCACTTATTATCCAAGGCAAAAAACAACACATCAAACCAATAAAATAACCTCTTAGGAGAATTATTCACCTCTAACTAAGAATATTGGTACCATTTTATTTTTAGAGAACTAGGTATTGGTCTTGAGGGTGTGTGTTTATGGGTAATGCCCTTATTAACATGTATACCAAATGTAGAACAACTGAATAATTTGCAAAACCTCAATAAGAATTTCTCACAATATCTACAATTCATGTTGACATGGAGCTTGTAGTGCTCTCACACATAAGGAGTTGGCAATGAATAGATCACTCATAATGAAACAACCTCTTCAACGCTAATGAACAAGGAGCTAACCCTTGATACAAATATTTTTCTTGCTAAAAAAACACAATTGCGTTAATGTAAAATACTATACATAAGAGAAAATAAAATGATATTATCCACATCAATGCTTGAAATAACCTCACATTTTGCATGAGTTGTGAGCCAAGGGGTGAATGTAGGGCACTATTAATGTTACATCATGTTTAAATTCCTTTTACATCATGCGATTGTTCCCCATTAGAGTTGATGCATCATCACAAATATCCATGATAGTTTACGAATCACACCATCATCTATGCTTTAGGAAAGTCATGTGATGATATTTCTTCACACTTGTTTACCTCTTGTCCCAACACAGTGCAAGTCATCACCACCACCCTTGCAAAATTGAACATGATAGCCTCGTGGTCCTATATAAGCTTGGAAGAAAACTTAAAAACTTAGTTACTCAACAACTAGGAAGATTATTATAAAGGTTTCCCATGCATTCTAATCAACAATATTTGGTGGGATTGGAAAAACAACACATTTTGTTCACGACAAGTTCTAACAAAGATCACAATTGAATTGAATAAAAAATTAGATATAAGTCTTTCGGATTAATCACATCTAATGATGCGATTAATCTGAAAGAATTCTATCTACATTATGTATCACAAAATCCTTAGATCTAAAATGATTAAAAAAGTGTTTGGAAGACAAGATTCATCCTAAACCACAAAAATAATGGATTCTGGAAATTCCTCCACTCCCTCTTGGATGCCCCTGTGACTTCTTTGATGGTGTTGCACAAGTTATCCCACCTAACTTCAAAGTGGGTGTGGTACTCTTCCTCTCCCAATATTATAGAGAGAAAGTAAGATATACCCAAAGTTAAGGCTCCAAAAACTGAGTTGATTCCATTGGTATTTGTACCCTTTTGGAAATTGCATCCATGAAAAGAGTCAAATCCCTATAGATCATGGGGGATTCAAAAATCATGATCAATTGGGTCAATAATTCATGATAGAAAACATCTACCGACATCCCATCCTACAGTATATCGTAGATTCCCCCAACTCTTTGGACTAGCTATCTTTGAGACACATTCTCAAGGATCTAAATACCACAACACAGAAGCTTTCAAAAGAATCTCTTAAACTCCCCATCGATTCCTTTGTGATACCAGAATCCATCGATAGGATGGAGTATGACCAAATGATTATTCATGCCTAAGCTCGAAAAACAAGCCAATATATATTAATGCATACACATTCCAATCATGACAATAAATTTCTACATCTTCCCAACAGAAAAACAAGTATTTTTTTTCTTTGTTCACTAATTTACAATATAAACACCAATTTCACCCATAATGTTAGGATAAGTTGAATGATATGACCAAAAAGGACGTGGGAGGAGTATTTTGTGGTGTACTAAATAAGAATAGTGGACACACATGTAGCATGGATGGGTAGAAGTGGGATTTCCAAGCATGGTTTACTAAGATCTATAATCCAAGCATTAGAGAATGAGAAGGGGGATTAAGACCTAATCTCATAGGGGCCAGGGTGCCTAGAGGGAAGGTAACAAGATAAATTGAAAGGGGAACCCCCAATAGTGGTGATAAGGATATTAGGGGCCCCATCATCACAACTAATAAGACATTAACCCATAGCCACTAAATTCCCTATCCCTTAACCTCGAAGCCATAATCTCTTAACCCCTACACTCATAACTCATAATCCATCAACCCCTTGATGCATTAAGCCTTAAGATATTAATTGCTAACCTATAATCCATGAAACCCATAAGCACTAACCCCTTATTCTCTTAACTCGTGACCCTTAAACCTTAATCCATAAGCCTAAAACATAACCCCTTAACCCATAACACCTGAATCCATTAATTATTAAACCCTTAACCCCTAAATCCCTTCCCCCCAAGCCCTTGGCCCTTAACTCTTAACTCTTGAAGCCCTTAACCACTTAGTATCTAAGGAAAAAAAAAACACATCAAACCAACAAAATAACCTCTTAGGAGAATCCTTCACCTCTAACTAAGAATATTTGTACCATTTTATTTTTAGAGAACTAGGTACTGGTCTCAAGGGTGTGTGTTTTTGGGTAGTTCCCTTATTAACATGTATACCAAATGTAGAACAACTGGATAATTTTCAAACCTCAATAAGAATTTCTCACAATATCTACACTTCATGTTCACATGGAGCTTGTAGTGCTCTCACACATAAGGAGTTGAAAATGAATAGATCACTCATAATGACACAACCTCTTCAACCCTAATGAACAAGGAGCTAACCCTTGATACACATATTTTGTTTGCTAAAAAAACGCAATTGTGTCAATGTAAAATACTATACATAAGAGAAAATAAAATGATATTATCCACGTCAATGCTTGATTTAGCCTCACATTTTCCATGAGTGGTGAGCCAAGGGGTGAATGTAGGGCACCATTAAAGTTACATCATGTTTAAATTCATTTTACATCATGAGATTGTTCTCCATTAGGGTTGATGCATCATCACAAGGGAGCATGACACCTTTTATGGGGGAGCAATTAAAGTTGTAACACGATTCAAATGATATACACCTCCAATGTAAATGACATCATTATATGTTTGTGTCAAGTTGTTAAAGAGGTTATTTATAAACAATAAATTTAGTACTTGGACTTCATCTTTTCATGGCCTTGACTCTAATATGGATTTGTACTAGGAACACTTCATGCAAATAAGAGTGGGCCTTGTTTTTTAACCCTCATACACACAAGAGCACTAGATGCTTCCTGTCAATTCCCCCTTGGTGGTTTCAAAGTGGGTTTAAGTTAGTGTCTAGTTGAAACTAATGACATCATGATATTCCTCTTCTCAATAACAACTTCTAGATTTTCCATATACACAACATTGGGATAGAGGATCACCTCATCTGTAGATTCTCCATTTATTATGGGATTCAATGGATGTTCTATTTTATTTTATCAAGATTTAGATGGTCATTATCTACTTTCTTTCAATACATGTCTCACTATTTTTATGAGGGAGGTCATTAGATCTAGATATTTATATAAGACCTTATGTGGCCTTCCCCTTTTGAACTTTTCCAAGGGGGTCACCTCCTTCCATGTTGCCTTTCCTACTTAGGGCCAACATTGACATGACAATATTCAAACTTCTTAAACTATCAAATTGGTGGGGCCTCATACCTCTTATTAAACCCCTTAATGGGAAATTATTTCTCCAAAGAGACTATTGAGGATTTCCCATTGCAAATCACGGGTTGGATGTCATATGACCTGTTACCCCACTTCTATATGAGTTTTTAGAGGAAAATTTTAAATTTTGATTTACATATCAACCCTTGTGATTCTTGTCACATTAATCATTTTCCAACTGAGATATACGAATGACTATATAATTGGTTTGATGACACCTTGCCTTGGCCATCTAGGACACTAGGTGTAGGAAGATGTTGCTTTAGCGGTCACTTTAACTTGATATATATGATCCATGTATATATCTCTAATGCGTATTGTTTTTATTGTGATCACTTAAAGACTTTATTCTAACTGTTAAATGTTTTGGCCATAAATTCTATACTAAATTGTTCCATGGTTTTTCATAATTTTACTCATAAAAATGTGTCATATTGATAGTTTAAATATATAAATGGTGGTTTGAGTAATTACTACACATCATATATTATTATACCCTTATTTCCTTTGGTCAACTTTTATCTCACATAATTTCATAGCATATTCATTCATTTTAATCATGATGTCCAGCCCTATAAAATAGGAAATCAATTATTTTATCCATAAAACTAACTATGTAAACCACTCTGTTTTCAATTTTATCACCGTGCTTTCATGTCAGGTTTTTGATCTTAATGATAGAAGTTGTGCGAATGGGGTTGGTTCGGATTCGAACTACGATTTAAAAAATAAACATAGTTGGGTTGGATGCGGGTGAAGGAAAAGGTCAAGGGCTCTTTGTCCGTTTCTTTTAGATTGAGTGGGGGCATTCAAGAAAAGAAAAAATTGATAAAGATAACAGTTGATTTGTGGATGTATTTTGTTTTTGGGAAAAGAAATCGAGCGTCAACATGGGAATAACAGAACTGCGTCAAAAGGTGAAGGAACAACAAGAGAAAATGGGGAAAAAGGTGAGCTATGCCATTTGTTTTTTAGATTATTCTGTATTTACTATTTAGTTAAAGTATTTGTTCTTTTGAGATTTATATATTTACATTGCCTGTTGTTTGAGATTTATATATTTACATTGATTGTTGTAGCTACATACTGTTGCCAAGACAGCTGGCACGCATCACAGTGAATGGTTTGAGAATGCAGATCGTTGGGTAGCTGGCTTTTTAGAAAAGTTTGAAGAGGGGTGTCACTTTAGATTGGTGAAATTTTTACTTTCTTTTAGATTGAGCGAGAGTCATTTCTTTTGTCCATTTCTTTTAGATTGAGCGACACCCTCTGCCTAACTTCATTTCTGTCTTCTCCGTCTTCCGGCATAATTACTGCCCTCACAGGTCTGCAAATATCCTCCCTGCTGACTCCTCCATCACTCCGTCTTGCAACCTCCACACCCACCATCAATTCATGAACTATCAATCTCGCATTCAATCCCTGATACTCTAGCATTGGTAGAGGGCTAAAAGGCAATCCTACAATCATTCCCTCCATGAGATAGCTCCAACCACAATGCGTCAGAAACGTTCAGGTGGAAGGATGTGATAAAATCTCCTTCTGTGGTGCCCACCCCTTCAATACCAACCCTCTGTCCCAAATCCGCTCTACGAAACCCGGCGACAATGAAATCGAACCCTCGCCAGAGCCAGCTACAAGCAAACAAAGATAAACGACTGCCCACTCACTTCCTATCCGAGAGCCACCTCTTGGATTTCAACGTTCGACAGAAAGCATTCGCTGCCAAACGAAGCATACATAACAGAAGAAGCTGCCTGCATTCCAAGCCATTTCAAGCACTCGGAGTCCAGAGGCCCGGCGTTTTATTGCAGAAGCGGGACTGACGGGAATGACTGGTTTCCCGGTGACCCGATAGAAATAGTCGATGAACTTCCCTTCAAACTCGTAGCACGATTTTATTGCAACGAATTCTACAGATATTGCACTGAAATATCACCTGCTGCATTGAATTCTACAGATCAAGTTGACTTTTGGTGGTGTAGAGGGAAAACGTGGGGAGGTTCACAACTTTGATCGTGGAGATGGTAAATCTCTCCACTTATCGCAGAGAGCCCTGGGTCCACGACTCTACTAACAAAGACCAGACTCTGCTAATAGAGACCAGTGACAGAAACAACCTGTCGGGTGACCTTCTTCCAGGTATTCTTCTTCTTTGTGATTTTGGATTCGTGATTTTGACTTTACCGGTGAAAGGAACCCCTCAAGCTGAAAAGAGCAGTTAGCTCTGACCTGTTAATTGAGACCTGAGCACTTGTTTTGACAATGATCTTTCTTTGCATCAATTAGATGGACAGAGTTGGTAATACTAAGATACCAATATAGCTCATGAGAACCTTTATCCCCAGCTCGTGTAACTCTTCATTTGTTTCTGCATCAATAAATTTTTTAAACTACTTCTATCATTGTCATTTTTTCCTGATGTTACATGTCTTGTTATTCAACACTAGTTTCACTTTGCAGCTTCACAATCTTTTCGACTTCCCTAGCAATAATTGTTGTTCTCAGGGTCAGTTTCATTCTTTATCCTCATATTTAAATCTCTCTTGCTCGTGCCTTAAATGACCATCTTCTAAAACATAATGGTGAAGTGCAGAAATATGAGATACAAAACGCTATTTAATCTTCGTAATACTTCTCTATGAATCTCCCTTTGTGTGGTGTTCAATTTTATTTTAGACGCTGGCCATTTTCCTCTTGTACCGTTTGGCATTTAAAACCCTACAAACAACATTTAGAAACCTCTTCAATCATTAGCAAAGACACCTATGAAAAAAATTGATGCTCATATGTTCTCCTTTGTCATTTGATCGATACACTTGGATCGATTGAAAAATGCAACAAAATCATCATCTGTGAGGTGCCTAATACACCATTGAATCCATCACAACATAATTTACCATTGATCTCGATATTTGACAAACAGTTGCGATGAGTGGAATCAGGCACTTTCTGGTGCTTGACTGATGCTTTATTGGCATAGTTTAACAGACGATAACCCTTTGACAATATTTGTATTTGAAATCTATAAAATATTGTAGCATATCCGATCCACATTTCCAAACTACTTCGCATTCAAAACTACGCTTGGCAATGGGCTTACCTCAGGAATTTGCGATATCATTTGGAAACTAGGACACTTGTTTGCTCTCTGCGTTCGACATTTGATTCTTGAACCATTCATTGGTTAGCAAAACTGAAAACCAAACCTCTTTCCTCTTGAATATATTTTGAGACATTTCACATCCGAGCACTTAGATGTTCTCAACATCTAACTGGCACTTGTCGAACTTATCACAAATTTGTGGGGATATGAGATTTATCTTTCCAACACTAACACTATGGCAGGCACATAGCTAGACAATCATCAAGACAATTGGCACATTAGTATTTGCTATGTTTTGTTTTGACTCGCTTTGTTATTTTTTTATTTTTTGTTCTGCGGGTATAGAACCACATGCATTGGGGGAATTGGGTTTGATGATGTTTATATTCATCCTTGCAAATACTTCGACGCGATGTGCACCTTATATCTCGCTTGTGGGCTCCTACCTTGGTAGCTCGACGCTAAACTAGAGCATTGGATTTTGTATTGGCTTGAATGAGACTTCGTATGTTGCGTACATTTGATGCTTGGCTCGGCTCTAAAGTATGTTGCGTAGATTTGATGCTTGGCTCGGCTCTAAAGTAGAGTGCTGGCAATAACTTTTATAAAAACCCAAAACCCTATCAAAAACTTGAGAGTCAAAAATGGCTCAAGAAACATTTTATTATTTTCCAAACACATGATTTTTATTTTTCGAAATCTATAACCAAATTCTTTTTCCTCGTTTCATTTAAACTTTTATAAAAATCTTGTCAAAAACCCGAGAGTCCAAATTTGCTCAAGAAACAAAACCCTATCAAAAACCTTAGAGTCAAAATTGCCTCAAAAAACATTTTATCATTTTCCAAACACATGATTTTTATTTTTCCGAACTTGTAACCAACTTCTGGTTCTTCATTTCATTTAAACTTTTATAAAAACCCTGTCAAAAACCTAAGAGTCAAAATTGGCTCAAGAAACAAAACCTTGTCAAAAACCCGAGAGTCAAAATTGGCTCAAGAAACATTTTATTATTTGCCAAACACATGATTTTTATTTTTCCAAACCTGTAACCAACTTCTTTTTCCTCATTCAATCTAAACTTTTATAAAAACCCTGTCAAAAACCGAAGAGTCAAAATTGGCTGAAGAAACATTTTATTATTTTCCAAACATATGATTTTTATTTTTCCAAACCTGTAACCAACTTATTGTTCCTCATTCTATTTAAAATTTTAAAAAACCCTGTCCAAAACCCGAGAGTCTCAATTGGCTCAAGAAACATTTTATTATTTTCTAAACACATGATTTTTATTTTTCCAAACCTTTAACCAACTTCTTGTTCCTCATTCCATTTAAACTTTTATAACAACCCTGTCAAAAACCTAAGAGTCAAAATTGGCTCAAGAAACATTTTATTATTTGCCAAACACGTGATTTTTATTTTTCCAAACCTCTAACCAACTTCTTGTTCCTCATTCCAATTAAGATTTTATAAAAACCCTGTAAAAAACCTGACAGTCAAAATTGGCTCCAGAAACATTTTATTATCTACCAAACACATGATTTTTATTTTTCCAAACCTGTAACCAACTTCTTGTTCCTCATTCCATTTAAACTTTTATAAAAACCCTGTCAAAAACTCGAGAGTCAAAATTGGCTCAAGAAACATTTTATTATTTTCCAAACACATGATTTTTATTTTTCCAAACCTATAACCAACTTCTCGCTCCTCATTCCAGGTGCTACAAAATGGCTTAGCAACGCATTTTTTTTAACATTTTTGAATTAGCCTTGACAATTAAAGATTGAGCATCTCTTATCAATAATTCACGCTCAATTAATATCTAGTCATGTACCTCATTACACCACATGCAACAAAAATTTGACAGATAAATGGAACAAAAAGTAGACAGATAACTAATTTTTTTCTCAAAAGCAAACTTACACTTAATCTTCCTCGAGAAAAGAGAGCAGAGACTCCCAATCATTGCCAATTCCCAATGAAAGAAGAGTGGACCAGATAGCTACAATTTCCAAACAAGGCAACACACTAGTGAGCCCGATATTGAAGGAGAGCTAAATACTTGTCCATATTATCTTTCCAAAGAGATTATAAATGGTGTAATTTGTGTGCTCACCTATATTATAGATCAATCGACACCTCATCTTGTATTGAGAGTTAGAGTTAATAGATTCTTCTAAAGCAACAAAGGTTAAATACTTTTTGGTTTATACTACTGCAAGGACTAACCAAAGATCCACCCCGCATCCCTGCAAAATAACCTTAATGTCACAAGTTTATTTTCCAATACGTTGGGCGAGGGATGAACGCCCCTGCCCCCCCCCCCCCCCCCAATCCTTGTGGAATATTGTTCTTCCCACCATACTTTGACCACAGGCATGATTGCATGATCTGCTCTAGATGTTGAAATTGAGTATTACTAGGCAACCAACAAGATACATAATAAATGTGTGAGGCATAGAGGATCTGCCCAACCCCTTTATCAACTTCCCATCTAATGAGAGGTCCTTATGATGCCAAAATCAATGCTTACTCTAAAATTGTTGAAGACATGGTAGACCAATCCTGGATAGCCACTGGTGAAAGCCCCATTTCAAAATTTCAGACGCGATGCCTAGATACCTCAAAATTACCCTAGGTCGAACATAATTCTGAGCTATGGGAATCTAGTAGGTTGAGATTCTAACTCTAACAACTAAAAAATTGTCTCGTGGTCACTAACCACAACATCTAATGTAGAGCGAAAGATGTGAAAACAAGTATGAGCACCATCAACCAAGCTCTGCTTAACACTATATAAATAAATTATACGTTAGAAAAATGATTGTTGACCATGTCTGACCCATCAGGACGTAAGATGTCCTTCACTTTCCCCTGAATTCCAGCAACTTCAAATAAGTGAGCCAAGGCATCCATTTTCAAATATACAAATATGGGGCAAAGGGGCACCCTTGACAAATAGATTGGTTTAGCAAAATTTCAAGGGATAATGAGTTACTACCAAGGAGAAATTTCGTTGCATTATAGAGTATTGTGTTCACCATGGCCAACATGCTCCAATATGCAGAAAACAAGGCTGCTAGCCACTATCTGAAGCCCATTCCAAGGCCTCTCAAGTCTAGATTATGTCTCTAGATTAACTAGACCCTGTACAAAACCTGTTTTCTCTTGTTGAACTACCTTCCATGAAAAACCAGTTACATCATCCCCGTTCTGGAGTTCATGGATAATTTTTTTTGCAAGTTTTGTGGCTCCCATGATACATGTCTAGTGCACTCATCACATGTAAGGACTTGTGGTCAGTTTTGGGAAAAAGTTGTGCAATTCAGCACAATAGACTATTCAACTACATCTTCTGTGGATTAGGACATGTGGAAAATTCAACCTAAAAAGGTGGTGTGATGGGTGCAACTACACTAGTTGCAACTTACAAAGCCTTAGGTGTGGACAATTCAACCTAAAAAGGTAGTGCGATGGGTACAGCTGCAATGGCTGTAAAGCCTGAGGAGTTGTATGCGGGTTGCCATGACTCATGAGGGATGAATTCACATTTTGTACCCATTTATTTCTAGAAGTCCCTCGTTAAGTACTGGGTTAAGACTCAAGATTGTGTTCTCTAGTGATAACCTCAACTGAAAAAGTTGTATATGATATCTATTTGTCCTTGACGCAAATATTTTAACTTCAAACCTTGTACTTGTTCCCTGACTCAAAATTTTTCTAATATGATATAAAATGTTAATTCATGTTGAATATGGATTATATTACCATAATTTTTAAAATTTAGAACAATATATGCATAGTTGCAATATAATTTTCTGCAATATTTTTGTAATAATATCTTCAAAGCTGCAATCTGATTTTCTGCAAGATTTTTGTAACAATATCTTCATAGTTGCAATCTGATTTTCTGTAAGATTTTGTTGAAATATGACCTTGGTAATTTTAGTGTCTTTTCATATGTTTGAGAGACTAAGTAAAATTCTTTAAATTCTGAAAGAACCAATCAACAATTATGCCATATATGTAAATATAGTAGCTAGTTAATGAGAACCTTATCATTTTCTTTCTTGGATTCATGTTTTTCGTCTTTTCAAGGATTAAATTAGTAAGCCATTAATAATTTAATTATGGTTTTCATTGTTGGCTCATGTTATTTGGTACATGCATGTCACATTGTACCATCACACTCTCACAATAAATCTTGAATGATGAAGTGGCTGAGAAAGCCTTTTAAAGGTTCAAGTCACAAAGTATCAGATGGACACTACGTAGGGGTGCATTTGGAGATGACAATGTAACTTGGCATGTGCCCTCTAATGCCATGCTAATCCCCAATTCATCAGAGTGTATTCTCTTTTAAACTTCAATCTTCTATCTGTTAGCTCTAACAAAGTTAGCGTCGTGCTAGTGATTAATTTGAAACTGTATTTTATTGGAAAAATTCACTATTTTTTGGTGGAATAATTCATAATTTATTATGATATTTTTTTGCAAGTGTACTAGTCACGATGATAAATGTGTGTTTTACTTCAGAGGGTTCTCAGTTCTTTCTAGATATGCTTTTCATCATTTGATTTGAATACTTCTCTAGTGCTTTACCTTCATATTTTATCCCTTGCACAATTTCTCTTGAGGTCCATGTTGTTATTTTTATTGGTTGTTTTTGTGGAAACATTTTCCTGAGGTTATGCAAGGTAAATCCAAATGAGAAACATGCTTTTTTACATATTGATATTTTTTCAAGGAATTGTTGTGTGATACTTGATTTTCATAAATCTAGATTTTTATTTCGTTATCTATATCAATATATAAGAACAAGCCCATGGATTTTTCATATTTCTCAAATTATGGAGTTGTTCCTTTCCTGTTGCATGTTCTTTTATATTGTTGTGTTGTGATTCAAATTTATAGTTGTGCTTTCAAGTTATTCTCCTATGTAGTACATGCTTTATTTGATTATATCAAAAGTCTTACCAATACAATAACATTGATTGTTGTATGTGGACATTTTTGTTTAGGATGGTCCATTACATAATCAAGACGAGGAGCTCAATCATGCAATTTCACTTTCTGTTTCTAAAGAACTAACTAGACTAGATGGTGTATGATGGAAATTTCATTTTTTTACAGTTACTATTAGTTAAATTATGTCCTTTAGCTCGATTCTTTTCATATATTCAACTAGACTTTTGTTTCTTAACAAGACTTTGTCATTTCCATGTTTTAGTGAAATTGTTTATGGTTTGATACTCTCATACGACCTTTATCAAGTTACATGCACCCTCATTAGAAAAAACAAGAGAAGTTTTCTTTCCATGACTATATTTGTTTGTCATTATTGACTTAGCAAATTCTTTTAGCTAAGAAACTAGTTTCAAGGTTATGGCATAACTTGTCATATAAATTGAACAGAAGTTATATCCAAAATGTTAACTTGTAAACTACTTAGCTAGTTTTATGTTTTCCATTTAAAATCGAGTCCAATTTGAACTCTGAATGAGTTGCTCCATAGAATTGAATATTAAGATATTTTGGTGTAAGGATTAAAAATTAGCCCTTAAGGCCTCTCATTTATTCATTTATTTTATCTGAATTTAACATTTACTATTAACTTATAACCACTTGGCACAAATACGTCATAGATCAAGATCATACTTTGTAGAGTGGCGTAGAATAAAAATAGGAGCAAGGACACTGAATTATTTCAGTTTTCCTGGTCCTTACTTCCACCCCTTGCAGTACCTCCACAAGTTTCAAGTGGAAGTTCCAAAATATTTGGTATCTATTATCATCATGGAATTTATGGTATCTTGTCTCCATGTTTATGGGAAATGCCTTGGCTATTGGTAATCAACATCTATTTTGGTATGGTTTTTTTATTGAGTTCCATTTTCGAATTTACCCATCTCTTGTCATGATTACTTGACTCTAAAAGCTTATAGTAGGTGCTGGTAAAAAATATCATGCAGAGGAATGGTGTTAAATTTTACAAAACATGTGGCTTATCCCTCTTATGCATATTCATAATTACATATTTAGTGAAAGAAGAAAGCATACTTATTTGTGGAAAATATGAAATTCTTGTGACCCATTCATCTCCTTGGTTTTACAGTGCATATGGGAAAAAAATGAGCTAAATCCTAAGACTAACGAAATACTTAAAAAACATCCTTACATTGTAATAGGTACTGTGAACAAGATTTGAAGTACAGGGTGATATCTGCAAAGCTAGGCATGTCAATGAGAAGACCAATAGTGTATCTGACCATGTCCTCTAGCAACCATCAATCAATAAGTTTTCTATGGAATGCTTGGTGGAGCTGTCTATAGATATATTGCTATGGAGTTCTAGAAATTTTTTGTGAAATTATGCACTTTATATAGATTGGGGTGGGATAATAAGAAACTTTTTTTCATATCCAAAGGTGATAAAAAACAAGTACATTTTATTGAAAATTAATATAAATATGAGTGCTTGTTATGAATGAATATTGGTAAAGTGAACTCTTAGAAATTAGAATAAGCAATATACTTTTTAGCACTGGAAAGCTGAACCATGCAAGTTTATTTTAGAAATTAGACCTTTTCCATTTCTTCTGGTATTTCCATGAGATAATTATTAGTTGCGATGTGGAAAGGTTGTTGTTATAGCCTACATATGCTAATATGTGCACATTATGGACTTCAAATTTCAATATAGTGTGGCCAACCTTAACACGGGTTCATACCCTATTTCACTATAAATATCACTGCAAATTTTATTGTTCATATTATGTTATCATCTAATTTCCTTAGTGATATAAACCTACTTCATCGAATTCAATAGATGTTAGGAGCTTCATTAGTTACATCCTGTACATTTCAGCAATTCAACATTTGTAGTTGACATTAATTGTGTTCCTTCCATTGCCAGATTACCATTATCAGCATAGTGAAGTTTGTTAGTGTTATTTTTTTGAGTGAACTGGAAGGAAGCACTACACGAAAGGTCCCCAATGCAAGGATTTCATGAAGACATAACTTATGCAGAGAAAAAACCGAAAAAATTGGCATTTATAGTTTTGGAGTGGTGATATTGGAGCTGGTGATGGGAAGACAACTAATAGATCGAGAAATTGGAGAGGATGAAGATCTTGTGAAGTGGGTGTTCAATAAAATAGAGAAAATTAATGGATTTTTTGAAGTGTTGTATCTTGAGTTTGTGGACTGCTTCAAGGAGGAAATTACCATGGTTCTGAAAGTAGGACTCCTTTTCATAAGAACCTTGCCCATCAACTGGCCAACAATGAAGAGAGTTGTACATTTGCTGCAAGAAGACAATACCGAGCACAAGGCCAAGGCAACTGCCAAGGTTGAAAAATAGTCTCTTCACTAGTACGTGGAACCCACAATTTGCATTGTATAAGCATGATGGTAATTGTATTTGGCCTAGAATTTTATTCTTTACATGGACTCCATATTTACTTCCACTTTGTAGCTTCTAATTTTGTTTAGAGTTTTTTCATGTATAACCTTTTGAATGTAACCTAATATTAATAGCCAAAACAAAAGCTTGCCTCTGTAACTCTTTGGGCATCATTCCCCATGGCAATCCAATGGTTAGAGGGTGCATCTATCTACCCTATCGTGGGCCATTGCGTTGTTGTGCTTTTGATAAAACTACCCTCCAAGTTAATAATTGTGGTGGGTTGGCTAAGACATAGAATTTTCTCCCTATTAAACACCATGAGGAGAGAAAAAATTGATACCATTGGCATCATCATCTATGTTAACATCTTATTATTGATCTCCTCTTGCTCTACTCCCCTTGGGCACAAGAATTTAATTGTAATCCAGAACACTGAGGCTTTCAATGTAATATAGGTGGAAATCAAGATGATTTTAGTGGTTGTTGCCTAAGATTCTCATTATCCTTTTTTCATAAATGGTTATTTCATAGAAGTTTAATTATGGCCTCCAGCCATTTTAAAATTGTATTGTAACATGAAAATGTTCATTTCGAAAATTTACATGTTTTTAAACACTCCTTGGATTAAATCCCAATCAGCGTGTATTTAACCGTTCTCCATATTAAATCATGACATGGCAAGACAACAAAATTGTAACAGGAAAATCAAGTTCCTTCTTGAAATTATAAATGTATTAAATCATTAGTATTTTTGGTAAATACTAAGTACTTAATCATGAATAGTTTTGCTAAATAATAGGTATCATAGAAGAAATTAATCAATTGAGTGATTTTCCTTTTATTGTGTATATTGAATATCATATTTATTCTTATTGTCTTTCAGTATGCATATTGAACATGTTATTTCTAGAAAATTTTGATCTTCCTAGATCTTGTATTCCTTTGGTGTATCTTTGCACCTTAAGGGGCAATTGCTAATTTAGATTTTAATTCTTCAAAAGGTGCTAGCTCATTGGAAGAGCATCTGCTTTACAAGCAGGAGGTTAGAGGTTCGATTCCATCATGCCCCGATATTCATAGGAATGGTGGCGATTAGTTTTTAGTGACAGATGCTCTTTTGACCATCGACAATGAGCTTATGGTGACATTTTTTGAGCCTCACCAAAATATGAAATGGTGACGGTCAATGAATGCCACAATATATATGCATCAATAGTGACGACCATGAAAGGTCCGTCACCATAAATTGTTATTGTTGATATGAAATGGTGAGGGTCATTGTTTGTCATTATAGTCATTATTCGTGACGGACCTTGATGTGACCAATGAGATTATCATGAGATTTTTTGACCCTCATATAATATGAAATGGCGATGGTCCACAAACGTCGCCATATATATGCACCGATAGTGATGGCCATGAAAGGTCCATCACAAAAAATCGTTGTTGTTCATATGAAATGGTGACGGTCACTATCTGTCATTATAATAAATATTCATGACAAACCTTGAATGTCACCAGAACACATACGCTACCTTTGGTGACGTTTAGTTTTTTGGTGACAGAGGCTATTGTCCATCACCATTGCTCATATGAAATGGTGACGATCACTATCCATCATTATAAATAATTAATGGTGACAAACCTTGAATGTCACCACAACACCTATACTTTTGGTGACGCCACCTTTGGTGACGTTCGGTTTTTTGTGACAAATGCTATTTTGACCCTCACCAATGAGCTTATGGTGACATTTTTCGCCCCTCACCAATGTCCTTTTTTCTTGTAATGCTAGTGTTGTTTTCACATGCAAATATTTTGAAATTGAATAGCCTCCAAACAACTGAATCAGTATAATGCATCTATCATCAGAGTCTTCTAACTATTGGTACCTACTGCATATTTCTACTGGACTCTCTGCATTGTTGAAATCTGTATCCATGCCCTCTGCACTGCTGCTAACTCTGATCTGCGCTACAATATCTAACACGTGTCACTCTAATTTTTTTCTTCCTGACATTTGACTGCATCAATCTAACCAATCCTTCCTACTACTGTTGTATTATGGGATCCTCATAGCTAAGTTTGATCCATGAGACACGCCATCTCAATGAATACTGCCCAAATTTTTTCTTGGGATTAATTATGCACATCGCCCCACGTCATGCCTGGAGGAATAGCTGCATGTACTCCCTCTTCCTTTTTGGCTCGAAATTCCCCCCTACTGGAGGTCTCTATTTGAGTGGACTCATCCAATCAGTCTCCTCTATGCTTCTCCAATTGTGGTTGTTGCACAACCCTCTAAGACTGTTTCTAGGGTTGTAAGTTGAAATATAATTGCTCCCTCTCAACCACCAAGTCATTAACCACTTCTTTGTTCCTCAAAGCCTTGCATGCATCCTCAACCTTGAGATAATACAAGTTGTTACACAACAATTTGTCACCGTCCCTGCAATCCCCTGTCCCGCACATTGGAGGGCTGATTCCATGACCTGCGAGTAATGACATGACTTGAAACCACTTTCATGGCATTCCTCTGAACATGAGCTTTCATTGCCCTGAAGACAACTCCTTGTGAAAAACCCTAAAAACAGCTCTTTTTGCATTGGCGTGCGTACACATTTCAGCCCTCGCGCCAAGGGGGAAAATCCTCCAACGAGGGCGCACCAATTGGAGCTCTGTCTTAGAGTTGCACTCGCGCCAGCCATTTTAAGGAGTGTTTTTTAAAAATAAATGGTGGAAGATTCACTCCAACCAATTCCTAAACTGGTATCTATCTTGAGTTGGGAAGTTTGGCTACAGATCTCCATGTAGAGGAAGTGTTTTTCCACCTCTCATGGAAGCTTCCTTGAGGATAGGGCCAATCCCATGATTATAGGGATCCAAACTCCTCTTCCTCCATCTATAAAAGCTTGCCATTCTCCTTTGCAAGCTAGTCTCCAAGTTCCCAAGAGCCTTATGCTGCAAGAGCCTTGATTCATTCCCTTGAGGCCAAATCCAAGCAAGGAGATTATTGTCGAGACATCCGGAGAGAGAGGCTTGTCCCATCCCTAATAGGATTTATCGAGACACATTCTGTTGATGACCCTCCGAAGGAGAATTCAGTGTCAGAGCTATGGTTGTATTCTTCTTTTGATTGATTAATGATAAGCGACTATTGGTTATGGTTCCACTCTTGTTATTAATGATGATCATGAGTTATGTCTTCTCTGACTGACATATAGTTGTATGTACTGGATTTTCACTCATGTTTGTTTTTTTTCTTGTGTGTGCAGGTGTCTGATCACGGAGATTGTGAGGATTGTGATCTGCCAGAGCTAAGGAACGGGAGCGCCATTTCTCTACGAGCGAAAAACATTGGATTCTAGGTAAGCCTTCATTGCTAGTTGGTTTATTTGTAATTAGGAACCTGCACTATAGCATGTGACGATTGTTGCTAGACCCGGTATGGGCTAGTAGGGATCGCTTGTGTCCGTAGAGGGGATTTACCTCAACAACACAGGTTCTTGACACTTACACCGATCTGCTTCACTTGTCCTGTGGCTATGTGTTTAAGGAAAATTTTTCCTTTTCTAAACATTAATTTATAACCACATTCTTCCAAAACTGCTACAGAGACAAGTTTCTTCCTTAGGCTTGGAATATGAAAAAAATCTACTAGTCTGAGATGGGAGCCATTCTCCCTCTGAAAGGTAATTTTACCTATGTCGGTCGTGCTATATCTCCCTTCATCTCCAAACTCTATGCTCTGATAGAGGTCCTTCTCCTCCAAGTCACTGAAGATATCTCTATTCCCCGTGGAACGAGGAACCGTTGTCTAGATACCACATGCATCCCATTACAATATTGGCCATGCATGAAATGAGAGTAAAATCAAGCTCGAACTGTGAAGCCAATGCTTCACCTGCTGCAACTGCATGCTCCTTTCTTTTCTTCTGTGGAAAATTTGTAGCATGGTGCCCATGATCTTGATATTGAAAACATATGATCTTGGATAAGTATTTCTTGCTCGCTTCCGTTTCAGATTTATTTCCCTTGGCCTCCTTTGCCTTACCGGACAAGGCACAATATTACTTGTCATTAGTCTTGGATGAGGATCCATCCCTGGTGTTCCACCTAAATTCTTCTTCTACCAAATCCTACCAAAGTCGCTCCCAATCTGGTAACTTCTCCCTCCCATTGAGAAATTCCTAATAACTATGCCAACTCTTGGGAAGACCTAGAAGTGCTAGGGTCACCAATTCATCATCTCCTACGTTCACACCAATACTTCTAAGCTCATCTTGAAATTGAGTGAACTTTTCCAAGTATGTTTCTACCGTCTCGCTCTCCTCCTTCTTAATTTTATTGAGCTTGTCCTTCAGCGCCAACTTCCTTTGGTCATTGTTGTTTTGAAATAGATATGCCAAGGCCTTCCAAATTTCATATGGAGTCGCCTTTCCATGGAGACTTGAGACAATTGATCTCAAACTCCCTCTAATAAGATCCTCCTCTCCCTTGCTACCTTATTTTTCCAAGCATCAAGAACAACAACATCTACTACTGCAGTCTTGGGAATATCATTATCAATGTCTTCTTTCAACCTATTGTCCTCTAGAACTGCCTCAATTTTTTCTTTCCATGCAATATAATTATAATTTCCTTCGAGTGCATATTCCAATCTTAATCCATTGAAAGCCACCTTTATCCGCTTGTCACATCAAAGAAAGTATCTACAAGTTTGAATATTGTTCAACAGAAACTCAATTTCTTCTCCACTATAGTGATTTCTGGTTCTCTTCTACCATGTATAAATTATACAAACAATATATATACCAATGGATTCAATTTGATCATGCAATATACTACAACAAGATATCGAATCCTTCTACAATTAATTCCACAGAAATTAAACATGATCACATAATCACACCAAGTAAGAGAATGCATATAAATGCACAACACAAATATTTTTCTTTGGGGAAGGTTGATGCTCAAAACCCCTCTATCTCTATTTTATAATGAACCAAGGATTCATGAAACAATAAAATGCACTCTTCTAACAAGATTATGTTGCACTATCCTAACTATCTCACACTGGTCCCGACAAAATAGACCAACACTTAGCCAATTTACCACCTCTTCTGAGTCTACCATGCTTGCGTAATTCATGTGGAATGCATTCCCTATTCTTTAGGAATTTTAGCCTTCCTAAACTGTGCAAACATCATGGGAAATCCTATGGTGTTTTAACTACATCTTGAAAGTTTGATAAAAATACAATTGATAGTTAACTTCCCTTAAACCTCTGCCTCAACTGGGTCCTCATCAGAACTGTCATGCATGTAGCTATTAATAGTAAATCATCAGTCACTTGAAAAATCACTGTATGTGAATTAAATCTGATTTAATTCACTTGACCCCTCACTAGCGCAACAATGAGTTATAACTAGTTAAACTGATTTTAACTCACTTAATTGAGTTAATTTATTTATCATGCATTAAACTAATACACTAACTGCAGCTTGGACTCTAAAACAAATAGAATCACTCTACATGCCTCACAAACCACCCTCAACTTGAATTTCATGAGCTAACTGAGTCTATCACACTCAGTTAACTATTACAAGTGTTTATGATATAAGATTACAATTTATCGTCCAATTTAATTAAGGGAAAATCATTTCCAATTTATTTAATAAATTTTCTTACACACTAATGTATCACTATGACCCATCACTGTGTGACATATGATCCCACACTAGTGTGTGTGCTGTCATGTTGTTTATGGATGCCAATTTCACTGTTTCTTATTGCAAATTTCAATAGAGACTATGGAAATTATTGCATATATTTTTTAGGAATCAATGCTATGGAAAATAAGGTTTCTATGAGAGAATGGAAAAAGTGGCACATATTCCTTTTCATATGGATTCAGTGAGTGCATTAATAAAACATTGATACTAATCAATGGTATTATCCAGATAAGTGTTATAAAATTTTATTGATTATTGCTCCTAATTATAAGCAAAGTTAAACTATTATTGAATGCATGATATGAGTAAGTGCTTATGAGATTACATAAGAGGATGATCATGTTTAGGATTATTATACTAACAAAATGTGTGTTGAGACAACTTATATGCATAATATTTCAAATGGAAATGGCACCATGGAAATGTAGGAAGAAATGAAAACTTAGGGGAGTGAGATATGGTGAAATAATGGATGAGATGTGGGGAGAATGAATCTATGTCTAGATTGCTAGAACCTTTTTTTTTAATGTGGACCTTGAGCATCATCATGCTACCCTTTTTTCTTCCTATGTTTCTATTTTTGGTTTTATTTTAATGTTTTCCTCTAATGCTTAGTGGTTTGGTATTGGTGGTTTGTTGGGGGTACATAATGAAAAAGAAAAGGACCTATGGAGGGAGAGCTAAATAAGAAAAGGTCCAGAAGTGAAAGACCCTAGTTAAGCCTTATTCCTAAGGTAAATGACGATAACTGGAATAGAATGAAATTGTAGAACAACTAAAATGGACATGAGTAAGTGCATTTGAACATAATAGACAATAATATAAGAACCATAAAAATGGTTGAAAAAGGGGGGTTTTCTTAAAATTTAAGTATTCATGACTCGATGCATATTTGATATTGCGAAATCCAAATAAAAGAATAAATATGTTGTATGATGTTATAGTTCATTAGTTTCAATCCATCATAAGTAGAAAGGTAAGTAATTAATATCTAAAATTATTATTATCATTTTGTGAATGACATAAAGAAAAAGGAATTTTCATTTCCATGTTTTTAATTATGCAGCAAAGTTTTTCTTTGTAATTTGGGAATATTCATTGCGTAAGTGTACAAAAGAAAATATTTTTGTTAATTACCATTTTTTATGTTCTTGCATTAGTGTTTATAAACTTTTTTGGGTGAACGAATGAAAAATTACAAGGACTATTTAGCATGGATGAGCACATGATGAAATTGTTTGTCAATTTTAGACATGAGTGGATATTACTCTGAGATTTAGTCATAGCTCAAAGAAAAGTGCAATGGAATATTTTAAGCCTTGAGGAGGCCATCTCATAGATGGAAGAGAAAATTTACAGGGAATTTCTTTAGCTTTTTAATGAGTGATGAAAACTCAGGAAACACAAAGGATGATGTTTAATTCAAGGTGGAGAAGATGTGATGCCCCTAGTGCAATTGTTTATTTCATGGACTAGATTATTTCATATTAATTTGTAAATATTTTATAGACCTGATGACTATAGTTGGAATGAATTGTGTATACTGATTATGTAAATAAGTTTTATGATGAACACATTTTTTCTCATAGAACATGAAAATTTTGGACCTCTTATTTTTCTAGGAATTGTTAAGTGGTTAAATGATGATGGTCTAGGGAAATAACATAATTGGAGAGAGATATTATGTTAAGTGGAAGGTTAATCTTAGATAGAGAGAAATTCTAAGTAGTGTAAAAAGTTAATAAAAATACATGAAGAATTAAAGGAGTGCTTTAGAAGAAAAAATAAATTCCTTTTTCCTAATTAAAAGAAAAATAAAATACTAGGTAGAGAAAAAAGATAGGTAGGCCTTAAAAGCATGAAATGAGTATGAAAAATATAGTGGGAAGAAAATATTATAGGTCACTTAGTGGGAACATTTTGGCTATTATTTTCTTTGGAGAAGGAGATTCAAGAACTTAGAGGTATGAGCTCAGTGGTAGTCACTCTGAGTGTGAATAATTGGTGAGGAGGAATGTGATATTTATAATAACATTCCCAAAAAGAGCTATTTTTGGTTAGATAAGTCATTATTTGTGTTTAAACACAGAGTAAAATATTTTGTTTCATTTTTAGTGGTTTAATTGTTGTCACTTTTTTCCTATGTATGGATCTACTTATGAATATTTCTAATGACTTATGGAAAAATATAGATAAATATTATGCTCACATATTAAATCAATTATTTATCATAGGCTTAATGGGTACCTTGATTGGGTCGTAAGAAATTGTTTTTGTTTAATATGGATATCAAATTCATGAATTAATCAATTATATAAGTAGGACTATGTTAATCAATGGTATCCTTTTACCAAAATCTTCTTCTTAATATCAAAGGACCCACATAAATTTTAAGTAATGCGTATGTGAGTATAATATGATTCAATAAGAAAAACTTAACCAATGTATGACATGAAAATTAAGTTCGAGGTTAATATATATAAGGCATGCATATTTTGAGTAGGGTAGAACTATGTTGTTGTTAAGCATAAAAATATAATAGTAAATGGATGTTCGTAATATCTTTTTAGAGGTAATAAATAACTAAACTACCTATTATGTGACTATAGGAATGAACAAATGTTGGGAAGTATGTTATATTTGTAAGGTAAGGAAACATGGAATAGAGGGTTTCCATAAGTTCTAAGCCAAATTATTAGGGAATCTAAAAGAAAATTATATTTAAGATCTTATTAACAAACCCAACCACAACCATCACACTCTATTGGTCAGTTAAGCTTTGGTCACATAGAACTATGTTGTTGTTAAGCATAAAAATATAATAGTAAATGGATGTTCATAATATCCTTTTGGAGGTAATAAATAACTAAACTACCTATTATGTGATTATAGGAATGAACAAATGTTGGGAAGTATGTTATAGTTGTAAGGTAAGGAAACATGGAATAAAGGCTTTCCATAAGTTCTAAGCCTAATTATTAGGGAATCTAAAATAAAATTATATTTAAGATCTTATTAACAAACCCAACAACAACCATCACACTCTATTGGTCAGCTAAGCTTTGGTCACATAGGTTCCATAAACAATTTGGGAAAATAATGTCTAGATTTTCTCAAAAAGATATTTTTAAGTGTTTCTTATTATGCACAGGTGGCCTAAGCAACATAAGTCCAAACCATTATATTCCTATATTAAACAAGAAAAGAGAATATGACTTATAGATGGAATTCATATTAATTATTTGCAATCCAAAGATTGAAAAGGATGGAATAACCTAATTAATACACTAAGTAATTTTAATATGATTGAATAGAAGTCTAAACTAGTGGTATATAACTTAGCCAAGACAAACCCACGTGGGGGATACCTAAAACTTTATCTAGTTGTTATGGAATATATAAAAGAAGCATATAACGTGAATGGAATCATGGCCAGAAGAATAATATTAAATATATTCATTTCTATCCAATGACTAGATACATTACTCAAAGAGTATCAAATTAATTCATAATAATAGTTGAATAAATACAATAACAATTTGCAGTAGATAAGAGAAACAATTAGAATCAATTATATTAATTTCAGAACAATTTATACATTAATGTCCATAGAGTTTTCCAATTGTGGACATTCAAGACCATTAGGATACATTATAAATATACAACAATGAGACACACTATTTAGTCATTGTGATAAGAACTTAGAATTAATGATTAAAAATAATGTAAACATATAAAACTTGACTAAAAACATAGACTTAAATATAACAGTATTTATAGGTGAACCAAATCCAATCATTGAAGTGAGGCTCATTTCTAGTTGAAGGAACAATGTGGAGGGGTGTAAAGAATGTTAGCAACATTGTAAGTACCTGATGGTAAGCTCAAGATAGTTCCCTATAGCACATATCAAGAGGGCATGAACAAACTCACAACAATCCAGAAATCAATGTAATAAGTTAGAGGGTGACATTTTAGTTTTGAAATAAAAATTGTAAATAATATTTTGATAATTTAATGATGGTTATCCATTATAAGTTCTTGGTTCAACATGGTGATGCACAACCTGGGAAATAATGTCGTAATTTGAATAGGAATGAATGAAAAACGAAATTATAAATGAATGGACAAGGAAAATATAGCATATGTTTTGAACTACTATAACATACTAGAGAATGGATTCATAGGATTACCTGGATGAAGGGAATATCCTCGAGGAAGGATTGATGTCAAATAGGAGAAGATTTGAGAAACCCGTGCAATGTACCTATAAACAATAAAATAAACTAAGTAAAAAAAATATTTGAAGAGTATCATTTATATAAAACCCTAGTTAATATACTAAGAAAAATAATTGCAAATAATTGCTAAGCACGACTAAATCCCTAACTATATCGATGTCCAACAAGAGGTTCATTTTTAACTACGTGTTATCATTTTCAATCCATTTGATGGGAGATGTTTCACTTGCATTATACCCAACCATAAATGGTTGTCTATAGATTTAATTAATATAGCTAAGATAATCAATGTCCCTCCTAAAACTCATCCTTAGCAAACAATCAAAATTATAGACCATTGTTAGCCATACCAAAATCACTACAAAGAATTAATTGATAACCATGATCTCTAATAATATAATTCTACCCAATATGTGGAATAACTTATCCAATGAAAGAATAGTCATTTTATAGAATAGATAAACAAAAAAATTAAATATACCATAACCATAAACTATAATTTTAAAGGAAAGCCTTATTCCATTGATTTGCATTATAATCTAGTACATCATGACCTCGTCTTGATCAAAGTATAATGTTGAATATCATTATATAATAATTTTAAAATAAAATGCATTCAATTATTTAGCATTTGAACTTTATTCGAGTGGTTCAAGCTCCCTTAATCACTAACTAGGTGATATTTGTGTCACCATTTGGCTAGGCAGACTTGATTTCACACCACTTTATTAACATATATTTTAATTTAAATATATTTTAATATAACACCGCACATGAGACTTTTCCCACGAGAGTGTTTCTAGAAGGTAGTTGTACATTTTTTCTAAAAAAAATATAAATTTTCTAGACAAAAATAGATGAAAATGAACAAATATGATATTAAAGTTTATAAAAAAACCCTCTACAAATAGATTTCTTATTATATTATCCTAGCTAGAAATAATACAATCATTAATTCATTATTGAGAATATGAGTCAAGATGAAATCTAGCGTTTTTGTTGGCGTCTCTCTTCCAATCACCGCTGTCGAGCTCTAGTTAGGCCCTGAGGCTCATGGAGTCCAGAGACCAGGCGTGCCACCGATTGTTCACGATCCTCACTATGAGAGAATATTTTTTGGAGATAAGGCAAATAAGGTATGCACTAGGACCAAAGAATGTTCAGAATCTTCGGCCGTAGACAAGGCAATGTTTTTCTAAAAAATGCACGTGGGCAGTGCCCTTGCAGGCCAGATCGAGATGGATCTCTATCCTAATGTGAAGCCAAAGAAATCCATGAACTTTTGTGTGTTTTATGCTAGAGAGAAAGGTACCGATCATTCTATCCTACCCTTTCACTTCAATTGCTCTTCATTCCACCGCATGACCCTAGGGTTTTGGTGCGAGGGCGACCATCTCACAAGGGGAAATGATAAATGTAAAGATGTGGCTTGGTGTAGCAACAAGTCATCAGGACACGATAATCTGTCCTCATGGATAAGTTCTGGTAGCTAGGGATCTCCAGATATTCTATCCCCCTATTTTTCAGATTCATATCTCTCTTCTCTCTGGAAAATCCATGCTTCTTTGGGTTTGCTCAACGGATCTGGTGGAAAACGTCTCGCATGCTCTTGAAATTAGGTTGGGGATTCCTTCTTCCTTTCAACGATTTCTATATGGAGGTAAACAACTAGAGGACTCTCTTTCGCTCTCATTTTGTAATATTGAAAAGGATGTCTCTTTGGTTTTAACCCTGAGTCTACGAAGAGGGGGAGTCAGGCAACCATATTCAGCTCAAGATTTCTCTTACAAGGATGTTGTTCATGCACAACATCCCAAGAAAGTTGCTCAAACCTCTGAGGCTCCCAAGCATTTTTTGGTTGATAAATTGGAAAATGTTCCCTCTGTAGAAATTTCCCACCCGAAACTTGAAAACCAATATCAAATGTATACAAAATCTACCATTATTTGTTGATTCAATAGATTATGGTTGTGCACAGTAGATCTCTACCCATGGATTCATTCCAATTGGAAAAATAACAACAAAGTTATTTTTTGTTCGAAGGGTTTCTTTATAGTTTTGTTTGCTTTCAATGAGGACTATCAAAAACCCTTAACTGGTGGTCCATGGTTTTAGGGAAAACCAGGGTTATTCCTCACCCCCTGGTTTCCAAAATTCGACCCTTCCACGACATTCATTACCAAGCTTCCCATTTGGGTCAGGCTTCCATTTAACTGCTCATCTATGACACGTTTCTATCTTCAAAGGAATTGGAAACTCTCTCGGTCATTTTCTGGTAACGGATACCTCTAAGGGGGAGAAAGGCATATACACCTATGGAAGAATCTGTGTTGAAATTTACATAAATAAAGGTCTTCCTGATCATATCAATCTCAAATTTGGTGACTTCCTTTGGAATTAGAACTTGGACTATGAGAACAGTGCGTTCCGATTTCATCATTCCCATCAAACAAGGCATCTTTAGGATTCATGTACTACTGATCCGGGTAAATTTCACTACCATTTAAACCAAGACCTTTTACTTCGGTTGATGTGTCCGCATTGAATTTTATCAAAGAATTAATGAACATAAATGAACATATATGCATGTTTTAAAGAAGAGGAACATAAAAGGCATTAGAAATATAAGATATTTATAATAGAGTTCATCCATGAGGGACTACATCTCCCAGCCTCGGTGTCAAGATGGTATAGGTCACTACATTAAGTGCTGAAAATAGTGATGATGTAGATGGATGGTATTTTCTCTATCATACAAGGAAAATTCCCTCACGAGGGAGTGGTTGAACCTCTTCACGAGATGTTCCACTACAGGAACTCTCATTCACAAAAAGGACTCCTATTAGCATGAAAATCTTACTCAATGGTGACTAAGAGTATCTCGCCGAACATGGCAACAAATGGATCTCAAACAACATAAACAAATCCATGATATAAATTACATCTCACATCAAGAAAAAAACAATATCCCACATCGAACCTCAAACTGGGATCTATACAACACAAAGCATCTCATAGGAAAGAGACATAGAAGTACATGATCACACTGCATATACCTGACATCATGGATTTATCTGAAGAAAATGATGATAAAATACTGGATCTGGTTTTACCATCAATCTCGTGGTGTCGAATATCCTCAAAATGACTGCTCACACATTGAATGTTGACACCCGAAACTCCACTTTTAAATGTGGCCAAAAAACAAAATGGTCAAATGGAAAATCTGAATACACCATGAGATTCATGGAATTGAATAGTGCAAAATTGATTGTCAAATTTCCGATTTCTGAAAATGTAAAATTATGGGGCTACAGGAATAATTTAGATTCCCTCAAGATTCCTGATCCTCATATTCTGAAGAGAATATTCTGAACCACTACTCAAATGGTGAATCTGGGCACACCATCGCGCTCCCTGTGAAATTTTGGTTAAAATGCATATAAATTTCAATACATCCTGACACAGAGAAATTTTACCTCCTTGGAATCAAAAGGTTCCCTTGGCATCAAAAAAATTTCCCTCGAACTGCATGCACCATCCTACCTCGAACTGTGTGTCCGTCTGCCTTCCAACCTGGCCTCCTCTCCGTCAAGAAATGAGAGGTATATATATTGAAGTTTGGCGGACTTATCAAAGTCGAATCATTGGGATGCTGGCATAAGGTTTATGTTTGGAGGTTATTGGAGAGGAGGTCAGGGGGTCAAATCCCAGACCCTCCATAATGGCGCATATTACATTTTTTAAAATCCCCATGGTGGGTCATACCCGCATCAAGTAGCCTGCCTGTTCTCATCCACCGACGTTTGTAACCATTTACAGCGGGGTTCCATGATGGTGGCAGGGTTGACCTCCTACCCCCTCAACAACTTACATATATTTTAATCCATGTGGGGTTGGTTCGTTGGGGTCACGGCCCATCGAGCTGTATTTAATATTTTTTATTACATGCGGTTCCGTGTGGGGTGGGGTGGCAGGGGTCCTAGCCCGCCACCCTCTTTTTTAATCACTTTTTTTGTTATTATAATAATAATTGGTCATTTTAAAATTTCTCGAATTTTGACTGAAGGAGTCAAATTAACGGTACCACAAATTTTCCCAGAATCTGGTTGGAGCTGGCTAGAATCCCATGGTCGGGTTTCTACGAAATTGCATCCTCCTTAACCTCTCAAGTCATCCAGTCAACCTTATAACTTTGACTAGCTCTAACTTTCGCATACAAACTCGGTTTGATGAACCGTTTGCACCGTTGCGATCAAGATGGCGAGATATTCAACTTGAAGATGAGTTTTCCATGTTTCCATCACTTTTATTTTTGAGTTTTCATAAGCCGTTTTTTTCTTGTGTGTCTCTGGAGCCACCAAGATCATTCCTCCCCACTGAGGATATTTTTGTACTCCAAAAGCATCAACAATAATCTGCAACTGTTGTGTAAAATGTCTGCACCACAAGTGTCCTGAAAGTTCACCCTTCCTTCTCCTTCAACTTTTTCCTTTGGAGCCATAAGCGATGAACTGACCCTTGCATCTTCTTTGAACCTGTAGTACAATCTCTTGCAAATTACATGCTCAAATATGACCAACTATGACCCAAAATTTTCCATACTTTCCACGAGTTTATAACACATACTCGATGGTCAAGGTTACATCAAAATGGAATAAATAATAACCCAACCATCAATAGAAGGAAAAAAACATCATTATTGCATCTCGAAGTGATGGAAAACACATCATCACTTTTATATGAAATAAATGCCTCACATGATTTACCAAACAAAGCCAAAATATCATGGTTTATTAACAAGTGATGGAAACACATCATCAATTTTACAGTTAAAAATGAAACATATGATTTACAAACACGGCCATAACACACTACCACATCTCGTAAAACCATCTCTCACTTATCAAAGTGAGTGGATCATCACCTTGTGGCACGTTTTCTTGTCGGACATATGTTTCAACCAGTTCATGCATCGATGCTTCATCCTTAAGGTTCTCCTCTAGATGAAGCCTTGAACACGTGGCTCTTTTATGGCCACTTTGGTTGCAATGGCTGCAAAAAATTTTCTTCCTCCATAACTGCTAAACCAATTTCCTTTGGTTGCAATGGCCCATCCTAATGTTAATCCAAGTTGTCATTGATGGAATTAGGATGAATGAATGAACATACTTGTCGACAGACTAGATGATAGATGATGGAAGACTAGATGAATACATATATAAATATGGCATGATGAAGAATCAAACCATAAATAATTCCAAGACATTCTGTCCTACCTCCATTTCTGCACAAATAAATTACTAGTCACATTAAGAAACATTTTTCTCCATCTCGGAGGAAGAATTTTTCTATGAGACCTTCACCATCCTCTAGAGCATAATTTTAGCTTTCTAATGAGCCCTCACTTTCATCCTAAATCCAAATATTTTAAGAGAACTCGAATTTTTAAGATAAAAAATCATATATGTTACCTAATCCAACCTATGCCCAGTTATGCTAGTCGGCCTCACTTCCAAAAGCTATGTATTTTCATTTGTATGACAAATTTGTATAAAAAGGGTTTTTGATCTTCTAGTTTGGACATAACAATTCAGTCAAAAAATATCTCAGAGCAGAAGATATAGTTCACATCTCGTGAACTAAGGGAGGACAAACAAGAGAGTTGTTTTCGGTTAAGAAAATTATATGTATATCACATATCTATAAAACCCTCGGACTTGGGTAGAGAGGATATATGACTAATCATAGAACCTATGTCTATGCACAGTTTTAAGAAGGTGACATATTGAAGAACTCATATTCTGTTTCAGAACTCCTGAAGCTTGGACTTGTCTCATTGTAATGCAGCTCGATCAACCAAATTCTAACTCGGACCTGTCTCACTGTAATAGAGTTTGGATTCAATGAAGTTTGGATCGGACCTGTCTCCATGTAATTCAGCTTGGATCTTTTGAAGTTTGACTTTGACTTTTTACTGTAATTTGGACCTATTTGAAGCAGCTCCTATCTGAAATTGTAGTGACTTGTGTGATATTACAGTGTCAATCCTATCTGAAATAGCTATGGTTTGGACTTGGTATATTTCCTAGAACAATGAATATTATAGCCTCGTTGGAGCCTAGAATTGTGAGTGTCGAAGACCAAGGAAATTCAAACTTACTTTAGCTTGCAATTCCCTTGGACTGTGTCTTCAAGTGTTGTTCAAATTGTTACTCTTACAGTTTGCGGATTACAATGATGTCTTGGCATGGAGCAGTGCTGATTTCTTGGTGTGGTGCATAATTAATGAAGAAGTGTGGAGCATATTAGATAATGAAGTATTTTGTAGATTAGTGAAATGAAGAAATTGTGAACTAATGGTCCAGTAAAGAAGCAAAGATGGTTTGGTGTCCTTGGGGTAGGAGCTCCTAAACAGAAGGTTGATGCCTTGAGAAGATAGGGTTGAAGCACTAGTGGTGGGAGCCTCATCAAAGTCCAAGTTGGTGCATGGAAATAGGTTGGTGCTTGATTCATTGAAGGGTTGGTGCCCTCATGCATCTATTGTACTCAATTATTTGAAAAAGGATTGAATTTATTATTAATCCTTAATAATAGTATTACTATACACCTCTATGTTTTTAATTCTGAAGAATCTAACTAGCAAAAATAACAATTTAAAAGAAATACTGATTCACCCCCCTCCTAGTATTTCCAACAATTGGAATCAGAGCCAACTTCTTCATTATCAGCCTAACAACTGGAAGAAGGATTCTTAGGCACAATGAAGAACATAGAAGCAACAGGGGAGATGTCTATCTTTAATGGAACAAATTTTGGTTTTTGGAAAAAGAGGATGTCCTACTATCTAATGTCTCTTGGTCTTGAAGTATGGCACTCTGTTTTGGATGGCTAGAAAGCTTCCTCCGATATTCCAACTGATCCAGAAGAAAGAAAAGCCTACATTTCTAATGTCAAATCTTTAGACTCCATCACTAGTGGAATTACCGATTTCGAATTCACAAAAGTCATGAATTGTGACTCATCCAAAGAAGTATGGGATAAGTTCGTTTCCATGTGTGATGGGGACTCTAATGTTAAGAATCCAAAACTTCAAACCTATAGAATATAATTCGAGAGTCTAAAAATGGATGATGAAGATGATATTGCATCATACTTCCTCTGAATAGTTGAAGTGGTTAACTCTCTTAAATGGCTAGGAGAAAATATTGAAGAAAGCACTATCGTTCAAAAAATATTGAGATCGCTTCCTGACAAATTTGACTCCAAGGTAAGTGAAATAGAAGAAATGAAGTACCTATATACTCTCAAGATGGATGAAATTCATGGAATTCTCATTGCCTATGATATAAGGAAAGGAAGTTCGAATTTCAAAGAAGCGGCATTCAAAGCCTCAAAATCAACAAAAAAAGGAAAAGGATGGAATAGCACCAACGATGAATCTGATGCTGAAACCAAATTAGCCCAATTTGTATGAAGACTTAAGAAGTGATCTAAGCTAAAAGGTAAGTATCCTCTTATTTGTTTCAAATGTGGAAGAATAGGTCATTACGCTGCAAAATTTCCTCATAAACATTATAGTGATGATGAAGAGGACTCTAAAAGCATGACGTACAAAAAGAAAGGGCTTAATAAGAAGAAATTATTCTCAAAACAAGATGATTCTGATGAAGATGAATTTTTAGTCATAAAAAAAAATCATCTAGAAATATGCATCATCAAAATGAAAGTTATGATGAATCATATGAGGAAAGTAACTATGTTGGAAGCAAAGAAGTGTTATTCATGGCATTTACAAATGATGATGATTTAGAACTGGAAAAAGAAAGAAACATGGATAAATTACTAATGAGTTCCATTGAAGAAAATGAGAACCTACGAAAGAAGATAATTTCTCTCAAAGTAGAAAAGTAGGAAGCAAAAATAAGGGAAGACTTCTTGAACAGTAAGCTAAAAGAGAAGGATGATATCTGTGAAAACATGAAGTTGAAGTAATATCTCTAAGAAAGGAATTGGAGCAAGTCAAAAGGAGTTGGCAAAGCTCTCAAGCACTTGATAAAATTCTTAATACTCAAAAACCTCAACATGACAAATCTGGAATTGGTTTCAAAGGAGGATCATCAAGTACAAAGAATAATGCAAGGAGTTATGCCGACATACTGTCTTGCTATCCAAAAGAAGAAAATTTATCTTGTTAGGAACAAAGGCCCATCTCAAAACCAAGAATTAAAGAAAAATAAACTCCAAGGAAGAATGTTGGTTCAATATATTTCTATTACAATAGGTACCAAACTATTTTTCTTGGGTATTTTTACTATTGTAAAAAATTTGGGCATGAAGATAAGCATTGCAAGGCTCATAATAATGAAGCACGAAGATTGAAATATCAAACAATCAAACCACTTGGACATAAAGAGAATGGAAAAATAAAAACTTACAATTCCTTTGATCCTTTGGCTAAGTTTGATCCGTCTTTCTCATTATGTAATAATTATTATCATAATGAAAAAAATTTCCATCTCAAAGGAGAGGAAGCTAAAAGCATAAATCTCAAAATGGATAAATGTTGCCTAGCTCTATGTGCTCATACTGAAGAAAATCATTGGTTCATGGATAGTGGATGCTCAAGACATATGACACGTGACCAAAATAATTTTGTCTCATTGACCAAGAAAAATGAAAATGTATCCTTTGGAAGTGGATCCCATAAAATCACTGGAAAAGGAACTTCTAGCCTTGTCAATGGACAAGGAAAGGCTCAAAATACCTTGCTGGTAGAAGGGCTCAAACACAATCTCTTAAGTGTTAGCAAAATTTGTGACCAAGAACATAATGTTGTCTTTAGTACTAAAACTTGTGAAATAAGAGACTCATCCTCAGGAGAACTCGTGGAAAAAGGAGTAAAATGCCAGATAATGTCTACATTCTTAGTAAAATCCAAGGAGATAAATGTCACTTAAGTCAAATAGATGAAAGTTGGTTATGGCATAAGCGATTGGGGCATACAAGTTTTGATAACATGGTCAACATCAGCAAAATTAATGCAATAAGGGACATTCCAAAAAATTTCAAGCCAAATCGAGTTGTATGTGGCCCATGCCAACATGGAAAGCAAACCAGAACTAGCCACAAAACTAAGGAGTTCTCAATATCAAAACCTCTGGAAATCATTCATGTAGATTTATGTGGGCTAAATAGAACTCTAGCTCTTCAAGGTGAAAGGTACTTTGGTCTATTTGTTGATGACTATACTAGAATTATGTGGGTATACTTCATAAAATATAAATCCAAAGCATTTCAATGTTTTAAGAATCTTAAATCTCTCATTGAAAATGAGAAAGGTTCTAAGGTTAAATGTCTTAGAATGGATAGAGGAGAATTCACCTTAAAATAATTTGATGAATTTTGTAAAGAGCATGGAATCGAAATAGAACTCTCTACTACTAGGACACCTAAGCAAAATGGAGTAGTTGAAATAAGGAACCCAACCATTCAAGAAATGGCAAGGACAATGCTACTAGCAGCTGATTTGCAATCAATTTTCTTTAGAGAAATAGTTGGGAAGACAGTTTATACATTAAATTGAACTCAACCAACACCAAATAATGAAAAGACTCCTTATGAATTATGGAAAGGAAGACCTGCTTCAGAAAATATTTTAGGATTTTTGGAAGAAAATGCTTCATGGAAATAAATGATGACTCACCAGGAAAATTTGATTCTAGGGTTTGCGAAGGAATATTTCTTGGATACTCCACAAGGAGAAAAGCTTACAAATGTTACAAAAATTTTCTATGGAAAATAGTGGAAAGCATTGATGTGAAGATTGATGATGGTCTTCAGAAAAGAGAATTGAAGATCATGAAGTTGAGCCTTTCCTTAAAGAAAGTGAAGAAGAAGAACCTAAAAAAGAAGAGGAGGATGGAGAACGACAAAGTGAACCTTCACAAACACCTTCTAAGATCAAATTCATTCAAAAAAATAATCCAGAAGAACACGTTATCGGGAATATAGACTCAAGTAATCCAAACTCGAAGAAGGATGACAAACACTTCAAGAAAAAATGATGTTGCTCTATCATCTTTAATAGATCCTGAAAATGTTTCTCAAGTAAGTAAAGATCCTTATTGGATAAAGGCCATGGAAGAAGAAATGTTTCAAATTTAAAAGAATGAAACCTGGGATCTGGTACCTCACCCAAAAGATAAAAATATAATTGGAACAAAATGGGTATTGAAAAACAAGATGAATGAGGATGGAAAAATCATTAGAAATAAACCCAGACTTGTCTGCAAGTGATACTCGCAAATTGAAGGAATTGACTTAGAAGAAACCTTTGCACCAATAGCTCGATTAGAAGACATAAGAATGTTTTTGGCATTTACTTGCTCAAAAGGATTTAAGGTTTATCAAATGGATGTAAAATCAACATTTCTGAATGGAAATCTGAGGGAAGAAGTTTACATGGAGCAATCAGAAGGATTTGATCTTGCTGAAGGAAAGGACTTTGTATGCAAGCTAAAAAAGGCCTTGTATGGATTAAAATAAGCCCCTAGAGCATGGTATGAAAAGTTGGATCACTATCTACAACAAGAAGGTTTCAAAAAGGGAGTATCAGGTAGAAATATCTACATGAAGATGGACAAGGAAAAACTTTTGATCACTTTTGTATATGTTGATGATCTAATCTTTGCTAGAAATGATGATGAGATGAGCCATGAATTTTCTCTAAATATGTCCAAAAGGTTCGGAATGTCAATGATTGGTGAGATGTCTTACTTTCTTGGGCTAAAAATATCTCAAACCTCTGCAGGCATGTTTATATCTCAAGAAAAATATCTGAAAGACATGCTCAAAAGATATGGCATGGAATATTATGCACCAATGAGCACACCGATGACCACAGCTTGTAAATTAAGTAAAGATGATGATACCCCTCTCATAGATGCAAATATTTACAGGTCAATAATTGGAGTCCTCCTATACTGAACTGATACAAGACCATATATTATGTAAGCAGTAGGAACAGTAGAAATATTTCAGTCAAGTCCTAAAAAATCCCATCTAGCAGCTGTGAAGAGAATTCTAATATATTTGAAAGGAACAACTAATTTCGGTCTTTTGTATCCTAATAGTTCAACTCTTATTGTGACAGCTTACTCTGATGCTGATTGGGCCGAAAGCGTGGATGATCGAAAAAGTACTAGTGGAAATGCATTCTTTATGAGATATTGTCTTGTATATTGGCTCAGAAAAAAGGAATCATATATATCTCTTTCTACGGCTGAAACTGAATATATAGCTATTGCTGATTGTTGTACACAAATTATATGTATGAAGGAAGCCTTGAAGGATGTCAAAATAGAAACTAAGCAACCAATTACTGTTTTTTGTTACAATACTAGTGCCATCGATCTTTTAAAAAATATGGTGATGCACTCAAAGAACAAACATATTCAAATCAAATACCATTTTCTCAGAGATCAAGTTGCTGAACAAAATATCAAGTTGGAATACGTCAATACAAAAGAACAAATTGCAGATATCTTTACAAAACCCCTTCCATGAGAAGTATTTTAGTATCTTCACCAAAATTTGGGGGTCACTGTTATTGCATCACAATAAATCAAGCAACATCTCAGGAAGAACAACATGATAGGGGGAACACATTTTCACCCCATTGCCATTGATGTCAAAGGGGGAGAGAAGAAAAATATTTCCATCCCATGACAAAGGGGGGGGATTGTTAATCGAAGTTGTCATTGATGGCAATAGGATGAATGAATGAACACACTTGTTGATGGAATAGATGATAGATTATGGAAGACTACATGAATACATATATAACTATGGCATGATGAAGAATCAAACCATAAAGAATTCCAAGACATTCTGTCATACCTCCATTTCTGCACAAATAAATGACCAGTCACATTAGGAATTCTTTTTCTTTATCTCGGAGGCAGAATTTTTCTATGAGACCTTCACCATCCTCTAGAATGTAATTTTAGCTTTCTAATGAGCCCTCGCTTTCCTCCTAACTCCAAATATTTTAAGAGAACTCGAATTTTTAATATAGAAAAGCATATTTGTTACCCAAGCTGACCTATGCCTAGTTATGCTAGTCGGTCTCACTTCCAAAAGTTCTGTCTTTTCATTTGTAAAAAAAAATCGTATAAAAAGGGTTTTTGATCTTCTAGTTTGGACATAATAGTTCGGTCAAAAAATATCTTAGAGAATAAGATATCGTTCACATCTCCTGAACTAAGGGAGGAAAAAAAAGGAGAGTTGTTTTGGGTTAAGAAAATTATATGTATATCACATATCTATAAAACCCTCGGACTTGGGTAAAGAGGCTATAGGACTAATCATAAAACCTTTTTCTATGCAAAGTTTTAAGAAGGTGACACATTGAATAACTCGTATTCTATTTCAGAATTCCTAAATCTTGGACCTGTCTCACTATAATGTAGTTGGATCAACCAAAGTCTAACTCGGACCTGTCTCACTGTAATAGAATTTGGATTCACTGAAGTTTGGCTCGGACCTGTCTCCATGTAATTCAGCTCGGATCTTCTGAAGTTCGACTCGAAATTTTCACTGTAATTCAGACCTATTTGAAACAGCTCCTATTTGAAATTGTAGTGACCTGTGTGATATTACAGTCTTGGTCCTATCTAAAATAGTTGGGGTTTGGACTTCGTATATTTCCCAGAAAAGTGAATATTATAGCCTTGGTGGAGCCCAAAATTGTGGGTGTTGAAGACCAAGGAAATTCAGACTTACTGTAGCTTTCAATTCTCTTGGACTGTGTCTTCAAGTGTTGTCCAAATTGTTATTCTTACAATTTTCGGATTATAGTGAAATCTTGGCATGGAGCAGTGTTGAATTCTTGGTGTGGCACATAATTAATGAAGAAGTGTGGTGTAGATTAGATAATTCAGTATTGTGAAAATTGGTGAAATGAAGCAAGTGAACTAATAGTCCAGTAAAGAAGCAAAGAAGGATTGGTATCCTTGGGCTAGGAGATCCTAAACACAAGGTTGGTGCCTTGAGAAGATAGGGTCGAAACCCTAGTGGTTGGAGCCTCATCAAAGTCCAAGTTGGTGCTTGACCATAGGTTGGTGCATGACTCATTGAAAGCTTGGTGCCCTCACACATCTATTGTACTCAATTATTTGAAAAATTATTGAACTTATTATTAATCCTTAATAATAATATTATTATACACCTCTCTGTTTTTAATTGTGAAGAATCTAACTAGAAAAAATTAACAATTAAAAAGAAATATTGATTCACCCCCCTCTCAGTATTTCCAACATGGAGGTCATTAGAGAGAAGGTAGAGGGTTCAAATCCCGACCCCTCCATAATGGTGCATATTACATTTTTTAAAATCCCCATGGGGGGTCGGACATGCATCGGGCAGCCCACCGATTCTCATTCGTTGAATTTTGTAACCATTTGGATCGGAGTTCCACAGGGGTGGCGGAGTTGACCTCCTACCCCCTCAACAACTTACATATATTGTAATCCATGCGGGGTTGGTTCGTCGGGGTCACGGCCCATCAGACCATATTTAATGTTTTTTGTTATATGCGGTTCCATGTGGGGTGGGGTAGTAGGGGTCATGTCCCACCACCCTCTTTTTTTAATTACTTTTTTTGTTATTATAACACTAATTGGTCATTTTAAAATTTCTCGAATTTTGACCGAAGGAGTCAAATTAACGATCCCACAAATTTTCCCGGAATCCAGCCGAAGCTGGCCGGAATCCAGTGGCTGAGTTTCTGCGAAATTGCATCCTCAACCTATCAATTCATCTTGTCAACCTTATAACTTTGACCAGCTCTAGCTTTCGCATATGAACTCAGTTTGATGAACCGTTCACACCGTTGCGATAAGGATGGCGACAAATTCAACTTGAAGCTAAGCTTTACATGTTTCTGTCACTTTGGTTGTTGAGCTTTCATAAGCCCTCTTTGTCCTATGTGTGTCTCTGGAGCAACTTGGATAATTCCTCCCCACTAAGGAGCTTTTGATCCTCCAAAAGCATCAAAAATAATATGCAACTATTGTGTACAATGTGTACACCACAAGTGTCTTGAAAGGTCCCCCTTCCTTCTCCTTCACCTTTGTCCTTCGGAGCCATGAGAGATGAAATGAACCCTGCATCTTTTGAAAAACTATAGTACAATCTCCAGTACAAATTACATGCTCAAATATGACCAACTATGACCGAAAAACTTCCATACTTGCCACGAGTTTATAACATGTACTCGATGGTCAAGGTTAAATCAAAATGGAATCAATAATACTCCAACCATCAATAGAAGGCCAAAAACATCACTGTTTCATTTTGAGGTGATGGCAAACACATCATCACTTTTATATGAAATAAATGTCTCACATGATTTACCAAACAAAGCCAAAATATCATGGTTTCTTAACAACCATTGGAAACTCATCATCACTTTTACAGTTAAAAATGGAACATATGATTTACAAACACAGCCATGACACACTACCACATCTCGAAAAACCATCTCTCTCTTATCAAAGTGAGTGGATCATCTCCCTGTGGCACGTTTTCATATCGAACATCTGTTTCAATCGGTTCATGCATCGACACTTCGTCCTTAAGGCGCTCCTCTGGATGGAGCCTCAGACATATGGCTCTTTTATGGCCATTTTGGTTGCAATGGCTGCAAAAAATTTTCTTCCTCCATAAATGCTTCACCAGTTTCCTTTTCTTTTGTGGAGAAGGCTTTTCACACATCATCCTCCTTTGTGCTGCCATTCTTTTCCAAGACTAAAAAATGACATGGTTATGTAAACCACAAAAACGACAAGTTTTCTTATGCCCTGATTTTGGTTCATGATTACCAACATGCTTATAATCAAAATGAACTTAAGCATATCAAGACTTTTTATACCTTTCCTGGTGGTCTCTGGTGCGATCATGGTGATGACATCTTGTCTCAACTCTTTCACTGCAACACGCACTTCCATTGGATGATGGTAGAGTCTTCCTATCAATCCTCTTCACTAGTGAGCTCAACAATGTCTGTTTTCCTTTGATTTCCTTCGAAAATCTTCCTACAGTGTATCCCAAACCTACGTAGCGAGGTCTCTACACAACTTCAATTGTTGAGTTATGCCTTCGCCACGAATGCCAAGTCCTTCTCCTTGGTACCCCATCTTGGTAAGGAGTCTCATAATAGTTACTATAATGGGTATCTCCACACTTCCAAAAAAATGATATCATGTGAAGATGAAACAAAAGAGAAATCAACACTGTTTACCTTAGTTTTTTATTTTGAAATAGGTGAAAAGGGCTTCTCTTAGCCTTCGCTGCGCTTCATTTCCTCCAAGACATCTATCACAGCGTGTAGCTAAAGCTGCAATCACTACTTCTCCTCCTTCTCTTCTTATCGGAGTGCCTTTAATGCATCATGATATTCATGAAGAATTTTGTCATGGCACTTCAATTCTTCCAATGCCTCTGTCATGGCTTGCAATTGAAGCTGCACTCGCTCCTCTTCCTCCTTCTCTTCCAGTAGGATTATTTTCAATGCATCATGCTCTGTTTGAAGTCTTTCATTCTCACACTTCAATTCTTCCAATGCATTTGTCATGGCTTTCAATTGAAGCCGCAATCAATGTTTGTACTTTTTCTCCACTTGTAGAAGTGTTTTTAGCTGAGTGTTATTTGCTACTTGTTTCTCATAAGATTTATACAACAAGTCTGCCTTCTCGGAAACTCTGAGCATGGTCTCATACATGTCTTTGACATACTCCATTGCTAAACTCAGTGAACATTCAATGGTACATGCCTGCAATCTCAATCAGCAACAAGACCGCTCTGACACCACGTGATTCTTGGTAAATTTCACTACCTTTAAACCAAGACTTTTACTTCGGGCGATGTGTTAGAATTTCATTGTATCAAAGCATTAATGAATGGAAATGAACATATATGTATGTTGTAAAGAAGAGGAACATAACAAGCATTAGCAACATAAGATATTGATAATGGAGTTTGTCCAAAAGGGACTACGTCTCTGGACCTAGGTGTCAATATGGTGTAGGTCGTTGCATTAAGTGCTAGAAATAGTGATGATGTACATGGATGGTATTTTCTCTGTCATACAACGTAAATGGCCTCGCACAAGAGTGGTTGAACCTCTCCACGAGATGTTCTGCTACAGGAACTCTCATTCACAAAAAGGACTCCTATCAGCATGACAATCTCACCCAATGGTGACTAAGAGTATCCCGCCGAACATGGCAAAAAAGGGATCTCAAACAACATAAAACAAATCCACGATAGAAATTACATCTTACATCAAGAAAAAAACAAGATCCCACATCAAACTTCAAACATGGATCTATACAGCACAATGCATCTCATAGAAAAAAGACAAAGAAGTACGTGATCACACTGCATATACCTCACATCTTGGATCTATGTGAAGAAAAGTATGATAAACTGCTAGATTTGGCTGTACCATCAATCCTGTGGCATCCAGTATCTTGAAAATGACTACTCACACATTGAATGTTGACACTTGCAACTCCACTTTGAAAAGTGGCTGAAAAATGGAATGGTAAAATGGAAAATATGAATACACCATTAGATTCGTGGTGTCGGATAGTGCAAAATCGACTGTCAAATTTCTGAATTATGACAAAGTGAAATTATGGGGCTACAGGAATATTTTAGATTCCCTCAAGATTCCTGATACTCATATTCTGAAGAGAATATTCTGAACTGCTGCTCAAATGATGAATTTGGGCGCACCATTTTGCTCCTTTGCGAAATTATCGTTCAAATGCATATAAATTTTACTACATTTTGACACAGAGAAATTTTACCTCTTTGAAATCAAAATATTCCCTTGGCATCAAAAAAAATTCCCTCGAACTGCGTGCACCATCCTGCCTCAAACTGTGTGTCCATATGCCTTCCGACCAGGCATCCTCTACCTTGAGAAATGAGAGGTATATATATTCAAGGATGGCAGACTTATCAAAGTCGAATCATTGGGCTGTTGGCATAAGGTTTATGTTTGGAGGTTGTTAGAGAGGAGGTTGGGGGGTCAGATATCGACCCCTCCATAATGGCGCATATTAGATTTTTTAAAATCACCATGAGAGGTCGGAGCTGCATTGGGCAGCCTGCCCACTCTCATCTGTCGGCATTTGTAACCATTTGGAGCAGGGTTCTGTGGAGGTGGCGGGGTTTATCACCTACACCCTCAACAACTTACATATATTTTAATACATGCAAGGTTGGTCTGCTGGGGTCACGGCTCGTCCGACCTTATTTAATATTTTTTTTTTATATGTGGTTCCGTGTGGGGGGAGGGGGTGGCAGGGGTTATGGCCTGCCACCCTCTTTGTTAATTATTATTTTTTTTATTATAACAATAATTGGTCTTTTTTAAAAATTTCAAATTTTGATCAAAGGAGTCAAATTAGCGATCACACAAATTTTCCCAGAATCTAACCAGTGTTGGTCAGAATCCGGTGGTGTTGTTTTCACGAAATTGCGTACTCCTTAACCTATCAAGTCATCGAGTCAACCTTAGAACTTTGACGAGCTCCAACTTTCACATACGAACTCGGGTTGACGAACCATTCGCACCGTTGCAATCACAACGATGAGATCTTCAACCTGAAGCTAAGTTTTCCATGTTTTCATCGCTTTGTTTTTTGAACTTTCATAAGCCCTCTTTGTGTCGTGTGTGTCTCTGGAGCCACCTGGATCAACTACGTTCCTCGCCCAAAAGAAAAGAAGCAATCACAAATGAAACTCTAAAATATGGAAACGTTGTGATCCATCTCCCATGGATGACCTTGTGTCCTTCAGGTCGGATGAGGAGGAGATTGAAGCACATGAGGAGGTAGCAATGCAGGAGATGAAGACGCCCTCGACAGACCCTGGGGGGGCCATTGTTTATTTGAGTGCTCATAAACAAACTCATGTGTCTGCCTCCTCCGAATCGGATAAGGAGACACTTGCTTTAGTTAAAAACAGTCTTCAAGTGGTTTTAGCCCACCCGCTCCATGATGGTTGGGTTAAAGTTACAAAAAATAAAGGAAAGAAATGTCGTATTGAAGATACAACCCATTAAGGGTAGATTCTTGTGTCTATCTCTTACGGTTCCCATGTTTCTCTTCTTGTTCCTCTTTGTTTATCTCTTGGTTATGTAATGAGACCGAGGTTGATAGTTTATCATTTCTGGCTTCCCCACTATCTAGCCACTCTTTACCATAACTCCATTTTGTACTATATGCTTTTCAATAGAATGATTCTTATTTAGAAAAAAAAAATGCAATCATGAATTATCTTGTTCTTTAAATTGTCATTTTTATTTATATAAAGTGTTTCTTTTTATTGTTTTTACTTTAATTTAACTATATTTAAACTAAATGAGAATAACTACTCTATAACCCATGCTAAATGTGAGAGTTACTTCATATCTTTCAAAGTTCAATAATTAAACCAAGCTTAACTATGCTGGATAAATTGCTACATTTATTTGGGCAGAGATACGCATTTCTGTGAACTAGGGAATGCTCGCTTTCTGCAATAGATAAGCTCAAGGATTTGTGGGTAAAACATGAACGTGAATATTAAGAAGTGGCATAATTATATTTAGTATTGCAATAAATTACACCTAAAATGTCACGGCATAGGTTGCTGCATTTAAAGTGCCCTTCTTTCCCACCATTTTAGAGAGAAAGAAACCGGCAACTTTGAGAGGTTCATTCCATTGTTTTCGGGTCCTTTCTCTAGCTCCTGGTGAAAGATTCAACATAAGAGCACCTACGACTTTGCATGATCCTATCAAGTCAGAATCACTAGTTATATCAGGACAGCCTCTGCTATTTTTTTTTTAGCTTTCCTTGATCTGGAACAACCCGGTAGCAGTTGTTGAGTAGCTTGATACAGTGTTCGTCGTGCCGGATATGTAGAAAATGCTTCCATTCACAAGTCAAATAAACCTATAACTTAGGTGTAGTATTAATATCTTTCACAGAGAAATCAAAATTAAATATTAATCACATAATTAAATTACAGATAAGATCCGCCATATTAACTAACAGTATTTCTCACCATCATAAGAATCGCATCTGCGGAGGGGACGCTATCAATCAGGTTTCCGCTGATGTGTTGTATGCGTGTGTGAATGAGAATTATATTCGAGGAATATATAAAGAACAACCTGGCCAAATGGAATAAATAAAGATGGGCAGCTGTTTAAATACGAGCATAGAGGAATATATAAAGAACAACGTGGCCAAATGGAATAAATAAAAATGGTTGGGTTGAGCATAGAGAGATCGAATTTCTTCCTACGATGATCTGCCATCTTACAATTAAATATATGGTTGAAAATATTAAGATGATATTTCCATTTTCCACGGATGACGTCTTTAATCGATACCCACTTAGTGAACACTAGGCCACTGAAAAATTATTAGTATCGAAAATCATGACTGAACTTCCGCCTAATCTCTTGAGCAAATTCAACCGTTTGAGGTTGTTGGTATTTTGTCGATATGCGAAATACGAAACACTGGTCATTGAAAGTTTGCTAATATTGAAAACCGTGGCTTCAAATATACGTATCAATAAAATAACCAAGTGAAATATATGTATCAAAGATAGATGTCGGAAATGTTTAAAAATTCAAATTTGATATTACTAGATATCAAACATAAGCTATTTTTTTCTATTTAAGAATTTGAAAATTTTTCTTAATAGATTTTTGTCGGGACGTACAGAATTTGTCGGAAAAAAATTTTAAAATTCAAATTTGATATAACTAGATTTTGGAAATAAGTTATTTTTTTCTTATTAGATTTTTGTTGTACAGTAAGGAATTCAAATTCCAACATTCTAATATGATATAACTGATATTTGAAATAAGCTATTTTTTCTATTTAAGAATTGAAATATTTTCTTAATAGCTGTTTCACTAATGTTACAAAAAGTTTATGGAGTAAACACTGAAAATATCGAAGAACCCTGTTATAAAATCTGGGTCTTTCGAATTCGATTCGATATGGAAATAATTTGACAATGTAAAATTCAATATTTAGAAAAATCGATAATATACATCTTAAAAGTATTATTTTTTTTCAAAATTTAAAAATAAAATACAATGAATTAAGATTATATTCAAAATTTTAAATAAATTTCATAATTTTTTTCCCATTTATGCTTATTGATGTCTAATATTAATATTTTTGTTTATTTAAGATGTTCTAGAAATACTAAGAAACAAAATGCATCAAATTTACTTATATTACAGATTAGAAAAACATATAAGCAAAATATAATAATTTAAGTAACAGAAATTCAAAACTAGTGTCCAATGCAAAAACTGAGATATTAAATATTATATTAATTATAGGCTTAAGTTAATGTCTACATACCAAAAATTTATTTAATGTGTGCAAATTATTCATTGTGATGAACCAAAAATATGAAATGTTGAAATAAAATTCCATAACAATAATCTTAATTTTACAACAAACTAGGATATCCAACATTATAAAAAATATTATCCAAACACATGATAAATAAATAAATAAATAAAATTTCAACATTTCTACAATTTTGAAATATAAAACTTACTCTCCTTATTTACAATGTTTTATATGAAAGTTACTGTTTTTTTTAACTATTATCTTTGTCTTTACCATGTTATGATAAGAAAATTATTATCTTTTTCTTTACAATGTTATAATAATAAAATTGCTAATTTTTAAGTACTATTTTTTAATATAAAATATTGCTAATTTTTAAATATTTTTGTTTTAACATAAAAAAAATTCTCAAATTAAAAATGTAGAAACTATTGATTTTTATCTTTTTACTATAATTTTTTTCATTAATTAAAATTGTGTACTGTACTATCAACGAACTATTAAACGAACGAATCAAATTCACGAATTTTCAATTTTATTTGGCCGGTATGGCTGAACTTGGTAACTATGGTCTCTTCTATGAAGGTATTTCCATAACACATGGTCTAAATTGAACATTTGAACATACACTTCTGTCTCAACGGAAGAGACCTAATTTACAATGAATTTAATCTAAAATGTTGGTTTTTTTCATTTTTATCTTACTGTAAAAAATATGTTGCAATGAATTACAAAGCATGAAGCTTGTTCATTTTATGTTATAATGTGAGCTGAAATCAACCATTAGAATTGCCTTATAGGTTTATTACTGAAAAAACAGTTATGGTGGTCTATTTAACTCATTCTCTCACACATTATGGTTCATCACCAAATGTTGGGCATCTATAGATTCTCTTCATTCGAGTTTGATGTACTAACATTAATTTCCCGCAATTTTAAATTCTTCAATCAATTCAAGCTGTTAGGTTTCTATAATACTAGTGTAGCCTCTTTATTGTTATTGTTAGTGTAGCCCCATATTTTTAGTGTTGTCCACATGTAGCCCCATATTTTTATTGTTATGCCCCATAGGATCTCACTATTTTTATTTTTGTGTCCTTACATTATTATTGTTATGTAGGATCTAATTATATTGTGACCCCTTAGACTCCTAGATATAGAAATGAGATCTACTCATTGTATCATCCAATAGTTATTCATTTATACAATTTAAAGGAGGTTTCCATCTCAAAGAGGCTAGGTTTTAAGTCATTTATCTATCTTTTCTTCTATTTTTTGAGTTGGTTGCATAACATTTGGTATCAGACCTTTGGATTCTAGAGTTTCACTTATTCAAACAATTCATCTTGGAAGTTTCATTATAACTTTGTTTATATGAAGTTTCAAAAGTTGAATTTGAATCCATGTGCAGAAGAAATATTAGTGAATGAATTATATGAATTTCAGAATTTGGTTTGCCATATTTTCGGAGATATGATCTAAGGAAGTTAGGGTTTTTGCAGGCTCTAGAATTCAATCTCAAGTAGGTGACATAGGGAAAATTATCATAAATTTCTCTCTGAGCATCAGATTTGAATTTCATAAAAAGTGGTTGAAATTGAATAGAGTATATTTTTTCTTATATCATTTTTAGAGTCGAAGGTCAAATTAGTGACACATGAAACTCTGTACAAGTTCAATCTATGGAACGAGTCGATATCTATGTCATTGTGGGAAATTGGACATAAATATTTCTTGAAGAATCCAATCTCGGTCTCACTTGTTGGGTCTAAAATAAGACTCATAGGGCTACCATAGGACGTAATTTCATACCTTGGAGATAAAAAAATTACAGAGATATAATTTTTTTAATTTCAATCTCATAAAAAATAAGAAAATTATGTGTAATTGTTTTTCAATTTGCAAATATTTTTTCTTTTAAATCAGTCCGAAGTGATTCAAGGGCATGGAGAAGCATAGATATAATTGTTATATTTCAAAATTCCTCTAAACAAAAAAATTGACACACATAGTAAGAAATGAGAAAGCTCTTCTATGGCACATGAAGAAGAGGAAGAAATGCAACATGATATATCAAAATTACGAAACTAATTGGAACAAATTTCGCTCTTGCAAAGAGAAACCAAAAATGAAATGGAATCTAGGATGGATGGTTGGAATAGTGGTTTAAAAGCATACATGGAATAATTGAAGGATTGTATAAAAATATAAATGAAAAGGGACCTAGAATATTTTAAGGAAGGTTTGAAAAAGTTGCTACAAGAAATTCTTCCTAGTGGTGAGAAGGTACTCCATGAAAATCATGATGAGGATAAAAGGAATACAATTTTTTATTATAGAGACTCCAATAGTGGGTTGAAGACTAGCTGCATTTTGAAGATTGATATGACCAAGTTTGATGGAAATGACCGGATAACATGGATACTACAAATGGAGAAATTATTTGATCTAAATAATGCGTCGAACACATAAAAGGTATGCAATGGATATTTATATTTAGGAAAAAATCAATTTGTGTGGTATTGATAGCTTTGTTCTTGTAAATAAATTGTCACTTGGACAATTTTTGTGAAATAATTTGTAGCACATTATGAGGATACAAAGAGAAATACTTTATTTATCCAATTGATAAATATCAAGAAAAAAGGTTCAATGGTGGGGCCCATTGAGGAATTCCAAAAATTGAATATCAAGGTAAACAATATTCTAAAGGAGAATATGATTGATGTCTTCATAGGAACTTTAATGGATAACATCCAACATGAGGTTTGACTTTGGGAATATAATTCATTAGAGAAGGCATTCAAGGTGGAAAGAAAAATTTAAATAAAAATTATGGCAACACAAAAGTCTACCACTGGCAACTATAAAGAGGGATGTGTTGTTTCTCCTAGGCTTCCACAACCTACAAGGTAGACACCATAATAATTAAAGGAAAAAATAACAAAAAGGACTTTGTTATAGTTGTGATTGGAAATACACTAAATTTCATAAGTATGATGAGAAGAAATTATTTTTCATAGATTGTAAAGAGGAGCAAGAAAAGGAATAAGAAACATCAAAAGAAGAAGATATACACTATGAACCAACCCCAAAAAAAGAAGAAATGTATTCTGTCATATATTGTAATGCATTGATGGGAATTACCACTCCTAAAACTCTCAAAATATATGGATATATCAGGAATAAAAAGGTAATAGTGGTTATTAATTCCAGTAGTACCGATAATTTTATTCATTGTAAGATATCCAACGAATTAAATTGCTTTCTATATCCAGCACTAGAGTGTTAGGTGATGGTTACAAATGGAGGAACTATAAATTTCTCTAGAAAGTTCCATAATATCAAGATAACCATGGGGGAATATGTATTGAATAGTTTAATTATTTCCATTCCAATGATTGGTGTTGATGTTGTACTAGGTGTCCAATGGTTACAGTCTTTGGGGATGATGGCTTTCAATTTTCAAGAACGTTTCATGAAATATTTTTGGGAAGGAAAGGAAATTGAATTAATTGGTAATGCAAGGAAACCATGGAATTTAATTAGCTCTAATAGAATGGCAATGCTTTTAAAGAAAGAGAAAGATGAAATAATTGCAGAATTATTCTCACAAGCAGTTTAAACATCGAAATCATCTATTTCTCCATATCTCCAAAAATTATTGGATAATCATTACAAGGTATTTGAGACTCCCAAAGGCATCCCACCTATTCTTGATTGTAATAATGTTATTCACTTTATTCTAGGAATTTTTCCTCCAAACATGAGGCCTTGCAGATATCCCTACGCCCAAAACCTTTATTGTGGTATGCAATGCCTCAGGAAATTTAATTGGTGTTGTTTTAATAAAAGAAAGAAGACCAATTGATTTTGAAAGCTTTCCAATCAAGATAAATTATTTACACAATAAGATTTATGAGAAGGAAATGTTGAAAATATTGCATGCACTAAAGAAATGATGACCTTACCTAATGGGAAGACACTTCAAGGTAAAAATAGATCACAATATTATTAAATAATTTTTGGAACAAATATTATCTTCAGAGGAGTAGAAAAAATGTGTCACCAAGATTTTCAGTTATGACTTTGAAATAATCTACAAAAAAGGGAAGAAAAATGTTGTTGCATATTCACTCTCAATACAAGATGAGTATGTGGAAGCATTTCTATGTGTCATTTCTATTATCCAACCTGATTGGATAACTGAATAAAAGGATGAATGGAAGAATGGCGAATAGGAGTGTACACTCAATCAAAAATTTTAGCATGATCCCAATACATTTGATAGATTTATCTAGAAAAAAGATCCATTATTGTACAAATATCACTTATATCTCTGTAAAAATTCCTAAATCAAACAAAATATTCTTTTATAATTGCACACCTCCCCCATAGGAGGGAACTTGGGGATTTTTAAAAACACACCACAGGGTTAAGAAGGATTTTTTTGGGGATGGCCTTAAATACGACATTCAGAAGTTTGTGACGGAATGTTTGGTTTTCCAACAAAATAAATTTGAGAAAATTAAGACCTCGGGTTTGTTACAAACTTTATTTATTCCAAGGAAACGTTGGGAGGAGGTCTCAATAGATTTTATCACAGGTTTACCCAAATATGAGGGAAAGAATGTTGTCATACTGGTAGTTGATAGACTTACAAAGTATGCACATTTTTGTGTATTATCGCATCCATTTAAATCCATTACAATTGCTATTGAATTTATTCAAATAATTAAAAATATACATGGAAAATCCAAGATTATTGTAGGTGACAGAGAACTCATTTTCAGTAGAAATTTTTGGACAAAATTATTTTCTAGTTTGGGTACACAATTTTCTCATAGATCATCTTATCATCCTCAACATGATGGGAAAACTAATATAGTGAAAAAATGTTTGGAAGGATACATTTGATCCTTTGTATCTAATAAAAAAACACAATGGTTCAAGTGGTTACCTCTAGTTGAATGGTTGTATAATACTTCCTTCCATACTGACACAAAAATGACCCCATTTATGGAACGTTATGGATATCATCCACCCTCTCTAACATCACATTTAAGGGAAAATTCTAAGGTTCAAGAAGTGGAAGATCACATCAAGCATCAAACACAATTTTTGCGACTCTTAAAGGATAACCTCACTCTGGCTCAGAATGGAATGAAATAACAGGTCAATCAACATCACATTGAAATAATTTTGGATGTAGGAAACTGGGTATTCTTACAGATACAACGATACAAACAAATGTACCTCAAGCAAGCTAAGAAGGACAGTAAATTATCTCCCAAGTACTATGGTCCTTACAAGGTGTTGAAAATGATTGGTACTATGGCTTACAAATTGGAGCTTCCCACATGTTCTTGAGTACACCAAATTTCCCATGTTTCATGATTAAATAAGGTTATTGGTGATAATTTCTCAGTAAAAAAAATTATTTCCAGAACTTGATGAAGAAGAAAAAATCATATTGGAGCTTAAAGCACTCACAAAAACAAGAACCTGATAGCTATGAAATCGATTAATTTCAGAGTATCTCATTAAGTGGAAGAATTTACCTACTAGATATTCCACGTGGAGGATGAGAATCTTATATAAAAGCATCCAAACCTAATCAAGAATTAAGGAAAATACTTTTTTGAATGAGAGGGGAATGTTTGGTCCCTATAATACTAGTGTAGACCCTTTATTGTTATTGCTAGTGTAGTCCCCTATTGTTATTGTTGTCTCCATGTAGCCCCTGTATTTTTATTGTTATGCCCCATAAAATCCCATTGTTGTTATTGTTTTCTCCTTACATTGTTATTTTTATGTAGGCTTTACTTATATTGTAACCCCTTAGACTCCTATATATAGAAATGAGGTTTATTCATTTGTATCATTCGAGAATTGTTCATTTATGTATTGTAAAGAAAGTTTCCCCTCGAAGAGGCTAATTTTTAAGTCATTGATATATATTATATTTTATTTTTTAAGTCGGTTGCATGACACAACTTGTCACGTGCATATGCAAAGGTAATATGTATATAGGACACAAAAATATAAGCCTTTAGGCAGAGGTAATTTATTCATGTATTTTAATGGATGGTTTCATAAGTAAATGAGGCACTAGAGAGAAATGGTAGAAAAGGAAAGATAACAAGATCATAACAAAAAATGTAAAATATACAAAATGGTTGGATGGATATCAATACGAGAAGCATACAATAGTAGGGAAGTATCTTTTTATTGTAGCTAACATAGGGGCATGTCCAAAAACTGTGACCTGCATTACAACATAGATGAAATTCTAAGACCATTATCTTATACAACAACATGAAAATTCCATGTAAGAAGATTAATACATGTAATTTCATTGAAGATAAGAGGATGATAATATCACCATATATTTGCATTGATGTATTTGTTACAGTCTGGTAGAGTAAGGGGTATTCATATGTGTTAGTTTTCCATAGAAAGCAGTAACATCTATAATAATATTAAAATATTTTTGATAGCCATTGTATAAAAAATATGAAAATAAGGCCATATCTATTGTAAGTACATGATCAATGATAAAATTCATGAAAATTACAACCCCAGTTGTGTGTGTTTTCTTTAAGGAGAGACATACAGAGAAATGTTCATAAATAACCAAAGTAGCAATAGCACCTAAGGAACCAACCATATCAAAACAATTGTAAAAGGGTGAGCCCTAATATTTTTCTTTTCATCTAAAATATTATGTGAAATATACTCGATACAAAGCATAAAGAATTCCATGACACAACACTAAGTAATAAGTATAATATTCTAAGCCTTTGTTTGAAAGCTTTACAAAAATAAATCTAGTCAAAAAGAGGGCAATCCCAGAATTTCTTCTAAAATGCTTCCCCTAACACTCGGACTTGGCAAAAAATTGTTTGTTAATGGGAATTTAATGTTCCCAACTCCAGTATTGTGTGCCCAAACTCATACATTTTTATTTATTCACAGCAATAAATAAAGAGAAAAAATATGTTAAAATATATATAAGACAATACTCTAGATACACATTACAACATTCAAAACAGTCTACTCATTATTGTTATCATAATATCGACTCACTAATTTTCTAGATTATCTCACCTTCCAGTCCACATGCCACGCTCTCTTTGCTTATGCTTCAACTCTTCTGCAGATTCCACACTCCCTGTATGCTTTCTCAATGTAGACCATATACAACTTGGGACTCTTCTCCTTGCTATAATCCAGACAAAAAATGAAGCACAATGCCATAAGGGAGGTCTACCTCAAAAACCTTAAATAAATTTTCCAACAATTTTTCACAGACCCTTGAAAAACAAGCCACTAAGAGTCAAAATCAAACAAAGAAACTATGAAAAGAGAGAAAAACCTAGCGTACAGAAAAAACCTACCGTCGCCATGAATCATTGCAGAAAATTTAGAAAAAATTAATCAGGGTGCCAGAAAGGAGGTCGACATATGAAACCCTTAATAGAGCCTCCCACGATTTTTCACAAACCCTATAAAAAATGTCCCTAAGATTCAAAATGAAATAGTGTGCTCTAAAAAAATGGAGGAAAACCTAACATACATAGAAAATGTGCTGCCACCATGAGTCACTACAGAAACCTTCGAATAATGTGTTGACACCACCCATATCTAAAATGTTTAAAACTACCCTCCATTGTAACAACACATTCTAAGTATACCACACATTTTTCCCTTATGGGAAAATATGTTTAACAATATATTTTAGAAAATGCTATTTAAGACACAATTATGAAACCACATATTCGAAATGGTTAAGACAAAAATATAACCTCATATTTTAACCGAGAACGAAAATAGGTTAAAGATAAAAATATTTAATAAGAAATTAAATGTTTAAGAGGAAATATTTTTTTTCCTAAAAAACATCTTAAAATATCCCTTCGTGTAGTAGTGGAGTTAGTAGAAACATCTTCTTATTCATTCATTTTTAGGCTTTCAAATTATCTTTGGAAGCTTTGAAGCTTTTCTTTCTTTACTTTTTCATGTCCTTAATATTTTTTTTGAATCTTGTCCCACATCTCTTTATATTATTCACATTGCATAAATTTAATAAATTTTGAGTTTAGAATGACATATAAAGTGGATTTCATAGGTTTTGCATGTTATACATGAGTATTTTTCCCATATTGAACAACTAGAAGAGAATGTGGAACCATATATCCATCTAAAACAAACTTCCAAACTTTAGCACCAAGAAACTTCAACTGGTATTTCATACTTATCTTCCTGAAACAAAAATGTGTTCCATCAAACAAAGTAATTTTTATTGAGCCTTCTCGATTGGTCATGGGCCCTCTAATATCATCTTCTAGTTGTTACATTGTTCTTCGAGAATATTTCTGATAGTGCAGGGTAATGGGTCTGCACTTATTTAATCTACAACACAAAAAAACATAAAACCACACCATACATATGCACATAAACTCATGATTAATCAATTAATAAAATAATTACAGGAGAAAGATGTTGTCCCAATTCTTGGCCATCAATCCTCACAATACACTCCCAAACTCTACAAACATATTTTTTGCATGCCTCATGCCTCATAGGCTCACTTCTATTTATAGAATTGGATTAGAACTCAAGGAGGTTCTAGATACTAAGATAACTCCCAAAATATCTCTCCTAATCTCTAAAGTCTCTCATTAAATCTGTTATCCCTATATAAGAGCTAACTATCCATAATCCTATCAATCCTTCCACAATCTTCTCGAATCTTTTCCTATTTACACTAATCCTCATTCTCTCCTAAAAACTATAGGTAAATACATTAATTAATTAAATACCAACTTACAAATAAACTCATCTAGTAAATAGTTTACCTGGGTTAGATGCACCTGCATCATACTCTCAAGGTAAAAATAAATCATGGCCTCCTCACCATCGGTCTTCATAATATAATAACAATCCTCCCGGATCCCAAACTTTCATTTGCAATAAATCAGGTTTTTTGTCATGTTGTTGATGTTTTGTGTTTGTCCTTTTCTGGTTTACAGGCTTCCAAACTTTATGTTGTAATTGTCATCTTCATTTTTTGATGTATGGTTATTCTTTTTTCATCAACAAGCCTCTGCCATGTTTTTTCCTTTCTGCAATATGTTTCTTTTGGGATACTTTCACTATCAATCTTCTAATCTCTTTAATTTCCATGTCCAACTTGTCTTCTTGTTAGTAAAAATCACCCATTCTTTGTTGAAAATGATTGTTGTTCTCCATGAATTCACTAGGATACCACTCATCTTCTATCATTATTTGCCTCTTCTATAGGAAGTCATCCTCATTGCTACCACTTTGCTGCTACATTTTCTTCATTGAAATCTTGTCCTCATCCTTTATGAAAGTGTTGCAATCTATCATCATTTCATTTTCTTCACAACTGTTCTTTGGTTTCTTCAACCAATCATCTAGAAAACCTATTTATGCATTAATATCCTCCATATCTATGACATTTTATTCTTCCATAGGTTCCTCCAATGGTTCCTGATCTTCCTTAATTTCCAGTTTACTCTCTATTTCTTATGATTCTCCACTACTTGTGAGCATAAAACAAGTATTAGTTTCAAAACCATGAAACCTAGAGGTATTGCTTATGGTTTCTTGCATCCATTCCTTATGTGGCCAATGGTTCAATTCACTTGAGCATTACTTTGGAGCACTCCTTTGTGCTTTTCTCCCTTTCCTACAAACAACAACTGTAGTATTTCTTCAAACTATATTTTCAATGACCAGACTCTTGGGTTTCAGCTCTGTCGATTATGCACCCCATTGCATTAAAGGACTCAAACCTTTTAATTGACTTAGGACTCTTTGAATCCATACTTGAAATAAAATCTTCATTAATGGACCTTGGGTGTCAAGTACAACAAAAAATGGACCATTTTTTTACAATAAATTTAACTTATCATTGCAAAACCAATCTCTTTCACGACATCAAATTTAACTTATCATTGCAAAACCAATCTCTCTCACGACATCAATTTTTTTTTTTGACATTGAATCTTACATCAATACTTTCATTAAAATACTTTCAAGTCAAGCACTAATTCTCTCTCATAGTCAAACAATACATCATAATATCATTTATGATATAGATCTCCTCTCATTCTTGCTCCTCATTTGATATCCACATATGAGTTTACATTCCACCATTCTTAAATAAAGCATGAAATTTTGTATCCCTATAAATATAAATGAATGGTTTCATGTGAAGTGGATCTCACGTCCAATATAAATGTGCAAACATATGGTTTCAACACAATACCATCTTCCATGTAGGTGTAGTGCGTTTTTTATTTACTGTGAACCACCACGATATTTGAAGAAAAAGTTCTAGAAAAGAAAGATTTTGAAGGCAAAGTTCTAAAAAAGACATCACCTAGAAAAACTTCTGATGTAGTCTCTATAATTCTTTATGAATGTTCCCATCACTTTGAAACATCGGTCTTTCTTCGAGGCCTTTCAAGGAGAACTTGTTGTTGTGGCATTTCCAATAATGAATTCATTGGGCCAAAATTTTAATTTTTTTTCTAATCCATTATTTCATCTTTTCTTGGTAAATGATTTTGTAATAAATCTCCATTATGTTTCAAAACTGTGTGTTTCTTTATGTAGAATCAATTCCTGGGGTCCAATACACCTTCTTCTTGAGTACCAATATATATAGCAATGCAAAATATTATCAATGAAATATTGAAGAGGACTGCACCATCAATCGATCGAAGGAAATATCTCGGTCATTGTTTAATTGTTGGAAGACACTAAATAGATTATATTCTGATCTCTTTAGGACACATGGCACAGTTCTATCAAAGACGATTCAGGCTTTGTCTAGAAATAAGGATATTACTATTATGTGATCGTGATTCTGTTATGGATCTAGCCTGCGATCGAACACTTTCTGATCTGATCTCTAATTAATGGAGTCTTGATCCTAATGTGTAATTTCTCCTGAACTTATACGATAACCCCTCTAATTTTCCCGTGGATCCTTTGCGCATTTATTAGTTCCTCTACATAATAAAAAACTGAATGCCGAAAAATAACAATACACGATGCATAACACACTATGCATAAAATTACATGGTAATTGCATATGAGGACATAAATGCTCAAACTCCACTGTATTAACAGAATGATTCCAAACACTGAATGTAAACATCAAATATTCAAATTGCTGGCAGCAAGACAATTATTCACGACAACTTCCACGTCTACTTCAGTAAATGTTGAAGATATCACCTATTTCTGAGGTTCCTCATGCCAATTCGCGACATCTCTAACGCATCTCCTGACTAAAATTTGAATCTACCAATACTGTAGACAGTTCCACGATCTCTACAATAGAGAATATTCACAATAATTGTAAAATCACCATCCATTGTATTCTCTCAGCATTTTATGGTTTCCACTTTTTAGATAGAGAATTATAGGTGATGCCAACAACAACCACATTTGGACATGACTCAGCTAAGGCAGCACATTCACACCATCTTTAGAGTTGAAGGAAAACCAAGCTGGTATTTGGATATTATTTTCTTCAAGTAATTCGCCAACTCCATTATTATCAAAGTAAAAATATATTCAATTCATGACATATGTAGGATGACATAATTACGCTACTGCAAATAAAATGAAGAACTCATTTACTCTCTCTACAACATTCTACACAATGCATCTGAAAGTAGAAACAATCATACACTGTTACAACAACAATTTGATTGTTGTCCTTCTTGGATTAATAACAAAGAAATTTCCACACACTGGTCGCTTCTCTAATGCAAATCATCACGGAGCAATGTTTCACACAAAATTTCCTAATTTCTGCTCCATGGAATTAAGCTAATGATAATATCGAAACAACGATTTACAGATGGCCTCAACAAATCAATGAACACTGTCAATTCTCATACCTCGAGTTAATACCCAATAGACTTCACAAATCACTTCCCAGTCGAGGCTTGTTGTACTAAGCAGATTCCACGCTCCTCCATTACATGCTTCCACGAATCTCGATTTTTTAACACGGGTTTTACATGCTACTGTGCTCGCAAATCACAACACACCATTAACCATTCACACCGCATGTCCCCTCAGCAACTTCACTTCGTATTCCACGATGCATCTCTTAAGCAGATGAAAATTCAATATCCATGGATCTCTTCTGTCAAGCTTCCTCTTCAAATACGCAACTTCCAATGCTCATTGAAGCAGAAAATATTCTCGACAAACAACAACACAACACAAAAACAACACTTTGTGTTCCACAATCGGATCTCCACCGTCGATCGATCCAATTTACAAGTTATTCAATTGGTAGCCACACCAAGATTTCACAGTCTCACCTCTCCACTCAAGTGAGACTCCACACATGGTGTTCAGTGCTCTCACCGGCCCAGATCTCCATTATCACGGTACCACACAAGCAAGAAAACTCCAACGAGTCTGATCGCATATAATTATACCATTCAAAGATTGTATAAAATCCACTTTCCTATCACAATTCCAAGAGACATTGTGCATAGAACATGGAGATTTCCTCGGGTTGCAGGATTCGAACCTAATCTCGGCCACCCACAAGCTACTGTCAACAATCTCGTCTCTCAAAAATCAAGAAGCCAACAGATTTAATAAATTTTCATACGAATCCACACTCGTTTCTCCCACAGAGACCGATTAGATCAACCATTACCAATAGTAAATTAAGAAAAAAACAACAGAAAACACGTATTTTGGTTTTATTTCGAGCACTCTCAGACACCAAGTGAGCTTGAGTTAGGTCTCAGCCAAACTTGCAAATCTTCGTATCAGGTCCACAACCTCAACCTCGCAACCATTATCAACTCACTACCGTCAAAGTCGAGGTTAACCTTGACCACAAAGGCATTATAGCATTCTTCTTAGCCAAAAATTTCAGTCAAGGCTATGATATATCGAGCTTAAGCTCTAATACCAAATGATAGCCTACCTTAAGCTCTGATACCAAATGATACAATAGGCCATGGGATCTGCACTAATTTTATCTAGTGACAGACAAAACATAAAACCACACCATACGTATGCACATAAACTCATGATTATTTAATGAACAAAATAGTTAAAGGATAATGGCGTTGGCTTAACGGTATGCACATAAACTCATGATTATTTAATGAATAAAATAGTTAAAGGATAATGATGTTGGCTTAATGCTTGGCCATCATTAATCTTCATACTACATTCTCAAAATATACACACATTTTTTACATGCTTCATGTCTTATATGCTCACCTCTATTTGTAAAATTGGATTAGAACCCACTGAAGTTATAAATCCTAAGGTAACTCCAAAAATATCTCTGTTAATTCCTAACATCTCTTATCTAATCTCTAAAATCTTTCATTCAATCCATTATCCCTATATAGGAGCTAATTATCCATAATCCTCTCAATCCTTCCGCAATCCTCTCGAATCTTCTCCCATTTACAATAATCCTCATTCTCTCCTAAAAACTATAAGAAAATATATTAATTAATTAGATCCCAACTTACAAATTAACTCATCTAGTAAATAGTTGACCTAGGTTAAATGCACCTACATATCTTTCTTTAATAACAATTATTGGAAATACACAATGATAGTGAGACTAAGGTGAATGAGTGTCACCTCTATTTAAATTATTTCAAAAAAATAAATTATCATCACATATTCAATCATTAATTTAATTCATAACACAAAGATTACATTAGAAATCCAAACATGAATAAGAAACACTTGAATCACAATCTTTAATTTATTAGAACCACTTGTGAGAACAAGTAATCCTCTATAGGCATCAAATTATAAAAATTCCAGGGTTTATCTTGTTAAGAAGATGAAACAATCTTTAGTAATAACCAACTTACATGAATATATAGGCTTAGATATTTTTCGAAAAGATGTATTATGTGCCCACAGCTTACCTTTGAATCATCTAGTTCTTCACCTTCAAACTGAACTAGGACTTAGAATTATTAAAAGAACTTGGCCACAATATAAATTTGAGTCAAATAAGGCTCAAAATCCAAAACATAAGAAGTCAACCTCCTCTACACCAAAGTAGGCCTCCTTCAAATGATAACAAAAAATACTTCCAAAACATTTCAAAAAATTTTCAAAAACCCTCGTACAACTCAACAAATTTCTCATAAAATATTTCTCCAACTTGGATTCACTTTACTTCTTAATGGTTCATGTGGTATGAACCTCATATATGTTCCTCATGCTTGATACAACTCAATGGAGATCATGTGAGTAATGGCCAAAAACTCTCCTTCTTATCCCCTATTTTGGGGTATAGGGCAGGGTTGACTTGTCCACTCGCTCGCTCGGTTTGTGCAAATGGTTGAATGCATAATGGATATTAAAAAATAAATTTTCATCAACTACAAGGAGTTAGAAGGTGTGCCATTTTATGTGCCATATATCATTGGAAAGCTAGCCAAATTTGTAATTAAATTATCTATCTTTATCTTTCATTTAGACAACCTTTAACATAAAAAAAAAAAACCATTTTCAACATCAAACTCGACAATTAAATTGTCTTCCAACACAACTCAACTCTACACACTAAATCATTTATACTTCCAACAACACAAAACTCTTCAAAATTTTCTCACAAGCTCTCAACCATAGAAGTATCCTTGAGAAATCATTACTATTAAAAAAAATCCAACTTAAATTGAATTACTAATGAAATATTATTAAAATAATAGAAACGCAATCAATTCCTAAAAGGCATGACAAATTATTTAGGCTAAAACTAAAATTTATCATATTTATTTCAAAACCAATTAATTTTGAGTATTATTCCTAACACTCTTACCTTTCTAAACTACTTTATTAAGTCATCCTCATTAAACTATTTTATCACCTCTCAATATCTCAAAACTATTTTATTATTTTCTCATTTTCTAAACTATATAATTATTTTTTAATTCTCTCTGAAATAATTCCTATTATCTACTTAGCGGCTTCTCTCTAAACCATTAAAAAAAATTGTTTTAATTGGTATCATGTTTATTATCTATTTACCCCTCTCTCTCTAAACCGTTATATAACCTTGTTTTTGATGGTTAGATATATTATTATTGTGGTGATTATTATATATATATATATATATATATATTTGATCTATGCTATGTGTAGGTATGTTGTCTCTTTTAAAATAAAAATAAATAAAATATCATCTAAATAGAAAAACAATATAGACTATAATACATACTATGCATGTTTATTAGTTGTCCATATGACCTAATATAATTTCATTTAAAGTAATTAGAAATAAAAAAAATATGTGAGTAATATGTTTAAACTTCATACCTTTCAAAAATATTTTAATAAGATATCAACTTCATATATATATATATATATATATATATATATATATATATATCAAGAATACTTTTAAATGTTGTATAAAATAAAATATGTAGTGTAAGTGATGAATAAAATATTTTAATATGAGTTAATATTAACATACTTTAAAATATATTAGTAATTAAAAAAAAGTTTAATGTGTGCTCATAAAATAGATCAATGGACATGTTATGTAATTTCTATAACATTAAAAACTACAATTTAAATAATAAAAAACTACACATTATTTTTTTCACTCTAAAATAAGCTTGCGATTAAATAAATTTGATCTCTCTAAGCTCATGTTAACTACATCATTAAGATAAATCTATGTTAATTTTAATACTCATAAACCAAAACTTAATGTTGAAAAAAAATTCAAACCAAACCAACTTTCATTTTTTTTCCATTCAAAGTAGCTACTTGGATTTGAAAAATAGTGGTGTTATAACTTGAATAAATTTAAACCAGGAATGGCTTGGATTTGTTGAATTTGAATATATTGGATTGAATTGAAATGGAATGATATCATAGGCTAAAGATTATTTTTATTATTAATAATTTTATTTATTAAGATTTATTGGTTGATGTTGTTGGTATTAAAAGTTATAGAGTAATCAAACTAAGCGTACAAGTTAAATTAATTAATCTGAAAATTTTAAAAATATTATTATCTAAAAATTTTAATTAATAAAGTTAATAATTTTAAAAACATTATGAGTTAATATATATATATATATATATATATACTAAAAACTGAAATCTAAATAAAAAAGAAAATAATAAATTAAAATATTAAAAAAAATGTAAAATGAAATTTTATTAAATTCTATTTATTGAAAATTTAAAAAAATATAAAATATAAAAAATTACAAACACATACCATATAAATAATAAATGAAAAATAAAGTACTACGCTTTCTGAAATACTTTCTAAAAATTAATTTAATTTCAAATTCTCAGAATAAGATAATAAATTTATAAATATATTTTAAGATTATGCATATGTTGCAGTGCGGTTTCTTTATTACTAATTAGTTTTCCAACCACTCTAATAATAAAATAACTTAACTTATATTTATCATTATTGTTGTTGATGATTTAGTTTTATATTAATATTATTTATGCATGATATGAATTTTAAAATTTTGTTATTTAATTAATTTGAAAAAATATATCTTATTTTTATTAACTAAGTCTGTGTCTTTTTAAAATAATAATATAAAAAAAAAAAAATTAAAGAAAAATGTAAATTGTAATAAAAAATGAATATGTTATAAAGTAATTAGAATTATAAAAAAAAAAGTGTAAAGATTTTTAAATCTTATAGTTTTCAAAAATATTTTAACAATAAATTTAAATAAATTATTTGAAGATCTATGCTAATTAAATTATTCCTATATCAATTTCACAAATATCTTTATTTAAAAAAAATTAAAATTAGTTTTTATGGTTAAAATTTTTCTTTAGTCCTATATATTTTATTTAGGATTTCAAAATACAAATTAAACAATAAAAATAGCACATTGTATTTTACAATAAAACATTTACACTTGATAAATTTTGATATCAGATATTAAATATATACTTAAAATAAATCTATACTCATTATTATAAAAGTGATATCATTTAAAATTATCTCTTCTCATTAAATGAACAACTTAATTTAAATCTCAAAAAATCAAGAGATCCAAATATGATTCCAAATATCAGAAAGAACCTAGCGTTTCAAACTAAAATAGAATACCCGGTACTACATGGACTACAGGGGTAAAAGATTTATAGTCATCCTTCTGAAATAGGGTGTTTGTTTATTGCAATTACGTGACAATAATGGAGGATGAGAAATGTATAATGCAATAAAAATAAAATCGCTTACGAGATAATTCATACGATATAATCAATCCAAAAGACGATACACGAAAAGGTGGGTACAAAATGAACGTGAATATTAAGAAGTCGCATAATTATACTTCGTATTGCAATAAATTACACCTAAAATATCTTATTACAGCATAAATTTCTGCATTTATTTTGGCTGAAATACACATTTCGGTGAACTAGAGAATGCTCACTTTCTGCAATAGAAAAACGGGAGGATTTGTGGGTACAACATGAACGTGAACATTAAGAAGTCGCATAATTATATTTAGTATTGCAATAAATTACACCTAAACTATCTTATTACGGCATAAGTTGCTGCATTTATTTTATTTTGGCCGTAATACACATTTCGGTGAAGTAGAGAATGCTCACTTTCTGCCATAGATAAACTGGAGGATATCACTGACAGTTAGCACTTGATTGCTTCAATAATTTTAGTTAAAGTGCCCTTCTTTCTCACGATTTTAGAGAGACCGAAACCCGCTGCTTTGAGAAGTTCATTCCATTGTTTTCGGATCCTTTCTCTACCTCCTGATGAAAGATTCAACATAAGAGCATCTGCCACTTTGCCACATCCAATCAAGTCATGAGAATCATCAGTTATATACAGGACAGCCTCTGCTATTATTAGCTTTCTTTTATCTGGAACAGCCTGGTAGCAGTTGTTAAGTAGGTTCATACAGTGTTCGTCGTCCCACATGTAGAAAATGCTTTCATTAACAAATCCCAAATAAACTTATAAATTACGTGAAGTCGTAATATCTTTACAGAGAGAAATCGAAATTAAATATTAATAACAAATTAACGTACAGATAAGATCCGCCAGATTAGCTAACAGAATTTCTCACCATCATAAAAATCGCATCTGCAGAGGGTACGATATCCATCGGGTTTCTGCTGATGTGTTCTCTGCCTGCGTGAATGAGAATTATATTAAAGGAATATATAAAGAACAACGTGGCGAAATGGAATAAATAAGATCATTAGGCCGTTTAAATATTAGAAGTATGTTAAGTACTGAGGTTAGGTTGTATTTTTGTATGGTAAATAGAATATATGAGACCAAATAAACATTATAACTAATAATAATATTTTTTTTTTATCATAAATAAAATATATATGAGACCAAATAAACATTAAAATTATAAAAGTTCATAGATTTATTTAAGTATTATCTACTATGAACATGAGTTCAAGTAGATTAAATGTCTTCACTTGTAAATTTCTTTAGAGTGCAAAATGTAATATTTGTATAATTTTTATTGTTTAAATTGTATTTTTGAATTTGAGAACCCACCCTTTTCTAACTATTATGCAATTGATCATTCTCCTAATAACAAGTCGGTTTTATAATTTCTTATGTGATATCTTGTGAAGATTTATTATAATATGTATTTTTTGATGTTATATAAAATATATATAAACCAAATAAACAATTTAACAATAAAACTTAATTTTTTGATGATATATACATAATTTCTTTTAAATGATATATTATATATACACAATTGAAATTAACATATTTTCATAACATGTACAAAGAGACATTTTATGAGCACAAATTATTTAACATAGATCTTAAACAGTTTATTTAATTCTTCTATTTAAATATATTTGAAAAATTTACACATTTTTTTTACTTTTAATTAGATTACAATATATTGATTTGTTTTATTATAGTATAGATAATTACACCGAAGGTGTTATCTTTGTTGGATTGGCTTGAGCAAACCCTATTCATCCCAACCAACCTCGCCTTGCATCTATCATCGTTCTCTCCAAATAAAAATTGGCGCGTGTAGTTGCAATACCTCATTTAATTTGTAGGGTCTCCGTGCTGTCAGGCGACTACTCTGCCGCTCACAGTATCTGATATTGGCAGCGCTGCCATGCACGCTTTTCTTACTAATACTGGGCCTAATACTGTACCGAGAGTATGTCATTTATAATACTATGTTTAATCGATCTTGTTGTTTATTCAGTGGAGCCATAACCCCCAGTAGGGCTGCATGTAGTTTACCCAGTAACAACCATCGTTTATTGTCCGTCAAAGCATTTCGCCTATAATTGCTTCCTCGTGGAAATGTTTCTATTTAGCCTTCAGCGAAATCCAAAATATTTTGGGTCAGCAGTCGTTGTTGGTAGCAGTGAGACAGAGAATACCTGAGGGATGAACAGTTTGTGGGTTCAGCGAAATAAAGGTAATCAGTAAATCAGTTTACCTTTAGAATTTTTTAACATGCTGGGAGCTCAATATACTCTTCTGAATTATTCAAATATTAAAGTCACCTGCTTGCCCTGAGCAGGTAGAAATAGAGTACAAAGGGGCAGTAGATGTTGCGTGCACAACACAACGCATTCAAGTTGAATGGAGAAAAATGCAAGGAGGAATTAATGTTTGATGGGCGGCAGCCACCATTGCATAATTGAATTAATGTTTGATGTACGTAGCCAGTTTTGCAGAGAATGAAGACTTTTGTGGCTTCAAAGCACGAAAGAACAGAGTTTTATTTAAAGACAACCTTTTCGAGTCTTTAAGACCTCAACAACCGAAATTGAATAAAATGTGTTTAAGCGGTGAAAGAATTTAATTTTTTACTAAGACACGTCAAGTGGTTTCCACCGCTTGAGCGCTAATCGCAATCACAAGTATTTACTTGTAGTGTCTTGTTGACGTGAAGAATCGTGATGCGATGCGATCACAATCGCAATCGCAAAATCACAACATATATGTTTTAAAGTTTAAGTGTCTTGCTGATGTTGAAGGTCCGATGCGATCATCGCAATCGGCAGTTTCATATGTTACCACCGCAATGTGTTTTGCAGTATTGAAACATTGCGATGCGATGAGTTAATCACAATCGTATTTCAATCTCCCTCCACCAAAGCCAAGGTCCGTTGGTTCCACAGACCACGTGTCATGTCTTTATACAATCGGAAGTTCACAATCAACATCATGTTTTTATTTGGCCCGATTGCAATATGAGAATTGGCGGACTCGACCATATTATATGGCGGACTTAATCATGCCCATCGCATCCAATCCTTAATCACAATAGGAAGTCCGATGGTTGATGTTTTGTTTTGTTTGAAGTCCGAACCCGATAGAGTTATGCAGTGAATTTCATAATTGTTTTTCGCGTCTGAATTTCAATCAGAGATCGGAGCTTTTGTTTGGTTATTTGTTTTTGTTTGAGACCGGAATGTAGACAATTCTCTGATGGGTTTTGGTGTAAAATGGGCCGATAGTTGGTTGAATAGATTTATATTATATAGGTTGCATTGTTTAAAAATATCGCGGCATATATATAATGTAAAGGCAGGAGAGCAAGTATTATTGTTTTGTTATTACACGAACGGGGTGAAAACACGGCGAGTGCGTTGTTTGAAACAAAGTGTTTGTTCGAGAGATAGAGTGTGTTATTTTGGCACTGTGCTTAGAAGCAGTCCAGTAGCTGTAATCCCTCTGTGTCGAGGAAGCATTGTAACCGTTTTTTTTTTAAAAGGGAATAGAAATTTTTCTTAAGTGTTGAAACTCTCTCCTGTGAGTGAAATTTTAATTTCTCTGTGTTAGAAGAGGAGAGTATTACTCTTTCCATTGATTGTTCTGGAATTTTCAGAAATTTCAACATGGTATCAGAGATAATCCAGGCTCTTTGAAATCAAAGAAGCTGAAGGAAGGAGTTCTTTTTTGCAGCAGCTTCTTCAGCAGAGTGAAGACTCAGCCAAAACTAATTCAAGGTATTTCTCTATACAGTTTATTGTGTTACTGTTGTAGAACAGTCAGTTATTTTAAATACACAGTCAAGTGTTTTTGAATCATAGTTAAGAGTGCAGAATGGCTGGAGCCAGCACTGGTATGGGTATGGGAAATATCCATGTCCCACTATTTAATGGGAAAAATTATGATTACTAGTCAATAACTATGAGAGCTTTATTTACTTCTCAAGACTTATGGGAATTTGTTGATGATGGCTTTGAAGAGCCAGCAAATGAAGAAGAGTTTGAAGATTTAACTCAGGCAGAGAAAGAGGTGTTGAAGAGAAATAGGAAGAAGGACTCCAAAGCTCTCTTCTTATTGTATCAAGCAGTGCATGAGAGTGTGTTTCCAAGGATAGCAGTAGCCAAGAGATCTAGAGAAGCATGGGAAACTCTCAAGACAGCCTATCAAAGCATAGAAAAAGTGAAGACAACAAAAATTCAGTTGCTGAGGAGAGATTTTGAGACTCTATGTATGAAAGAGTCAGATACTATTGACTCATTTTTTACTCGTGATTGGAATGGTCACACAAATAAGATCTCATGGAGAGAATCTTGAAGAGAAGAGGATTGTGGGAAAACTCTTGAGGAGTTTACCCTCAATATTCGATGTGATTGTCACCACCATAGAGGAGACTAAGGATCTCACAAAGTTCGCAGTGGATGAGCTACATGCATCACTGATGACTCATGAGTAGAGATTGGGTAGGAGTGAAAACTCATCTCTGGAACATGCCTTTAAGACCCATATGTCTTTCGGAAGAGGAAGAGGGCAAGGCAGAGGAAAGCAAAGAGGAAGGCGGCAACAGAGGTGGAAGGAACAATCGGCGAATGTTCGGGAAGGGGTAGCAATCACATCGAGCATCAAGGCCAAGGCAGCAACCGTAGTGGTAGAAGGGAATGCTCTGAGACAAAGGTAAGGATGATCTGATGTCCAATGTTGCTATTGTAAAAAATATGGTCATTATGCTAATGAGTTGTATAAAACTGACATGATATAGGAAATAGAACTGGAGTACAAATTTTACTAAGAAAATAACTAGTAAGATAATTTGTTTTTAGCTTGTAATATGGCTAAAGAAAAAAGTGAGGATTTATGGTTTCTAGACTCTGGTTGCAGTAACCATATGATAGGAAACACAACAATGTTTTCTATGTTAGATGAGAGTGTGAAGTCACAAGTCACACTAGGAACTCATAGCAAAGTTTCTGTTATGGGAAAAGGATATGTAAATTTTTTAACAAGGAAAGGTGAAAAGAAATCCATAGTAGATGTTTATTATGTTCCAGGAATGAAGTGTAACCTCTTAATTATTGGACAGCTTGTCCACAAGCGGTATAATGTATTTTTTGAGGATGATGTTTGTACCATCATGGACAAACCACCCAACAAACAATGTATTGCTGAAGTGAAGATGACAAGGAATAGGATGTTCCCTCTTAGAATGAGAGCAGACCTGAAAAATGAAGAGAAAATAACAGCAGTGGCATAAGAGGCTTTCCAAAGTGAACCAAAAGATGATAATTGGTTGTGGCACTTGAGATTTGGACATCTCAACTTTGGAGGTATTAACTTGTTGAATAGAAAAGGAATGGTAAGAGGTTTACCATTGATAGAGAAGCTGGACAGCCTTTGTGAAGGTTGTATCTTTGAGAAAAAACACAGAAAAAGTTTTCCTTCTAGGAAAAGCATAAGGGAAAAGGCACCCTTAGAGATTGTCCACTCAGATTTGTGTGGACCGATGCAAACTCCATCGCTTGCAAGCAACCACTATATCTTAACATTCATAGATGATTTTATAAGAAAAAATTGGGTTTACTTTTTGAAAAACAAAAGTGAAGTGTTTGAAAGATTTTTCAATTTTGAAGCACTTGTGGAAAACCAAAGTGGGCTGCACATCAAACTCCTAAGGACTGATAGAGGAGGTGAGTATATCTCTCAAGATTTTCTACGTTTTTGTAGAGAAAATGGTATTCATAAGCAGTTTACAACTAGATATACTCTAGAACAAAATGGAGTAGCCAAAAGGAAGAATAGAACCATAATGGACATGCCAAGGAGTATGTTAAAGGCAAATCATTTGCCTAATGATTATTGGGCCGAAGTTGTACATTGTGCAGCGTACATTTTGAATAGGTGCCCTACAAAAGCAGTAATGAACAAAGCGCCGGAAGAGGCATGGAGTGGCACAAAGCAAAGTGTCACACATATCAAGGTTTTCAGATGTGTGGCTTATGCACACATTCCGGATCAGCTAAGGAAGAAGTTGGACAACAAGGGGGAGAAATGTATTTTCATTGGATACAGTGAGGAATCCAAGGCTTATAGGTTGTATAACCCATCCACCAAGAATTTTATTGTGAGCAGAGATGTTCAGTTCATTGAGGAAGAAGCTTGGGATGGAAGCATAGATAAAACAGTGAATGTTAAACAATGTTTTTCTCATGATGAAAACAATGATGAGTTAGTTGAAATACATCCCCAAACTGCACCACCAACACAAGGGCAACAATGCACACCCTTGAGGAGAAATGAAAGTGCTTCTCCAAGCACACCATAAGGAGGAAATTCAGGTGCTTCTTCAAGAATTTGTACACCTAATGTAAGAGGTAAGAAGTTCAGAAATTTGAAAGAAATTTATGCACAAGAGGCAGCAAATGAAGGTATCAATTCTTTGTTTTCTTTATATTGTCATGTTGATGATCCTGTTCATTTCGAAGAAGCTATCAAGTATAGGAAATGGATAGAAGCTATGGATGAGGAGATAAATGCCATAGAAATAAACAAGACTTCGGATTTGGTTAAAATCCCAAAAGGTAAAGATATCATTGGAGTTAAATGGGTCTACAAGACCAAGAGTAATGCTGAAGGAAAAATAGAGAGACACAAAGACAGACTTGTTGTCAAAGGTTATAAGCAGAAGCATGGGATAGATTACGAGGAAAATTTCGCACCGATTGCTAGAATGGAAACCGTGAGAGCAGTGTTGTCCATAGCAGCACAAAACAAGTGGAAAGTTTACTGAATGGACGTGAAGTCAGCATTCCTAAATGGAGTGTTAATGGAATAGGTTTACATTGAACAACCTCTTAGCTATGAAAAGAAAGGCCAAGAGCACAAAGTATGCAAGTTGAAGAAAGCTCTTTATGGGCTGAAGCAAGCGCCAAGAGTGTGGTACAGTAGGATAGATTCCTATCTACTGGAAAATGGATTTTAAAAGTGTGAGGGAGAGCCCACCCTCTACATAAAAGAAAAGGATGGTAAAATGTTGATTGTAGTGTTATATGTTGATGATGTTATTTTCACAGGTAATGATGATTACCTTATTGAAAATTTTAAAACAGTCATGAAAGAAGAATTTGAAATGACTGACATGGGTTTGCTGAAATACTTCTTAGGAATAGAAGTAGAACAATATGACAATGGGATTTTTATCTCACAGGAAAAGTATGTTAATGAAGTTCTTGAAAGATTTAATATGCAGGAAAGCAAATCAGCAATCACTCCCACAGTGATGGGATTAAAACTCAGTAGAGAGGACATCAGCAAGGATTTTGATCCTAGCTTGTACAAGAGCATAGTTGGCAGCCTCATGTATTTGACTGCAACTAGGACCGATATAATGCATGCTGTTAGTTTGATTTCTAGATTCATGGAAAAGCCAAAAGATGCACATTGGCAGGCAACAAAAGGAATTCTGAGGTATGTTAGATGTACAAAAAGGTTTTTATTTTATATACTACTTCAAAATGTTCAGATTTAGTTGGATACACTGACAGTGATTGGGCTGGAAGTGTAGATGATCGCAAGAGCACTTTCGGTTATGTTTTTCACATGGGTTCAGGAGCCATTTCATGGGCTTCTAAAAAACAACCCATTGTAGCGTTGTCTACAGTAGAGGCGGAATATGTGGCAGCTACAGTAGCAGCATGTCAAGCAGTTTGGATGAGAAGAATGTTGAGAAATTTCTGTCAAGAATAGGTAAAAGGAACTTTGATTTTTTGTGAAAATAGCTCAGCTATTTCATTATCAAAGAATTCAGTGTTTCATAAGAGAACGAAACAAATTGATGCAAAGTATCACTACATCAGAGAATTAGTGAGTAATGGAGAAATTGTTTTACAACATTGTAGAACAGAGGAGCAATTTGCAAATATTTTGACAAAGCCATTGGGGCAGAAGACCTTTCAATTTTTAAGAAAATGCTTGGGTATGACTAATAACCCAGTAGCTGACTTTAAGGGGGAGTGTTGAAATATTAAAGTCACCTGCTTGCCCTGAGCAGGTAGAAACAGAGTACAAAGGGGCAGCAGAGGTTGCGTGCACAACACAACGCATTCAAGTTGAAAGGAGAAAAATGCAAGGAGGGATTAATGTTTGATGGGCGGAAGCCACCATTGCAGAATTGAATTAATGTTTGATGTGCGTAGCCAGTTTTGCAAAGAATGAAGATTTTCTTGGCTTCAAAGCACGGAAGAACAAATTTTTATTTAAAGACAGTCTTTTTAGGTCTTTAAGACCTCAACAACCGAAATTGAAGAAAATGTGTTTAAGCGGTGAAAGACTTTAATTTTGAATAAGACACGTCAAGTGGTTTCCACCGCTTGAGCGCTAATCACAATCACAAGTATTTACTTGCAGTGTCTTGTTGACGTGAAGAATCGCGATGCAATGTGATCACAATCACAATCACAAAATCGGAACAGATATGTTTTAAAGTTCACGTGTCTTGGTTATGTTGAAGGTCCGATGCGATCATCGCAATCGGCAGTTTCATATGTTACCACTGCAATGTGTTTTGCAGTATTGAAACATTGTGATGCGATCAATTAGTCGCAATCGCAATCGTAATCGTATTTCAATCGCCCTCCACCAAAGCCAAGGTCCGCTGGTCCCACAGACCGCGTAGCATGTCTTTATACAGTCGCAAGTTCACAATTGGGAGCATGTTTTTGTTTGGCCCGATTGCAATATGAGAATTGGCAGACCTGATCGTATTATATGGTGGAGTTAATCATGCCCATCACCTCCGATTCTTAATTGCAATCAGAAGTTTGATGGTTGATGTTTTGTTTTGTTTGAAGTCTGGACCCGATAGAGTTATGCAGTGGATTTCATAATTGTTTTCGTGTCTTACTTTCAATCGGAGATCGAAGCTTTTGTTTAGTTATTTGTTTTTGTTTGAGACACAGACTTGATACAATTATACAATGGGTTTAAATTTTAAAATGGGCCCGATAGTCGGTTGAATAGATTTATTTTTATATAGTTTGCATTTTTTAAAAATATGCGTGGCATATATAACGTAAAGGCACGAGAGTTTGTAAGTATTATTGTTTTGTTATTACACATAATAGAATTGAAAAGCACAGTAGTGCGTTGTTTGAAAGAGAGTGTTTGTTTTTAACACAACAGTGTTTGTTCCAGAGACAGAGTGTGTTATTTTGGCACTATGCTTAGAAGCAGTTGAGCAAACGTAATCCCTCTGTGTTGAGGAAGCATTGTAAGAGTTTTTTTTTTTTAAAGGGAATAGAAATTTTTCTTAAGCGTTGAAACTCTGTCCAGTGAGTGAAATTTTAATTTCTTTATGTTAGAAGAGGAGAGTATTCCTCTCTCCATTGTTTGTTCTGGAAATTTCAGAAATTTCAACATGGTATCGGAGTTCGTCCAAGCTCTTTGAAGATCAAAGAAGCTGAAGGAAGGAGTTCTTTGTTGCAGCAGCTTCTCCAATAGAGTGAAGACTCAGCCAAAAATAATTCAATGTATTTCTCTATGCAATTTATTGTGTTACTGTTGCAGAACAGTCAGTTATTTTAAATACACAGTCAAGTGTTTTTTAGTCATAGTTAAGAGTGCAGAATGGCTGGAGCAAGCACTGGTATGGGTATGGGAAATATCCATGTCCCACTATTTAATGGGAGAAATTATGACTACTGGTCAATAACTATGAGAGATTTATTTGCTTCTCAAGACTTATGGGGATTTGTTGAGGATGGTTTTGAAGAGCCAGCAAATGAAGAAGAGTTTGAAGATTTAACTCAGGTAGAGAAAGAGGTGCTGAAGAGCTGTAGGAAGAAAGACTCCAAAGCTCTCTTCTTATTGTAGCAAGTAGTGCATGAGAGTGTGTTTCCAAGGATAGCAGCAGCCAAGATATCTAGAGAAGCATGGGAAACTCTCAAGAAAACCTATCAAGGCATGGAAAAAGTGAAGATAGAAAAACTTCAGTTGCTGAGGAGAGATTTTGAGACTCTTTGTATGAAAGAGTCAAATACTATTGACTCATTCTTCACTCATGTGATTGGAATGGTCACACAAATAAGATCTCATGGAGAGACTCTTGAAGATAAGAGGATTGTAGAAAAACTCTTGAGGAGTCTACCCTCAAGATTCAATGTGATTGTCACCACCATAGAGGAGAATAAGGATCTCACAAAGTTCACAGTGGATGAGCTACATGCATGACTGATGACTCATTAGCAGAGATTGGGTAGGAGTGAAAACTCATCTCTTGAACATGCCTTTAAGACCGAGATGTCTTTTGGAAGAGGAAGAGGGCAAGGAAGAGGAAACAAGAGAGGAAGAGGTAGAAGCCAAAACACAGGTGGAAGGAACAATCCAACAAATGCTCAAGGAATTGGCAGCAATCCAAATCAGCATCAAGGCCAAGGCAGCAGCCAGCAAAGTGGTCAGCAGAATGCTCAAGGACAAAGGTATGATAAATCCAATGTCCAATGTCACTATTGTAAAAAATATGGTAATTATGCTAATGAATGTAGAAAGAAGCAGCATGATATGGGAAATAGAACTAGTGCAAATTTCACTAGAGAAAATATCAGCCAAGATAATTTGTTTTTAGCTTGTAATATCGCTGAAGAAAAAAGTGAGGATTTATGGTTTCTAGACTCCGGTTGCAGTAACCACATGACAGGAAACATAGCAATATTTTCTATGTTAGATGAGAGTGTGAAGTCTCAAGTCACACTAGGAACTGATAGCAAAGTTTCTGTGATGGGAAAAGGAAATGTAAATTTTTTAACAAGGAAAGGTGCAAAGAAATCCATAGCAGATGTTTATTATGTTCCAGGAATGAAGTGTAACGTCTTAAGTGTTGGAAAACTTGTCCATAAGGGGTACAATGTATTTTTTGAGGATGCTTTTTGTACCATCATGTAAAAACCACCCAACAAACAGTGTATTGCTGAAGTGAAGATGGCAAGGAATAGGATGTTCCCTCTCAGAATGAGAGCAGATCTGAAAAATGAAGAAAAAATAGTAGCAGTGGCATAAGAGGCTTTCCAAAGCGAACCAAAAGATGATAATTGGTTGTGGCAATTGAGATTTGGACATCTCAACATTGGAGGTCTTAACTTGTTGAATAGAAAAGGAATGGTAAGAGGTTTACCATTGATAGAGAAGCCGGACAACCTTTGTGAAGGTTGTATCTTGGGGAAACAACACAGAGAAAGTTTTCCTTCCGGGAAAATCATAAGGGCAAAGGCACCCTTAGAGGTTGTCCACTCATATTTGTGCGGACCGATGAAAACTCCATCGCTTGCAGGAAGCCACTACATCTTAACATTCATAGATGATTTTACAAGAAAAACTTGGGTTTACTTTTTGAAAAACAAAAGTAAAGTATTTGAAAGATTTTGCAATTTCAAAGCACTTGTGGAAAACCAAAGTGGGCTGCACATCAAAGTCCTAAGGACTGATAGTGGAGGTGAGTATATATCTAAATATTTTCTACGTTTTTGTAGAGAAAATGGTATTGATAAGTAGTTTACAACTAGATATACTCCGCAACAAAATGGAGTAGCCGAAAGGAAGAATAGAACCATAATGGACATGGCAAGGAGTATGTTAAAGGCAAAGCATTTGCCTAATGATTATTGGGTCGAAGTTGTACATTGTGCAGTGTACATTTTGAATAGGTTCCGTTACAAAAGCAGTTATGAACAAAGTGCCAGAAGAGGCATGGAGTGGCACAAAGAAAGGTGTCACACATATGAAGGTTTTCGGATGTGTGGCTTATGCACACATTCTGGATCAGCTAAGGAAGAAGTTGGATAGCAAGGGGGAGAAATGTATTTTCATTGGATACAGTGAGAAATCCAAGGCTTATAGGTTGTATAACCCATCCACCAAGAAGTTTATTGTGAGTAGAGATGTTCAGTTCATTGAGGAAGAAGCTTGGGATGGAAGCATAGAGAAAAAAGTGAATGTTAAACACTGTTTATCTTATGATGAAAATAATGATGAGTTGGCTAAAATACATCCCAAAACTGCAACACCAACACAAGGGCAGCAATGCACACCCTTGAGGAGAAATGACAGTGCTTCTACAAGCACACCACAAGGAGGAAATTCAAGTGCTTCTTCAAGAATTTTTACACCTAATGTAAGAGGTAAGAAGTTCAGAAATTTGAAAGACATTTATGCACAAGAGGCAGCAAATGAAGGTATCAATTTTTTGTTTGCTTTATATTGTCATGTTGATGATCATGTTCATTTCAAAGAAGCTATGAAGGATATGAAATGGATAGAAGCTATGGAAGAGGAGATAAATGCCATAGAAAGAAACAAGACTTGGGATTTGGTTGAACTCCCAAAAGGTAAGGATGTCATTGGAGTTAAATGGGTCTATAAGACCAAGAGTAATGCTGAAGGAAAAATAGAGAGACACAAGGCCACACTTGTTTTCAAAGGTTATAAGCAGAAGCATGGGATAGATTATGAGGAAACTTTCGCACCGGTTGCTAGAATGGAAACCGTGAGAGTAGTGTTGTCCATAGCAACACAAAACAAGTGGAAAGTTTACCAAATGGACGCGAAGTCAGTATTCCTAAATGGAGTGTTAATGGAAGAGGTTTACATTGAACAACCTCTTGGCTATGAAAAGAAAGGCCAAGAGCACAAAGTGTGCAAGTTGAAGAAAGCTCTTTATGGGCTAAAGAAAGTGCCAAGAGCGTGGTACAGTAGGATAGATTCCTATCTACTGGAAAATGGATTTGAAAAGTGTGAGGGAGAACCCACCCTCTACATCAAAGAAAAGGATGGTAAAATGTTGATTGTAGTTTTATATGTTGATGATTTTATTTTCACAGGTAATGATGATTACCTTATTGAAAAATTTAAAACAGTCATGAAAGAAGAATTTGAAATGACTGACATGGGTTTGCTGAAATACTTCTTAGGAATAGAAGTAGAACAAGATGAAAATTGGATTTTTATCTCACAGGCAAAGTATGTTAATGAAGGTCTTGAAAGATTTAATATGCGGGAAAGAAAAGCAAAAATCACTCCCACAATGATGGGATTAAAACTCAGCAGAGAGGACAACATCAAGGATTTTGATCCTAGCTTGTACAAGAGCATAGTTGGCAGCCTCATGTATTTGACTGCAACTAGGCCCGATATAATGCATGTTGTTAGTTTGATTTCCAGATTCATGAAAAAACCAAAAGATGCACATTGGTAGGAAGCAAAAAGAATTCTGAGGTATGTTAAATGTACAAAAAGGTTTGGTATTTTATATATTGCTTCAGAATGTTTAGACTTAGTTGGATACACTGACAATGATTGGGCTGGAAGTGTAGATGATCGAAAGAGCACTTCTGGTTATGTTTTTCACATGGGTTCAGGAGCCATTTCATGGGCTTTTAAAAAACAACCCATTGTAGCGTCATCTACAATAGAGGCGGAATATGTGGTAGCTACAGCAGCATCGTGTCAAAAAGTTTGGATGAGAAGAATGTGGAGAAATTTGTGTCAAGAACAGGAAAAATGAACTTTGATTTTTTGTGACAATAGCTCAGCTATTTCATTATCAAAGAATTCAGTGTTTCATAAGAGAAAGAAACACATTGATGCAAAGTATCACTACATTAGAGAATTAGTGAGTAATCGAGAAATTGTTTTACAACATTGTAGAACAGAGAAGCAATTTGTAGATATTTTGACAAATCCATTGGGGCAGAAGACCTTTGAATTTTTAAGAAAATGCTTGGGTATGACTGATAACCCAGTAGCTAACTTTAATGGGGAGTGTTGAAATATTAAAGCCACCTGCTTGCCCTAAGAAGGTAGAAACAGAGTACAAAGGGGCAGCAGAAGTTGCGTGCACAGCACAGTGCATTCAAGTTGAATGGAGAAAAACGCAAGGAGGAATTAATGTTTGATGGGCGGCAGCCACCATTGCAGAATTGAATTAAGTTTGATGTGCGTAGCCAGTTTTGCGGAGAATGAAGACTTTCATGGCTTCAAAGCATGAAAGAACAGAGTTTTATTTAAAGACAATATTTTCGGGTCTTTAAGACCTCAACAACCGAAATTGAAGAAAATGTGTTTAAGCGGTGAAAGAATTTAATTTTTGAATAAGACACGTCAAGTGGTTTCCACTGCTTGAGTGCTAATCGCAATCACAAGTCTTTACTTGCAGTGTCTTGTTGACGTGAAGAATCGCGATGCGATGTGATCACAATCGTAATTGCAAAATCGCAACAAATATGTTTTAAAGTTCAAGTGTCTTGTTGATGTTAAAGGTCTGATGCCATCATCGCAATCGGCAGTTTCATATGTTACCACCGCAATGTGTTTTGCAGTATTGAAACATTGCGATGCGATGAGTTAATCGCAATTGCAATCGTATTTCAATTGCCCTCCACCAAAGCCAAGGTCCGCTGGTCCCACAGACCACGCAGCATGTCTTTATACAATCGCAAGTTCACAATCAGGAACATGTTTTTGTTTGGCCCGATTGCAATATGAGAATTTGCGGACCTGACCATATTATATGGTGGAGTTAATCATGCCCATCACATCCGATCCTTAATCGCAATCGAAAGTCCGATGGTTGATGTTTTGTTTTGTTTGAAGTCCGGACCCGATAGAGTTATGCAGTGGATTTCATAATTGTTTTTCGCTTCCGACTTTCGATCAGAGATCAGAGCTTTTGTTTGGTTATTTGTTTTTGTTTGAGACACGGACCTGATACAATTATACAATGGGTTTAAATTGTAAAATGGGCCCGAAATTTGGTTTAATAGATTTATTTTTATATAGTTTGCATTGTTTTAAAATATGTGCGGCATATATAATGTAAAGGCACAAGAGCCGGTAAGTATTATTGTTTTTTTATTACACAGAACAGAATTGAAAAGCACAACAGTGCGTTGTTTGAAACAGAGTGTTTTTTTTTAACACAATAGTGTTTTTTCTAGAGACAGAGTGTGTTATTTTGGTACTGTGTTTAGAAGCAGTCCAACAGCTATAATCCCTCTGTGTTGAGGAAGCATTGTAACAGTTTTTTTTAAAAGGAAATATAAATTTTTCTTAATTGTTGAAACTTTGTCCTGTGAGTGAAATTTTAATTCATTTGTGTTAGAAGATGAGAGTATTACTCTCTCCATTGTCTGTTCTGGAATTTTCAGAAATTTCAACATGAATCACAGAACTTGAATGGTAAAAACTGGACAGCATTAACGGAAAACACTTACATTTAAAAATTTATGGGGATTTTAGGAAATAGCGAAGGGAACTATAAATAATCCCACATTACAGTAGATCAGGACGTGATAACCAAATTCGAAAACAAAAATAATGAGATACTATTATTGACATTGCATGTTTGTAAACCAACGATCAAACATCTCAGAAAAGTGAAAGATACTTAAGTTGCATGGAAAATTTGATTTTTTCTTTTAGGAATGGTTGATGATTGGAATGTGTATATGTGTGCATGTATGTGCGTGCGTGCATGCCACATAAGATGGGTGTCTTTAGGAAAGTAGAGGAAACCAGACAATAAAAATAGATGCATTTATAGTTTAGATTCTAAAAAATTATCATAAGATTATCACCAGTTGCTCTGCAATATGGGAAATAGTTTGGATTTCGAGCTACCAGAGGATATCTTGAGGGTTCTCTCGATAGACCAATATGACCAACAGACAATTGCAAGCTCAGGCACAAGCTCACTGAGATGGATCAATGCATCCATGTGATCTATGAGAAAATTACACAGCTTGAATATGCACTGCAGCAAGGCAGTAACCACTTTGTTCGGGCCACTGGATGAGAGGAGAAAACTTGCTAATGAGAGAAATGCTTAATCGAGATGTGGCAAAGTTGGAAGCATTCAAGAAACACTTATGAATTCACTTCATGAGGATGATGAAACGCCTCATATTGGGGCAACCGAAAGCACGACAACCACAATCTATCTGTTAGCTCATCATTAAGAGTAGAGTTCAGTAATGATGGATTAGCAAATCAAGTTAGAAATGGAACCATAGAAACTGAAAAGAAGAGAGTCGCGTAGAAACTGATGCTTCAAGGCAATGTGGGAAGAGATTTTCATTGAAACCATATCTCACACCACAAGGTACTCCAACACGAACACCAAAGATGATATCTGCCACTGGTCACTCAAAAGATCGACTATATCTACAGTAGGTTCACCAAAAGGATCATCTACTGCAATGTCTCTAAGAGGACATCCATATCAAGGTAGACTTTCATCTCATCATTCAACCACACCAAATTCCCCTCCCCACCGAAGAGCACTTCTAGTGCGTACTCCATGAGTGGATGGAAAGGAGTTCTTCCACCAAGCTAGGAGCCGATTTTTCCTTTTTGAATAAAAAAAATATCATTTCAAATTTCCCATCCTATTCTCCATAAAATTTAATCTTTGTATTTTACTTACATTAAAGAGGTGGAAATTTGTAGCATCCCTTCTGTTATTCCATACTAAATGGGAGAGAAGAGACCCTCGAAGCGTTAGAAAGCGCAAAAAAATAATCAATAACATCGCCTATTATCCGAACGATATCCATGTTGGCCAAGAAATCCCCAGCCCAATGTCTTACAATAACACAACAAACTACAAGTAACTCTTCTTCTTCCACTCCCGCAAGAAGTAAATTATATTACTAAGAGAAACAATTTGATTGTCTTATAGTGCCGAAAATTATTTCAATATTCAAGATCAAATAAATTGAACAACTTTACAGCAGTAACTGTCTATATACTCTCACATTTGAGACAGGATAATGTTGAAACCAGTAAATAATGGAACAATATATATAACCATTGCCAAAGTGCCTGAATTTCCCAGCATAAAGCACTACACTAGAGAGAATTTTGTGTCTGTGCACCGATCTGCCTATCATGAAATGAATAGCTTGATTTGAACATTTTTCCAGGGTTCTATTACAATCTGCGTAGGTTATAGGAATCCTCCGAAGCGTTTTCTCCGCACGTCCCATGGGGACTCCGCCCCAACTGCGGGCTAGGATCCAGTTATCATACGAACAATTTAGTGCATTCCTTGCCAATATTAAAGAGTTAAATGCTCATCGGAAAAGAAGAGAGGAAACCCTGCAAAAAGATGTTGATATATTTGGTCAAGACATGGGTTACTAAGCTGACATCTACCTCAATAAGAACACTTCTCTTTTGATTCCATCTTTTAAATGTCCCATTGCATGATAAAATTCAATTCAGAGTCATACGATGTCTAAGAGCAGATAATTCTTGTGATATATGAAGAGGTATAAACCTTAATAATTATAGCTGAAGATGGTTCGTGCTTTTCCTATTTGTCACTTGTTTCTCCTCCACGTATATTATCATGTGAATAATTATATAGGCTTTGGTAGTATTAGGCCAGGTTGAGGATTTGTGTATGTTATAGTATATTTAGATGTAGAGGTCCATTGCTGGAAAAATATTTTCTTTTGGGTTTGAGGCTAAGGCACAAATGAGTTCTTCAAATTCTAAGAGAGTCATTCTGGCTGGAATTATTGACGTTTGCTCTATTTTGTTAAAATGGAGAACCTGCCCATTTTTTGTTGGGATTTATTTGTTTGTATGATAATGTAGACTTGACACAAGCCTGTTTTTCTATTCTCCAACTTGGAGGGGAATTAGAAGTTTCGTGAAGCCTTAGTGAGCCTTATGTTTCGATCCAAGTGGAGTGGCAACTGTTGGGAAAACCAGTCTCATAAACAACAATCAAGATATTCACTGGAATGAGTATTTTCATGTTGACCAAGTTGAATTCACTATTAAGGACAATGATGGTTTTGAAGCAAAGCTCATACTAACTTGCTGATCCCTGTCCATAATATTTTGATTGGCGAAGAGATTGAAGACTTTCTTCCGGTGCTTAATTCCTATGGTAAGCCTTATGAGCCTAATTATGCTTTGAGGCTCAGTTCAATTTGTATTAAATAAACTTGAATCTGCCCATATATTTCGCATCCAATTGGAGGTGTATGATTTTAGCATTGAGATATGGATATAGGTTTTAAACTTCTGGATTATATAACACTTATATAACACAATCTATTTAAAAAAAAATCAACAACATATGTATAACTAAAAGCAGTTGCATGTAAGTTAGATTTCCATTATGATATTTGCATGAGATGAAATTCCAGGAACGATTCATTTTCAAATGTCCACATGCCCATTTATGACTAATGAGTGTGTGATATGTGTTATAGTTTTGTTTTCAAATAAGAGTATCTGTAAAATAGTAAAATATTATCGATTTCAATTACTAATTAAAATATTTTGTTCTTTATTCTATTGTGAATGTAAGGAAATATATTTGAGAACAATATAAAAAGAACCAAAAATAAATTAATTTTTGAGTTTTTTAATTGAAACTTAATTTTCTTATTTAAATTAAAGCACATTTTTAAAATTTTTAATTGAGACGTTAGTTAGTTATATATATATGTTTGTAATTTTTTATGAAAATGAAAGTTTTAAACGTAAAATTTCTTCCTCTACAAAACTGACCCAAGTAAATTCATGATGAAATATTTTATATATATTTGTTTTTTTCATTATATATTCATTATTTGTCTTTTAGAAATATGACAAAAACATTTATTATAAACACAAAAGGTAGAAAAATGCAATTCAAATAAGTTCTATAAATAATAAAAGTTGCATTTTTTTTGGAGAGAAAAAAAAATATAAGTCTAAGATACACTACATTATGTATAAATTGAGCTTGTGTAATTTTTAAAATATATATTTAGTTACAAAATTATAATGTTAAAAAAAAATTAGACTTGAACCTTTTTCTAAATGTCTCCATAAACAAACAAGCCATATTTATATAAAAGAAATATTTAGGTTGATATGAGACTTTTTGGAAGTGTTTTTGCAATACAAATACAAAGTTATTTCACCTTTTATGTATATTTAAATTCAGTAAAATTGATAATTAATTAAATAATTTTAATAATAATTTATTGGAAAGTTTGACAAACCTTATTTGCTAATTCTATGGATGGATGGACAAACTTACTCGATGTAATTTTATTCATGAAATAGAATTCAAGTTTTTACTTACAAATAACCATATTCGTTAATCTCTTTTCACTAACAAATTAAATGTATGTATGAAAGTCTTTTAGACATAGCATTAAAATAAAACTAGGTGTTCGATGTAGTATTGTTGTTTCTTTATTTCCAACAAGTCTAATAATAAAATAGCTTAAGTTTATCATTATTGTTGTTGATTATTTAGTTTGTTATTAATATTATTTATATTTTGATACTTTAATTAATTTTAAAAAAATGTATTATTTAAAATTTTGATAAAAACAAATAAATTGTTTTTGGTAAGTTTGGCAATATTACATCTTCATCATGTGTAATCAAGTCTAAAAAATATATAATTAATAATTAAAAGCATCACAATATGTTTTCATTTACTATATCATATTTCCGAAAACCACATTTTCATTAATTATCTAAAAAGTCTTATAATTTAAAGTTTCACAACACCCCATTTTCATTAATGTGACAACCATACATACCAAGAAAAAAAAAAAATTACTTTCTCCACTAAAGCTACCAACTACCACCAATATTAAAACTATACACATTATGTAATACTCTGCTTTCTTATTATAACTCGACTTTTAAACCAACATAACTTTTATTAAGTTTCTAACTTATTGCTCATATATTTCACTACTTACCATACACTATGGGATTCCTTAACACATTTACATGGTCTCGTCTGCATCAAACTTTAGGTTTAACTTTTGATTGTATGCAATGCGATCTTACACTAGGGAGTTAATTGGCACCATCTGGCTCCTAAATGTTGCACTTAGTCTAGGTTTATAGTGGTAACCAGTTGGATTTGAACCCGGGCCTTGCTCAGACAACTCTCACCACTTACCGATTGTCCTAGATCAAAAAAGACTTTATTGAACAGCTGTAGGATCGTGATGTGTTGCGATTCTGGATGAGCTCCGCTGTAATCTTCGCCGTGGGATGTAGATATATTTACGGTTGGCATTGGGGCGGGAGATGCATTATTATTCCTGCCAACCCTAGTCATCTTTGGCCTAATGTCTCTACGACTGAGCTGGGTAACTTGTTCCACCCAGAGATTTGTCTACTGCGGCGTCTTTGAGCTATGGCCCGCCTCCACAGTAATTCCACCAGATTACCAAGGTTTTCCATGATGTTTATCTCATGGAACTATGACATAGCACGGAGGGAATGCCATTATTGAAAGTGAGGTTTTTCTGTGCTATATTTTTTTGGGTCTCGGTGGAAGCTCATGTCCGACCATCTATTTTCTGTTCGGTAAAGATTTTCTTATCACTGGTGGTTTCTAGTCTCTTACTCGAGATTTACTCCTATGCATAAATTACAGAATTGTTGAAAGTTGTAGAGATAACAGTTATAGTCTTATCTATTATTTCCTCATTAGATTACTATGAATTCAGTCTGGTAACAGTAGTCTTGTTTACAGTGACCGGACCACTTAGCTTAATTTTTGAGTTTAACAGTAAATGAGGGACAACCTAGCTTAGTGTCCGAGTTTAATAGTAAATAAGGGACAACGTGTCTTGGACCAGGATTCTTCTAGCGTCGAAGGCCGACAGTCCTCTCTTCTTTCTTTAGTTATCAAGAATACTGCTTACAGGCTTATGAGAATACATTCTTTTGTGTTTTCACAGCATTCAGTGAATGCATATTAGTCATATAAGCACTGTTAAATATATTTAAATCTTTACTGATATATTTAAAGAACTTGAATAATAAAAAATAAAAGGATTGCTTTGCAGCTATTTTTCCTCAGCATACTCTATATTCACGGAGCTCATACAGATCTAATAGAATTTCATAGAGAATTATTAATATAGTAGACATTTACTCCATTCTTTCCAAACACAAGTCTATAGAATATTTACTGTTTCTATTACAAGTATAAAAATACCTGAGTGCTATAATAAAAGTATTACAGTGGTTAATCACAGAGAATAATACAGATCATTTATCTGGTTATACAGTTTGTAGTTGTGGTCCTTTAAACAAGGCGATTATGTTTTCCTTTTGCCCTCATGCTCTGTTCTTGAAAGGTACGGGTAAACAGTGGATATTTCTACTATGGCTTCAAGACACCCAGTTAAGTAATGCTTTTTATTCGTCTCTAAGAGCTATGGAAAATATACACTCTCCATTTCTCCATGAAAGAACCCCTTCTCCTCACTGGGATTAGCCAGGTAACTGTTTCCAATTGTTCCCAAAAACCTTTAAATTCTTGAGAAACTTTTTACTATCAGCTTTTACTTTTTATGGAGTCACTTTCAATAAATGATTTATTATTTATAATTATTTACTAATGAAAATAACTTTTCAGCAAAACATTAATAGTTCCAGTCTTTTCTTAAAACTATTAATTAAAAAAATGTCTTTTAAGTAATTAACAACTAGTTATCATTTAATGCACATATCACAATTAATCGTCCTACAAAACATATGATTTAAAGTTAACTCTCAATAAATAAGCATCTCAATAAATAACCAACTTAATTTAGATCCCGAAAAATAAGGAGATGAAGAAAAAACAGCTCTCATTCCAAATATCAGAAAGAAACTAGCGTTTAAAACCAAAATAAAATACCCGGTATTACATGGACTACATTGATAAAATATTTATCGGCATGCTTATTGCAATCATGTGATAATAATGGGGGATTAGAAATGTATAATGCAATCAAAATCAAATTGCTTACGAGATTATTCATACAATCTAATCAATCCAAAAGACGATACACGAAAAGGTGGGTACAACATGAACGTGAATATTAAGAAGTCGCATAATTATATTTCGTATTGCAATAAATAACACCTAAAATATCTTATTGCCGCATAAATTGCTGCATTTAATTTGGCCGAAATACACTCTTCGGTGACCTAGAGAATGCTCGCTTTCCGCCATAGGTAAACTAAAGGATGTGTGGGTACAACATGAATGTGAATATTTAGAAGTCGCATAATCATACTTAGTATTGCAATAAATTACACTTAAAATATCTTATTACGGCATAAGTTGCTGCATTTATTTTGGCCCAAATACACATTCCGGTGAACTAGAGAATGCTCACTTTCTGCAAGGATTTCATTAACAGTTAGCACTTGATTGCTTCAATAATTTTGGTGAAAGTGCCCTTCTTTCCCACGATTTTAGAGAGACAGAAACCCGCTGCTTTGAGAAGTTCATTCCATTGTTTTTGGGTCCTTTCTCTACCTCTTGGCGAAAGATTCAACATAAGAGCATTTACGACTTTGCCAGATCCTATCAAGTCAGAATCATCAGTGATATCGAGGATAGACTCTGCTATTATTAGCTTTCCTTTATCTGGAACAGCCTGGTAGCAGTTGTTCAGTAGCCTGATGCAGTGTTCGTCGTCCCAGATATGTAGAAAATGCTTTCATTGACAAATCCAAAATAAACTTACAAATAAGGTGAAGGAGTAATATCTTTCACAGAGATATCAAAATTAAATATTAGTCACATAATTAACGTAACGTACAAATAAGATCTGCCAGATTAACAAACAATATTTCTCACCATCATAAAAATCGCATCTGCTGAGGGTACGCTATCCATCGGGTTTCCGCTAATGTGTTGTATGCCTGCATGAATGAGAATTATATTAGAGGAATACATGAACAACAACGTGTCTAAATGGAATAAATAAAGATTTGTGGTTGTTTAAATACGAGAGTATAGATGCATTTTAAGTAATTATTTAACTATGAGTTTAATGTGATTTTAATTAATTAAATTCTTAAGAGTAAAATATAATATGTTATTTTTATTGTTTAAATTGTATTTTTGAATGGTGATGATGATGGTGGTGGTTAAGTTCACTTTGATTTAAGATTTTATTTCTATGTTCAAAAAGTTTGGAGAGAAGTCTCTCGAGCTCACTATAATTTTGACATCTTAAAAGGCTAGAAAGGTTGTGGTTGTACCCGGGGCACTCTAAGAAGAAGTGATTTTCATCGTGAATGTTCATATTCTCACAGAGATGGCAGATCCTTTCCATCCTAAAACCATGGTGTTTTAGGAACTGTCCAATGACCTATTTCACTATGTAGCTCATGAGAGTTTGTTGGGAGATATTTTAATCTTCTAGGGTGAGGTTGATGGCCTCCTTATAATATCTTAAACTTATGATCTAATATAAGTTTAGAGCTAAATTAAATTTCCTTAGGTGCAAATATCTTTAAAGTGCAAAATATAATGTATAAATTTGTATTGTTTAAATTGTATTTTTTTAATGTTATATAAAAAATATATAAACCAAATAAAACATTTTAACCATAAAAACTTATTTTTCATGATATATACACATTTTTTTATATATACATAAATTATTTTAAATGATATATAATATATACATAATTGACATTAAAATATTTTACATAACATGGACAAAAAATCATTTTATAAGCACAAATTATTTAACATAAATATTAAATAGTTTATTTAATTCTTCTATTCATTTTTTATTTACAATATGTGTGAACTCAATTGAAAAATAGACAAATTTACACATCCTCACTTAATAGATAAACGATAAAATGAGTCTCCCTACTCAATGAATTTCCACACTCACAATATATAATATATATGCCATTCACTTATAAAACATATATTTTGTTTTATTTTATTTTTATTTTAAAAAAAAACTATACAAACAAACTTACACATGTTTCATATTTCAAATCTCGACGAAAAAAATGAGCGTATCCTGAACTTATATGATTTTTGCTTTGAAACAGAGAAATGGAAGACAGCTAGATATATAAAGAATACGGTAGCGAAACGGAAATGGTATTAGGAATACCGAGGAGAGTGGGTGCAGTTGCGATCACGTGAGGAAGATCATAATTGATGGCGTGGATTTGAGGATATGCAGCAGTTATGAGACTCAACACTTCTCCGTGCCCTCCGCCCAACTCTACCAGCGCGTTGATGTCTTTGAAGCCATCGTAGGTAGCCAACATCTCCGTCATAACGACCTTTTTGAGGGACACCATGGCTACGTTGAAGATGCGGTTGAACTCCGGATCGATGGCTGTGTAAGTCCAGAAATCTTTGCCATTGCCACTAGAATTCTCGAAATGATCGCCACCATGAAGCACACATTCGTGAATATGGTCCCAGGCGACAACGAAAACTGTATGTGTTTGCAATAGAACAAAGGGAACGAGGCTTCGCGAATTAAAATCCTCGGAGATGAAATAGCTTTTGCTGAGATTGGTTAGGGCGTATTTCATGCTGCTGGGCGTATTAATTCCGTCGGTTGGCTTCATTGCCTGCACGATTCCCATTGTGGAAAGGTAAGTAAGAATGCGGGAAAGAGCGTCCACGTCGGGGGCTTCAGATGGGAGTTGGGCGGCGATCTGGTTTACGGAGAGAGGAACGTCGCGGCCGGTTCTCCAGATGATGTCAGGGATTTTAAGACGAAGGGCACATTTCAGGAGAAAGGGGTTTACTATGGAAAACGCCATGCTTAGGGCCGAACTCTGGAGCACCTCTTCGTCCTCCACTGGTTGGATATTCATATCCCATGCCTCTAGCAGGCCTTCCGTGTCCAGGGTTTGGATATCCATACTTTTCCCTTACCTCACCCGGATAGCTCTAATGCAAACGAATAGGGATGCCAAATATATATAATTAGTTGGTGGCCTCGTGTAATCTTCTATGTCATAAACTGGATTAATTGTTGTTCAAAAATTAAGTGATGATCTGCAATCAACATAAGCTCATAAGTGCAGTTACAGTTACGTATATGAATGAAAATATGAGTGATGATATTTTCACCTTTCCACTGATGACGTCTTTAATCGATACCCATTATTGAACACTCAACCACTGAAAAGTACAGTATTTAGAACTCTAACTTTGATGCCATAACTTGAACAAATTCATTGAACATTCGAGTATCTAAAACCATGACTGCACTTCCGCCTAATCTCTTGTGAAAATTTAACCCAAACTTTTGATGCCATAACTTGAACAAATTCATTGAACATTTGAGGATCTAAAACCATGACTGCACTTCCGCCTAATCTCTTGAGAAAATTTAACCCAAACTTGTGTTTCAAGTTGTTGGTATTTTGACGATATGCGAAATGCGACACACTGGTAATTGAAAGTTTGTTAATATTGAAAACCGTCACTTCAAATATACGTATCAATAAAATAACCGTCACTTCAAATATAAGTATCAATAAAATAACCAAGGGAAATATATGTTTAGAACAGATAGATACCTAAAAGGTTTTAAAAATTCAAATTTGAAATAAGTAGTCTCAATAAAGTATCAATAAAATAACCAAGTGAAATATATGTATAGAACAGATAGATACCTAAAAAGTTTTAAAAATTCAAATTTGATATAAGTAGTATCAATAAAGTATCAATAAAATAACCAAGTGAAATATATCTAGAACTCTAACTTTGATGCCATAACTTGAACAAATTCATTGAACATTTGAGTATCTAAAACCATGACTGCACTTCCGCCTAATCTCTTGAGAAAATTTAACCCAAACATTTGATGCCATAACTCGAACAAATTCATTGAACATTTGAGGATCTAAAACCATGACTGCACTTCCGCCTAATCTCTTGGGAAAATTTAACCCAAACTTGTGTTTCAAGTTGTTGGTATTTTGACGATATGCGAAATACGAAACACTGGTCATTGAAAGTTTGTTAATATTGAAAACCGTCACTTCAAATATAGGTTTCAATAAAGTATCAATAAAATAACCAAGTGAAATATATGTATAGAACAGATAGATACCTAAAAAGTTTAAAAAATTCAAATTTGATATAACTAGTATCAATAAAATAACCAAGTGAAATATATGTATTGAACAGATTGAAGTTTAAAAAATTCAAATTTGATAGAGCTAGATATGAAAACGAAGGGGAGACTTTGGGTAAAAGCATACATAATTCATAAGGTAGAGAAAAAATTGTTTAAAAACGTAGAGCTTTTACATCCTAAGACAAACACTGCAATAAGAGTTCAAAGTTGTTTTACCAATAGTCATTGAGATAAATGATATTTATAATTTAAATTAAATAATTTTTTATTAAAATTTTGGTTAAGCATTTTGAAAAAGGATGGTAAACTGACATTCAATTCTTTTGACGTGAATTCATTCTGGTCTGTTTTGTTTGTAGAGTACCTTGGCCATTTATGGTCAATGGCGACGACTCCTCTAAACATTTCTATGTTAGGTTGCTCTTGACTCTATTACTTCTTGTTGTGCCTCTGCCCCTCTCTCAATCCTTGAGACATCCTTCACCCACTTGCTCTATGCTGCTTACAGCCTCACTGCTTGCCCTTCTCACTCTGTTCATTCGCCTAACATGCATTCTCATAACTCTGTCGACTCTATGCCTCGTTTCCATCATATGCATTGTCGTAGAGGCGGGGCCTAAGGTTCGCACACCCGACCTCCCATCCCTGCAATGGCGGAGCGCTCTGTGGATTTTTCCTTGGCCATGGATGTGCCGGAGATTCTTGACCCTCACCACCTCTCTGCCCATATCTCTCTCCAAATTTTTGAAGCCTAGTCTCGCCCTTCCGGTTCAGGGTCGAGGAAGAGGACGCGTAAATAAACTCTCTCTCCCCCTTGCCCTCAGCAGCCTAGGAAATAGTGGCTCTGCCCGTCAAAACTATGGAGGATTCATCAGAGAGCGAAGGTAGAAACAATTCAGCAGAATGGGAAAAATAAGAAGCAATGGGCACTCGTTCCACCTCCACGTCTGAGTTGGAATGACAGCTCTCCAAGTCAGAGGACGAGCACTCCAATTATGGTTGCTACATAAAGGAAGAGCAACCTCCTCAGCAAATTCAGGATGCAAAGGACTAGAACGCCTAATGCCATGGTTCCTACCTTTCTAGCTTTTTCCAGCTTAATTATAGTTTCTATGCTTATTTAGATTTTGCACATCAAACTTGGCTATGGTTTTCCCTTAAGAAACAACTCCTATTATGTTCTGTACTCTGGTTTATGGGTTGGTTTCCCCCAAGAGGCAGCCTCACTTTTGTATTTTTGAATTTTCTCTTCCCACTGAAATTGCCTAACTTAACAATTCGGACTTGAAAGTTACGATGTACTTCGGTATTTTTTTATATCTTATAATAAAATCTAAACTTATTTAAAAAAAAAAAATTGATATTCAAATTATTTAATATTAAATATTTAATTTAATTATTAATAAAAATATATAATATCTAATATTCAATTTAATTATGAAAAAAATATATATTAAAATTCATTACATTCATTATTTATGAAAACCATATATAACCACTTTTTATTAATAATACCGATCATAATTCTAAGAACATTCAAATAAATAAATTTAAAATATATTTTAAATCATTATAGACAACCTGAGCTATAGCTTTCAATACCAATAAACCTAAACTTATATATATATATATATATATATATATATATATATATATTCAAAATAATATGGATATTAAAATAGTTTGGTTATGTATTCCATTGAAATGTGGAAATATAAATATTATAATTTTTTTAAATTTATTTATTTTAAAATAATTTTAAAAGTTGTTAACAAAACAAGGACATTTAGAGTGAGATTATATTTTATAATATTTTAAAAGTAAAATTACCATTTATATTGAATTATAATATCCAAAATTAACAAAAACAAGTTCATTTAAAATAAGATTATGTTTTATAATACTTTTAAATAAAACTAATCAAACATATATATTTGTTTATAATAATTGAAAAAATATTTTATTTTTATTTTAATGAAAATATATTTTCACTCTATCTTAAAAGTTAGTGAAATCACACATCATCTAAATTATACCTTAAAAGTAAGTGATATATCATCTAAGTTATACCTTTGCAGGAATAAAAAATTAAGCAATATTTAAGATTTGACAATGTTTTTCTTAATATCTTATTTTCACTTTTCACCTTCACCCATATGTATGTTATAAAGATGATAGAGCCATATTATTTCCCTTTCGCATTAATCTATAAGTTAAAAAGATGGGAGTCATTATAAAGATGAGAGAGTCATATATATATATATATGAACTTTATTTTTATATTTTACTTTCCACCCATATGTTTTATAAATTTATTTCATTTCTCTTTCCGAGAGGTAATAGATAATGTGACAATTCCATCCATATTGCCCAAGTCAAGCCCATAGAAAATGCGATCGATAACAAACCACGAATGTCTACGAAATATTATATATCACACACCAGACTTCCCTCATAATCGAAGCGCTCTCGGTGAGGGAAATAAGGAAATGGAAGGTATCGATATCAAAGCATCGAATGGTGCAAAGCCGCTAGAGTGTTCTGTTATGGATATCCCAGAAGTGAACGAGGAAGGATTGCTACAGGCTTCGGCCTTAACAATGGCCCTTTCTATAGTGAACCCCTTTCTTCTAAAATGTGCTCTTCGTCTTAAAATCCCCGACATCATTTGGAGAGCCGGCCCCAGCTCTCCTCTAACCCTCCAACAGATAGCTTCCCAGCTCACCCCTGAAGCTCCCGACTTGGACGCCCTCTCCCGCATTCTCACTTGTCTTTCTAGCATGGGTATCTTGCGGGCGATCAAGCCAGCGGAAGATGACCTAGAAATTAAGGGACCAGTGGAGACCATGAACATGAAATACACGCTTACCAATCTCAGCAAAACCTACTTCGTCTCTGAGCACATTAGTTCCTTGAGCCTCGTTCCCCAGGTTCTCTTGCTAACTCACACTGCTTTCTGGCCAATGTGGGACCATATCCATGATCGGGTGCTTCATGGCGGAGATAATTTCCAGAATTCTAGTGGCGGCGGCAAGGATTTTTGGTCTTATGCTGCAGGCAACCCGGAGGCCAACCACGCTTTCAACGCAGCGATGATGTCCATCACAAAGGTAAATATGAAGGAGATCCTAAGCAGTTACGATGGCTTCAAAGACGTCAACACGCTGGTGACCTTGGGTGGAGGGCACGGAGAGGTGATTAGTCAAATTATCGCTGTTTACCCTCATATCGATGCCATCAATTTTGATCTTCCTCATGTCATCGCAACTGCACCCCTCCGTCCCGGTATTCTTTTTGCTATCTTATTTGAGGGTATATTGAGCATAAACGTTTTTTGTCACTGTTATAAGAAATATATTGAAGGGATGAGTTTATTTATTAATCTCGAAATCAAATTGTCTATTGTTTTTTAAATCAAACAACTATATAAAGGATCAGATCTGTCCGATTTTCACTGTTATTAGAAATATATTTAAGGGATTAGTTTATTTATTATCCTTGAAGTCAGTTTGTCTATTGTTTTTTAAATCAAACAACCATATAAAAGATCGGATCTCTCTGGTATCATATCATGTATATCAGTAAAGATTTATTTAAAGTGCTGAGGTAATGTGAGCTGATGTAACATGAGCGGAGAGGAATCATATTTTTTAAAAAAATTTTAGAGTTCAAAATATAATGTATTGTTTTCATTGTTTAAATTGTATTTTTAATTATTTTATTTTTATTTTAGAGAAGCATTTAAAAACTGGCAAACAAACTTACACATCTCCACATATTTTTAGTAAAATAAATTTTTTTTTATAAAATGAAATGAACCTCTCTAATCAATCAATTTAAAGTCTATTTAAATAATAATATTCAAACTATAATTATTATGATAAATACATTTCCATGGATTACTCCATTTATTAAGATAGTTTATCTTTTATTTCGAAGGTATAACACACATAAGTGGAAACATGTTTGAAAGCGTGCCCTCTGGAGATGCGATTCTTATGAAGGTGAGAGCTAGTCCATTATTTTTAAAAATCATTATGTTGTTATTGACCTGGATTTTGCAATAGTTTTTTCGTTTTTTACTAACGCGATTTTCCTATGGGTTTGTTAATATCCAAAAGCACATACTACATCTATGGGACGATGAGAACTGCGTAAAACTACTTAAAATGTGTTACAGTGCCACTTCTGGTAAAGGGAAATTAATAATAGTAGACGCAGTTCTAGATATAATCGAAGATAGTGATCCAGTAGGTTCTGGTCAGCTCATGGATGTAACAATGTTGGCTGCTTTTCGTGGAGCTAGAGAAAGGACCCAGGAACAATGGAATGAAATTCTACAGTCGGCTGGATTTTCTATCTCTAAAATACTGGGGAGGAAGGGAAGTCTTACTAAAATTGTTGAAGCACTCAAGTGCTAAGTGGTAAGTAGTTTCGTTGTATATGACAGGGGGTTTGCGTTCTTCCTATCTTTTAAGCTCAACTTCTATTTTAGTTCCGTGGTTGACCATAGAAGGTCAAACTCTATTTTCATCTTGCTATATTTTATGTAATAGGGTTTTTATTGTAAGATTTATGACTTTCATATATTGAATTTCCAATAGATGGTGTTTCACCTTCACACTATTGTCTATTTCAAATTCTGTGCTATACAACTCGTTGAGATCATTGCAGATGATGTGGTTTACAATTCGTTGAGAACACTCTTATGGATGCATGGCACATCTTCAGATGTTCATTATGTTTTTGAATATTAAGCTCTTATATGCACATTTTATGGCAAATTTTATGAATATTTTTTTCACCTCAGTAGAGGTGCTAAACTGTACTTAACAGTGTTTTATAGCTTGTAACTAAACTAAGCAGAAATCGTTACATCTACATAATATATAGTCCCGTGGATGGCTCTGTAACACTAGTACCAGTACCAGAGAAAAAAGGCTTCTAGTGTAAGTTCAAGGGATCCAAATATAGTTCAAACAGTTTTTCGTGTAAATGTAGGAAAGATAATGTCAATACAGCCACATTTAGGAAAGGATTTTTTTTTTAATATAGCTGGGTGTGATTAATGTGTACAAGTATTATAATAATTTTTTTGGTAGAAGGTATGCAGGTTATCAAAATTATTTAAGGGGTTGCACTTGTTTTGGGTCACATTAACATTTAGATCATCAAAATTACTTAAAGGTTGAATTTAAGTTGAACCAAACTAAATCTAGGTTAGATTTAAGTTAAACAACACTAAACTTTGAGGATAGATATTTTTGTACTAAATAATTTGTGTCATAGAACTTAATTCATTGAGGTAGAGGTGGATATTGGGGCATATATATATATATATATATATAGTTAAGAAACCAAAATCTAGGGATATTTTAACACTCAAAATCAATTGGGGATGACACTTATTTGGAGCCACACAACCCTGAACACTATATTTTTTGTACCCATGTAGCTTATGTACTTGAGCATAATTGGTTATGACAAGTAGCTTAGGCCATTCCAAACCTTAACACTATATTTTTTTGCACCCAAGGGGTTTATAATTGGAACATAATTATTTGTAATATAGGTTTATATTGGTGTGCATGGAAATAAAAATATTTTCACTTTGTTAATAAACATTAGGTAAGAAACCATGACTTAGGGGCATATAAATATTTTAAATCATTTTTAGATAGAAAATGATCTAGCTTGACTAACCCTCAAAGATGAGTAACCCTTAAATATGAATTGCTAGTGTAATAAAACTTTCAACTATTATCCGAAGATGCTTCCATAAGTTTTGGCTAAAATCTCATAAAAACTAAATTTTGGCTATATATATATATATATATATAATTTGTTAGAAACCAAGATAAAATTGAGAGGAGATGATTCAGTATTATAACAACCATTTCCAATTTACACATTTCAATTTATTTAGAAACAATTCATTTAAGAAGCATCATAAATAAACATATGAATAAATCATCAAAACTATAATTATAATTAGTATATACATGTGCAATATATTGAGACCCCAGATTTATGTGGAAACCCAAAAAGGGGGAAAACCACCAATATTTTATTTATTTCTTTATATAAATGCACTCCTAAACTTAATGTTATGTTATGTTGTCTGGTACCATCTAGAAGGAGGCAACTACTCCATAATTTGCAAAAACCCAAGTGTATATGCACCAACCCCTATTTTTTTTTCTACCACCAACCAACAGGAAGAACCAACTCCATAATTCACAAGCCACTACTTGAAGGAGGCACTGACCCCCAAGTTGTTTTTGAAGAACCCACTTGAAGGAAGCATCAACTCCCTTATGTGTAGGATCCAACCTACTGAACCATGCATATAACCTTTTCATTCATTTTCAAACATAGATATACAAAGCCTCTCTATCATACATACATAGATCAATTCTCTTTTTTTTTATCACAACATCACCACACATTATATACCTCAAGTATTTTTCATCTCTCTGCTCATACCCTTCTACTGCTTATACATATTTTGAGGAGCATATAGTCTTAGTTGATTTTTTATTTATATATTTATCAATTAGTTTATTTTCAGTTATGTTCTAGATTTAAATAATGTTCACAGTGATATTGAATCAATTAATTGTTTTGTATTCTTAACTGGTCATTCCACTTTCATTAACACTACTACATTGATGTTTTACCTTTGTACTCCATGCCATTTTATTTATTCCTGTGTTAATCTAGAACACTAAATTTTAATCCATGCATAGAGCTATTAGTTAATACCTCAAAAAAAAAATTTACAACAATTCCTTGCTCTTAAATAATGGTACCTAACACATATGGTCGAGGTATGAAGTTAGGGATTATCCCTTTTATATCCTTTTCATGTTAACTACCATGGTCATTGAACTAAGAGTTTTCCTTTGATAATATCACTATAGACTGTATCATTTCAAACATCCTTAACTATTTGATTAAGTTCCTATAACACCAAATTTAAAATGTGTCACATCGCTAATACATTAACAACTTATTTCATGAGACCATGGACATAGAATCATGGGATAACCTCTAGAGGACATCAAGCCTCCTTCATTGGCAGTTATTTTCCAATATAAAATCGAGTCTAAACCATCTTCTTATGCACATAGGGGTCTTAGTGTTTGCATGGCTCAAAAATCTCCATTCCCTTAGCCTTTTGCACATAGGAAACACATGCACAAAGCCCAAGACCTTTCTTTTACCACTAAAGGTGATTAAGATGACAATTTGGTTCATTGCCACAAATCCGAAGAATTTTGACTGGAAATTTACTATTAGTAAAAGCATTCCATTCCCCAAATTTTATCTCACATCATCCTCCTAATTTATGAACATCCTTATACCTATGGATCGAGACATGAATGTTCATATCACCTAATGGAGATTTCGCTATATCAAGGTTTTTGTTTAAAATAACTATACTCACTCTAAAATCTCTGGCAACAACTTTCTTGATTTGTCGAGCCAGATGAAAAATTTTCATGCAATATGAAGGAAATATATCCATATCTTAGATTGCATCAGCAATAGTGGTTCTCCAGTTCAAAATATAGCATATACTTTCAATGGCTGATGGTATCATGACATATCATCACAAGGTCATGTGTCTTTTGATGATTGGTGCTAGGTGTTACCTAGATATGGCCCACTTGTCTGCCTAAAAATTCAAAATTAGATGCCATGTGTCACACTCTTAGGGTTCCACATCAACACTCTACCATGTAACGTACCAAATCATAAGTGTCAACCAATATGCTCATGCCAACTGTTTTTGTTCCATGTCATATTCTATGGAGGAAGATGCCTAAGGGTCCTTTTTTTCTCAGTAGATTCCTTTGTTAGCATAAAAGGATAGAGGCATGAAATCTATGACATATACCATTATTGGGAAGAATATCTATCTTCAGTAGTTTGTTTCACAACCCACCCATTTCTAATACACAACACTCCCTCCACAAACCGAACATCTAGGGTGCAAGACATGAAATTTCACATTATATGTTGGATAATTCTCCATATTACACTTTTGTCATTAATATTTTTGTGCCCTAACAACCCTTTTTACTTGACCTTCATCCATGCACCCAAGGCACAATGAAATATTTGAATGAATGAAAATATAACCATATGTTCATAGGAATAAAGAATATCATGTGGGATCTGTCAACTCTAGGACCATGATACTACTAACATTCAATTTTGATAGAAAATGATTGAGGAAAAAATGTTAATATATTCAAAATATAATGAGAATTCGTCCATCACACTCCTTCTGTTAAGCCTAAATGGAGATTCTTTCGAACCTTTTCGATCTTCAAACCTTAATATCTCCTGAACACTTTGGATTTTTTCAGGCTTCCATATACCATTGGAAAGGTCCTTATGAGGCCTATCCATTTGACCACTTTATAAAAGCATATAAGCTAATATGTTTTTCCTAAACTGCCACCAAATATATGCTTCATCCTTGAAAATTTTTGACATCAATCACGACACTCTTTGACATCCCTGATAATGCATTTCTCAACATTACCCTACTAACAACTTGTTTTTCTCCCTACGGTTAGAACCTCTGAGACATGATGTTGGTTGACCTTTTTCTGGCCCTAAGAACTTCTTTTACCAGTCATGACACCCAATTTCATGGATGATGGTTTATGCATGCGAATGGAGCCTTTTAGCCACTGAACGCATGCCTTATGCATGTGACTGGAATTGAGTTTTCCCTATTCTGTGCATGCAACCACGAAATCATTCTAGAGTTTTGTGGTTCCTAGGAGATCAGTTCAACTCATCATATATTCAATCTCGCCATGACTTATCACTGAGAACATTTCATAACTTCTTGTTATCCCGAGCGTCTACATTCAACCCCTTCGGAGCTCTCTCCATCCTATTTATACTAGACCATCTAAGAGGGTGAAGCTAGCCACATTGTGGTAATTGAGATTGAGTATTGACATCATGTTTATGGTGATATACAAAGTTTTAGAGTGATTCCTTGAGGCCTATGGTGATATATTTTTTGTTCCTCATTGGTATTTTCTTGTTGTATTGGGGGAGACTCTATCAGGATTTGGAGAGGTGACCTGGGTGAAGGTATACTTGTATTTTGATTTTTTATCAATAGAAATCTATGTTCCTTTCCTCTATTTACATGTTTGGAGAAGTTATATATGTTAATTATATGATTTTAAGAGTTGACGATCTTCCACGAAAGATCACTTGTCATCCTCGAGTGTTTATCGTTCAGTGTAGGTGTTTATATCAAGTGTAGATGAAGAACACTTGAGTGGAGCATGAATATTTTGCTATGAATCAAAACCCTTCATCAACCTATGAGGAGCCCATGTGCATTCTCTTTCCCTTATAAAATGTAGAATTAATTTTTTGTTGCATGTGTGCGCATTGGGTTGGGATTTGATTTCCTATCCATCAACCATTTTTCTCTTGCTTTATCATTATCTTATGTAGACAAAATATCATAGAGCAATAAATCCTTGCATGTAAATTTCATTGCAACGTATCCACCTTTGGCATTCATGAAAACACCATTAATATGTTGGTACATATCATGGAAGATCCATTGATGGAAACTTCAACTCCTCTACTTGATCATTCTTCTTATTTGTTGTTTTTTTCATTATCCCCCTTTATTTATGTGAATTAGCTCTCCCCTTATTAAGAACCACAAATAATATTTTCAATGTTTGCTCATTATCCCTTTTCACATCAATGGAGAAGGATTCCACCCTAGAACTAATATCCCCCTATGATTAAATTCTTTTGGTGAACCTATTAGCTCCCCCTTTTTTTATATTTATTATTAAACTATCCCTTCTATGATTGGGAAACTTCCTTCCTTTCATCTGGAGAATATTTACATAATAGAGGATAGAAAAATTACTCTCAAGAATTATCTTCAATATATAGATGGTTATCGCTCTAAGGCTTTGCTGAATATATCAATAACCTACCCTTTTGTGGAAATGTACTTTAATCTCACAACTTGATTTGGAACTTATTCTCTAATAAAGTGGTGCTTGATAGGAATATACTTGGTATTTTAATGTGGAACATGACTATTAGATATGTTGATGTCACTTGAGGTATCATAGATAATGGGAATGTGATCATTATAAGCTACGATCATATTATATAAGGTTTTCTTCATCCAAAAATATGAGTGCAGTTAGAAGTTATTGCAATGTACTATACCTGAGCAATAGAGAGCAAAATAGATATATGTTTCTTGCTCAATCATGCCACTAGGCATCCACCAAGAAGGAAATCACCTTCACTTCTGTTTTTCCTATCATCGACATTTCCATCCCAATATACATTTGTGTTTTCAATAAGAATTTTTTACATCTACGATACTATAATTTATAACCCATAGTGGCTCTTAAATATCTAAGAATTGTGTTTTCCACTAGAAGATCACTAAAATCTTCCAAAAACACCAAGACCTTGCATAATAACACCAAGAGTAAGATTCATGAATTTCTCATGTATATTATCAGCCAAGAATTGTCTATAATTATACATGAATGTTGGCTGATGATATTTATTGAAGATGGAAAGAAAACCAAGGATAGGTTCATCCACAGTCTTTCATCTGGATATCTTAGCAGGTAAGAAAGAAAAAAAATGCAATGTTTAGAAGCTTCAATAAATATAGAATATGGGTAAATCTGGATTCTTTTTAGGTAATTCAACATCTTAAGGCAAGAAAATCTCAAATATTTTAGCTCTCTGTGGAAAAGAACTTATGATATAGATCCATAAGTTCAGCTGGTGAAAAATGGTAGAGTGAGTCTGATGAAGGGATTAAGAACATCTGTTTAATGGTTTCAACAGAGATGGTGATCAAAATGTCTCCATTTTGATTCATCATTGTTATTTTCACAGGGTCATATTTGGTCTCACACCAGATAACCAGGTTAGGGAATTCATATGTTTTTGGGAAGGTGTAGAAAGGAAGCAATGACTCCCAGAATCTAATGGGATCTTGTTTGTCAATGTATTTTTTCTTTAGCCAATAATGTAGTTCATTAAATTTTAACACACAATCAACATCTGCAATTTTGAATAGGGAATCGGCCAAGGGACCATGGTCAAAATCGGTTGGGACTGTGGCAGCAGGGGTTTCTTCTGTGTTTATCCTTTTGGATTTCCCCTTTGGGGCCATACTAATAGACAGAAGAGGATAGAAGAGGAGAAAGGTGTAGTTGACTGGAAAACAGAGAGCAAGTTGGGCGTAAATGGTGATAGATGAACAATATGAAATGTAGAGGACTGTGTGCGAATGTTTAACCTACAAGAAACAGTGAAAAATTATATAAAAGTGACAAAGATAATGGCTCAGGTTTATTTATACCTGCAGGGTCTGGCTAACAGTTTTCAGGTAATCGTAGGGACAATAATGTTGATTGAAGCGTAGCTGTGATGTGGAGGCTAACAGCCTGGGAGCAGAGGCTTACCGAGCATATAGAAGGCGTAGGACATGATATGTTGGCAATGACTATAATGATTTGATAATGAGTATGGTAGGTGGCAGTGTATGATTAGACGGAGGGTAAACGATGAAGACGTGAGGGAAGAATGATTGTTGACGGAAAATAGAAACCACTGCAGTTTTCGAAGGAGGTTGAGAGTGGTTTCTGGTTTTCATTCGGTGGGGGGGGGGTGTCAAATGATAATATAGCACCATGTATGCATTTAGCGCCAACTATTAAAACTGTTTTTCAGAAGCACAACCCACACAAACCCGCCCCCCCACTTGCATTAACAGAAAATGGCCAAGGGGGTGCAAACTCTCCCTTCGTCGTTGATTTGGGCAGAGGGCATATCAACCGCATATCAACCGTAGATAAATGCATGCTTTTTATCAAACCTGACAAGACATATTTTTCATTTAGCGACTTAGGATAAATTTATATGCACCTAACGTAAAATTTGATGTTTGATTAACCAAAAACTATGATTACGCCTTTTGAAAGCTTTTTAACCATAATAAAATGAGAATTAAGAATTTAATGGCACATTTTAACAAGTTTCCTTCATTTTATCCATTTTTCTTATCTAAAGCACATTTTTCTTTTCCTTTCATAAAATTTTAATGCCTTCATTATTTAGGGAAATCAACCACTAACATTTTATTTGATATGGACTTGTAAAATACTCATAGTCCTAACAAGTTTTTATTATTTTTTATTTTTCTTCTCAATCCATATCCTAGCTTAACATTTTTAATATATTTTTTGACTAATATACTCTTATCAAAACCAAATAATGTTACAACATCAACTCCAACTGGGGATTGCTTCTTCCTGTGAGATCCACAGAACAAGAATATTCAAGTGCCTTCTCCTCGGGCTATGGTGTCTTTGCTGTAAACAAAATAAAACATAATTGAAAATTTTTAAAAGAAAATGGTAATTTACAATGATGATCTTCCTCAGAATCTTCAGTACTAAATGTAGTGTTTCAGGAATTTTCCATTAACAGGGAATGTAGAAAACTGTCACTCCAAATTTTATAGAATGAATGTATTATTGCCTTTGAATTCAACAATGCTAAAAGGCCTAAACCACAGATTATCAAATTTACCATGTTTTCCTCTATCCTCCCTCCTCGCATCCCATCTCAATACTATATCTCCCTCTCTAAAGTCTCTTTCCCTGGCCTTTCTGTAAAAAAGACTCTTGATTTTATTTTGATATTTTCATAATTTGTACTGAATCTTATCTCTATTTTCATTCAATTCAATAATTTGATTTATCCTTCTACAAAAATCATCATGTTCATCAGTAGCCTCTTGTAAAAATTTAAGAACAAGAAAAGTCAAACTGATTGGAAAAATGGCCTCTTTTCCATAGACTAGTTGGAATGGAGATTTACCTTTTTATCTTTTGGGAGAAATTATGTTTGTCCAAACTACATAGATAAGATGACTATACCAATTCTTCTTATTCTCTTCTAGAGTATTTTTTATTAACTTTACTAGGCTCGTTTTGGATGATTATGCAAGACCATTTCCTTGATGATAATAAGGAGTTGAATGATTTAATAAAATCTGATATTTCTGGAAGAATTCTATCATTATTATACTACTAAATGTTGTTGCATTATCAGTCACTATTTTTTGAGGGAAACCAAATCTAAAGAGAATGTTTTTTCAATAAATTTAATTACTATTGCATATGTAGCATTTCTGACAGGAATATCCTCCACCCACTTGGTGAAATAGTATGTGGCAGTCAAAATCCACCTGTGCTTATTACTTGAAGTTGGGTGAATTTCTCTTATAAAATCTAGTCCCCATTGAAGAAATGGTGTTGAGACAACTATTGGAGCTAATGAGAGAGCTGCTAGTTTTTTCTTACCAGCAAAGCTCTGACATTGAATGCAGTTTCTCACATTTTCTCCTACTTGTGAAAATAAAGTAGGCCAATATAAACATTCCCTTAGTATTTTATATGTTGTGGCTCTCCAAGCATAGTTTCCTCCACATACCCCTCCATGAAATTTCTCAATGATTCCTTCAGTTTCAGTTTCTGTTAAACAAAGTAACAAAATGTTGAGAGTATCTTTCCAATACGAGTTGGAATTGATAATACAGTATTTGATAGATTTCAACTTGAGTGTTTTTCACTGAATTCTTGAAAATTGAATAGGACACTCAAAATTGATCAGAAAATGTACAATATCTACATACCAATCTGACAGTAAAAACTCTTTATCAATGTGAATAGGAACTGTTTAAGTTGAAGGAGAAGGTTCTTGTGGGTTCTTTCCTTGAGAATCTTTGGAAGGTTCTTCTGGGTTCCTTCCTTGAGAACCCAGAGAAGGTTCTTATGGATTCTCCCCTTCTGCATTTAAGGAAGGTTCTTATGGATCCTCCCTTTCTAAATTTAGAAAAGGTTGTGTATTCTTTTTAGAGATTTCAAAAACATAATTTATGCCTAACACTTTGCAATTGGATTGAGATAACAATTTAGCTAAACCTTGTCCGTTTACTAACTTAGTGGTTTTAATACTAAGGTCAAACTCAAGGATTTGGGTGATCCACCTTGCTCTTCTTCCATTAGTGTTTGGTTGGGTAAGAACATTTTTTGCAGCACTGTTAGGGACATAAGCAGTAATGGATGAGTGAAGTACATACACGCTGAAATATTTTAAGGCTTGAACTAAGTCATAGGCATGTTTTTCAATAATACCATACTTGATTTCAACATCTTGCATAACCTTACTGAAAAATGCTATGGGCTGATCATCAAAATATTCATTTTTTGTAATAGAACAACAACAAGGATGGTTTTAGAAGGAAAGGAAAATATACTAAAGGTAAGGAATAATTTGGGCTGGGCAAGGTATGAGCTTAAGAAATGGCCTTCTTGATTTGATCGAAAGAATATCTAGTAGGAATAGTCCATTTAAATTCATGATTCTTTAAAACAATATCAGTTATGTCTTTAACTATTTTAGCATAGATAGGGATGAATCTTCTCAAGAAGTTAATTTTACCTAAAGATGCTTGGATCTCTTTCTTATTTCTTGGAAATGGTAATGGTTGAATAGAAAATACCCTTTTAGGTTCTATCACGAATCCTTGTTTTGAAATGATGTGTCCCATTCAATTTCTTTCTTTTATTGAAAACAAAAACTTCTTAGGGTCGAGAGATATTCTAAACTTTCTACACCTGTCAAAAAAACTTCATCAAATGTTTTAAATGCTTTTGATCTGAATTAGAGAAAAAAATGAGATCATAAAGATAAATAACAACAAATTTATTCACGTTACCAACAAATGCTAAATCCATACCTATTTGGAATGTTTCTCCTCCATTTGATAACCCAAAATTTCTTCCTACGATGATCTGCCATCTTATAATTAAATATATGATTGAAAATATTAAGATGATATTTCAATTTTCGATGGATGACACCTTTAATCAATACCAACTTACTGAACACTCGACCATTGAAAAATTATTAGTATCTAAAACTCTAACTTTGATGCCATAAATTGAACAAATTCATTAAACATTTGAGTATCGAGAACCATGATTGAACTTCCGCCTAATCTCTTGAGAAAATTCAACTGTTTGAGGTTGTAGGTATTTTTTCGAAATATATGTATTAATAAAATAACCAAGTGAAATACATATATCAAACAGATAGATATCAGAAAAGTTCATAAAATTCAAATTTGATATTACTAGATATTAGAAATAAGCTATTTTTTCTATTTAATAATTTGAATTTTTTTCTTAATAGATTTTTGTCGTGACGTAATGAATTCAAATTCCAACATCATAACTAGACGTACAGAATTTGTCAGAAAAAATTTAAAAATTCAAATTTGATATAACTAGATTTTGGAAATAAGCTATTTTTTCTATTTAAGAATTGAAATTTTTTCTTAATAGATTTTTGTTGTACATTAAGGAATTCAAATTCCAACATGATAAAAAATTTAAAAATTCTAATATGATATAACTGATATTTGAAATAAGATATTTTTTCTATTTAAGAATTGAAATATTTTCTTAATAGCTATATCACCTTTGTTACAAAAATTTTATGGAGTGAACACTATGAGAATATTGAAGAACCCTGTCATAAAAGCTGGGTCTTTTCCATAGTTACCAAATTTGAATACGAATTCGAATTCAATTCGATACGGAAACAATTTGACACTATAAAATTCAATATTGAGAAAATTTGATAATATACATCTTAAAAGTATTATTTTTTTTTGAAAATTTAAAAACAAAATAAAATGAACTAAGATTATATTCAAAACTTTAAATAAATTTCATTAAATTTTCCCCATTTATGCTTACTTATGTCCAATATTAATCTTTTTGTTTATTTAAGATGGTCTAGAAATACTAAAAAAAAAAATGCATCAAATTTACTTGTATTACATATTGGAAATGTTGGAATATGTAATCCCTACTTGTCTTTAGTTGTGACTTTCTATGTATAGAGTTTGTTCCTATTCCATAGGAGTTAGCTAAATCTAGGTTCCTTGTTTGGTGTGAGGTTGAGATATTCTCTCAACCAACTTATTGTGTGTCCAAGATAGCTTCCCTATCTTGAGACAATACCTCATGTATATATGTAACTCTATTTGATTAATAGAATGCAATGTCCATGCTCAATTTTTATCTTGGTATTAGAGCCCATACGGGCCTCGACCTCGGCCCCTCCTGGGTTGAGGGAAATAAAAGTATATTGTGTTTTAGTTTTTTGGCTGTCCATTTGTTTGGGCGAAGGTGTATTGGAGCAGCGATGCGCTCATCATTGAATGTGTAAACAACGTTGGTTTGCAGGGGCTGGATTAACGGTGTTTGTTGTGTTTCTAGTTTTGCTACCCATCAGCAATACTCCTATAATTTCCAGTATTGTGCTTGAAAACCATGGCATTGGGCCTTACATTCTCTCAAGAAAACTGTAGAAGCTTTCTCTCTCGGTCCGACAACCATGAAGGAAAGCTATCTGATTCCATGAACATGAACCTGGAGCCTTCATTATTAGATAACAGGTAGTGATTGTGAATCGAATTCAATGTTGCAAAATACTTGAATATAGCCAATGAATTGCTAACCAAGTGAGAGATATTTATAAGCTCGAACTACAAATTCTGTGTGAGATTGGTACCCTAAGAGCTATCAAGGTAGGTGTATTGTTTCGTTAAGGCAGCGCTAAGTAAAGTATCCAACTCACTGAACTTCTCAGGTGCTGACAAACAACCTGCGTTCTTTAAATTGGATAGTGTCTCAGACAATTTCTCCACTGTTTCATCGAATAAATCGAGACAATCTTGCAGAGCACCGCATTTTCTATGGCTCATACTGTGTCGATTCGACATCGTCTGAGCTTGGGACGCTAGTGATATCATTTTTTCTTTTTCGAGCAGTCTTCGAGCAATGCTTTCCTCTGCCTGTGGTTGTGGGTGGTCGAAGACCTGCAGTGGAAGCATGATCGGCAGTGTGGTGGATTGGTCCGACTTGTGATGGTGGTGGTCGAGATCACTTCTTTGATCGATGCCTTTGTGACTGAAATTTCCGGTTTAACTACGGATATGTGATAGCTCTTATCCATTGACTGGTGCAAATGAATCTGAACAGGATAATGGGGATGAGGATGATGATCAGATCACTATTCATCACACTGCAAGTGTTGGTGATGTACAGGGATTGAGTTTGTCCATAGAGCATCATGGTGGAGCTTTGCGGAGTGTGGACGAGAAAGAATGAGCGCAGAGTGTGACGATTCTACCTGTTCATGTTGTGGATCTACCCATAGCACCAGTGGTTCTTGTTGGTTCATGCTTGTGTGTGCAACGAAAGTGTGAGAGTCCAGGGAGTGAAATGTTGTGCATACAACATCGATTTTTCTTTTTGGTTAGTGGATCTTGGAGCGGTGATGGTTTTGGATGTCGTTTTCACAGAAACCTACGATATTGTCTGTGTGGTGAATCAATATGAAAATTTGGCATTGCCTGATTTAAGGAGTTTGTGCCTTGAGAAAGAAGATCATATCTGTTCTCCTTGTACAATTGGTAGACTTGCATATGCTGAGGGTCCAGACGACTCGGGACTGGGGGAGAAAAATACAGTAGAAGAGTTTGGTGTCAATTTCTTTGGCACATTGAACATAAGCTTGGGCATACTTGAAGAACTATGGTGAGGCTCGTTTAGCCAGTTCATGTTCTCGTATAGTTTCTTGACGCTTGATTTCTATGTTATTGATGTCAAGGTTTTGTTGGATGCTGCAAGTTACAAAAAATTATTTTGTATGTTAATATGTCATTGTTGAGTATATTAATATGTCATGTAATGGTATTTCTGGTTGTCATTGAAGTGACACTAGCCTGAACAACTATTGTCACAATTATGAGTGTATGTTGGAAATGGTCACTCCAACAATACACAAATTTGTAGGAAAATTATTAACTAAAAGATATATATTAATGACATGACAGTGAATATGGCAGCATCAGAGATTGGAGAGTTATGGAAAATTGAGTTAGTGTGTGCCCAATGTGATCACGGGAGTAGATTGTGATGGAAACAGGCAAGTTCAAACAAAATTCTTGAGGTGACTTTGCTTTTGTAGAAAGCACATAGAAATTCGGTTGCTTGTTTGAAAGATGTTAAGAGATTGCAGATCTGCATGTTCAATTGTGAGGAGACTAGCTTGATAGTGGGTCTTCACTTTTGTATCCTTGCAGCGAGCATGAGGAGGCATGCTTGGAAGGAGTCAGCCTTGATATTTTCAACACAAGAAGTAGAGTTACGCTGCGATTCCAGGGGAATTGGATACTAAAACGAGAACCTTTTTGTGTAAAATCATTGAATTTTATGCATGTTGACAGTGAATTTGTGGACGACAGAGGATCAGATCGTGGAGTCCTGGATTCTTGTTTTGAGAGGAACAAATTTTATTGTTTTTATTTGCGTGGTTGTGAGTTCCTATGTCTGGATCATCTATGCTGGAATGCACTGCTTTGAGACCAGTTTAAAAGTCGTCAATCTGTTTCTTTATCAATGGACCCCTCTGAGGTATCGTTGGAGAAGAATGGTTGTTGTTGTGTTCGGGAAATAGTGATATTTTTGCAGAGACAGAGAAATTTGATGTTCTTAATAATTTGAAATTTTTTTTTTTTTTCTTGAAATCATGTTTAAAATTATTGACCCTTATTGAGCCTAGCTAACTCAATGTAGGTAAAATCAATTTGTTAGAATTTGTGACTCTAACAAATGACAGGTTAAGCATGGAGTTCCAATAATTTATTTGACAAAGAAAAAGATGCCCAGGATATGAACAATGAAAAGATGAGGTGCAGGAGCATCAACATCGATTATGATGGACACCGAAAGTGAAATTTTTCTTTGTGTGATTTTCTTGGAATAAACTCAATAGCATGCTATATTATGAGTCACACATTTTAATTATAAGCAATTCTAGGATGTTTTTTTTTTTTGTAGTGGTCTTTGTAAAGTATGTACCAGATAACTCCAAGAGTTGGAGTTGTGTTGTAAGCCTTGTAAGAAATGTGTATCCCCATAAAGTTCATGGTAATCTCAAAACAACTTTGTAATTATAGGTTTTTTGTCAGCCAAAAACCATTTTGCAGTGTCAGTTTGTGGTCAGTCAAAAACCATTTTGCAGTGTCGATTTATGGTCAACCAAAAACCATTTTGCAGTGTTGGTTTGTGGTCAACTAGAAATCACGTGTAATAGTGAAGTGGATTGGAAACAAGTGTGTGCCAGTGTTCACCCATTGATGAAGAGATCCGGTGAAAGGTCACCGATGAAGAAATCTATTAAAAGGTTGCTGATGAAGAGATCCGGTGAAAGGTCACCGATGAAGAGATCCGATGAAAGGTCGCCGATGAAGAGATCCGGTAAAATTTTATCGATGAAGGAAGATATCTAAGATAGATCTACTGCTAGTGAGAGTTCACCAATGAAGGAACAACATGGTTACGGGTCATCCATTAAAACCCACATTGGAGGGGGATCTATAGATACAGGTACATGTATGCAGTGATAATGGTTGATAGAACCATGTATGCGAAGGAAATCCTACGAGACTAGCAGTTGAAGCTGTTGGTACCCATGGATTCTGGTGTATGGCTGCTCCTTTATAAGGACGTCGAAATATCCTTTTGTTATGTTTGACCACAACTAGATTTTGCAGATGGAGATTGAGACAAGTAGTCATTAAGGGGGTGTGTTGGAATATGTAATTTCTACTTGTCTTCAGTTGTGACTTGCTATGTATAGAGTTTGTTCATATTCCATTGGAGTTAGCTAAATCTAGGTTCCTTGTTTGGTGTGAGGTTGAGATATTCTCTCAACCAACTTATTGTGTGTCCATGATAGCTTCTGTATCTTGAGACAATACCTCTTGTATATATGCAACTCTATTTGATTAATAGAATGCAATGTGCATGCTCAATTTTTATCTAGAAAAACATGTAAGCAAAATATAATAATATAAGTAATAAAAATTCAAAGCTAGAGTCCAATGAAAAAATTAGATATTAATTATTACTATTAATTAAATATTATATTAATTATAGGATTAAGTTGATGTCTACACACCAAGAAATTTATTTAATATGTGGAGATTATTCATTGTGATGAACAAAAAAAAATGAAATCTTGAAATAAAATTACATAACAATAATATTCATTTTACAACAGACTCCAATATCCAACATTTTAAAAACTATTATCCAAAAAAATAATAAAAATAAGAAAAATATGTTTCAACATTTCTACAATTTTTAAATATAAAACTTAGTTTTCTTATTTACAATGTTTTATATGAAACTTAATGTTTTTTTTTAACTATTACCTTTTTCTTTGCCATTATAATAAGAAAACTATTATGTTTTTACTTACCATGTTATAATAAGAAAATTATTATCTTTTTCTTTACCATGTTATTATAAGAAAATTTCTACTTTTTAAGTACTATTTTTTAATATAAAATATTGCTAGTTTTTAAATATTATTCTTTTAACATAAAAAATTTCTCAAATTAAAAATGTAGAAAAAGTAGAAACTATTGATTTTTATCTTTTTACTATAATTTTTTTTATTAATTAAAATTATGTACTGCTCTATCAACGAATTATTAAATGAACGAATCGAATTCACGAATTTTAAAATTTATTTGGTCAGTACGACCGAACTTGGTAACTATGGTCTTTTCTATGAGGGTCTTTCCATAATGAATTTATATATGAACACATGGTCTAAATTGAACATTTGAGCATCCACTTCTGTGTCGAGGGAAGAGAACTAAATTTACGATGAATTTAATCTAAAATATTGCTTTTGTTCATTTTTATCTTACTGTACAAAATATGTTGCAATCAATTACAAAGCATGAAAATTGTTCACTTTATGTTATAATCTGAGCTAAAATCGACCATTAGAATTGCCTTATAGGACTATTAGTGAAAAAAATGGTTATGGTGGTCTATTTAACTCATTCTCTCACACAGAAATATCCACTGTTAACCCGTACCATCCAGGACTGGAGCTTGGGTGAAAGAGGAGGACGTAATTGCCTCTCTTGAAGGTTGGGAGGACCACAACCTTTCTTGAAAATCAGATAAGTAACATGTATGCTCGGTGGAATTAAGTACTGTAGTACCTAAAATCTAAGTAAGTGCAAATACTACTTCGTTTACAAGAAATAATTCTGGTTATTTAAATGATTACCAGTTTGAAGAATCACATTAGTTTTTGAATTATTAAGTTTCTAACATGCATTCTTTTCCAGAATTATTTAAATGCAGAAGCTTTATACCTAAAATGATATTATGTTCAAGAAAGACTGATAAATAATTTTACAGATAAATATATTAGAGATGGATTAGCTACATGGAAGGTCGACTGTTTCTTTAACCTGAAACTAGAAATTTTGATAGCTGAAGAAACAAAGAGAGAACTGTTGGTCTTTGGTATTGGGTGAAACCCTACCCGAGATACACTGTCTCTGAGTCTCCATTATATTCTATACACAGACTCTAAGAATGGTGGTACGGTCACCATTTCTAGCATACTCTCGCAAGAAGAAAAATTGAAGGTACTATAGAAAAGAATAAACATTAATAGGTAACATTTCAGAATACCAACATTTGAAATTGCATGTATTAAAATTCCAACATGTAATATTTACCGTAAAAGAAAATACTTGACAAAACTGAGAAGAAAGGGTCGACAGTGAGATCCGACCATTACCAGGTACTTAACTACGAATATAAATATATTGGAGAGAACAAATTTTTGTACATTTACATTTATATTCAAATCGAAAGATATTATATTAAACAATAACTAAAAAAGGGGTAGTCTGGAAGGAAATACCACAGAATAAGAAACGTTAAGTACTATATCAATTGCAGGAAGAATAAACAAGATATTTTGTTATCACAGAGACGAAGAAGCACAAAGCTTAAAGAGATAAACATTCCAAGAGAACTCCAAACTTTAACTAGGAAATTTTTACTGTAAAGGATGTTTGATGTGCGTAGCCAGTGTTTTATTGAATTAATGTTTGATGTGCGTAGCCAGTTTTGCAAAGAATGAAGATTTTCATGGCTTCAAAGCAAGGAAGAACAAAGTTTTATTTATAGACAGTATTTTCAGGTCTTTAAGACCTCAACAACCGAAATTGAAGAAAATGTGTTTAAGCGGTGAAAGACTTTAATTTTGAATAAGACACGTCAAGTGGTTTCCACCGCTTGAGCGCTAATCACAATCACAAGTATTTACTTGCAGTGTCTTGTTGACGTGAAGAATCGCGATGCAATGTGATCACAATCACAATCACAAAATCGGAACAGATATGTTTTAAAGTTCACGTGTCTTGGTTATGTTGAAGGTCCGATGCGATCATCGCAATCGGCAGTTTCATATGTTACCACTGCAATGTGTTTTGCAGTATTGAAACATTGTGATGCGATCAATTAGTCGCAATCGCAATCGTAATCGTATTTCAATCGCCCTCCACCAAAGCCAAGGTCCGCTGGTCCCACAGACCGCGTAGCATGTCTTTATACAGTCGCAAGTTCACAATTGGGAGCATGTTTTTGTTTGGCCCGATTGCAATATGAGAATTGGCAGACCTGATCGTATTATATGGTGGAGTTAATCATGCCCATCACCTCCGATTCTTAATCGCAATCAGAAGTTTGATGGTTGATGTTTTGTTTTGTTTGAAGTCTGGACCTGATAGAGTTATGCAGTGGATTTCATAATTGTTTTCGTGTCTTACTTTCAATCGGAGATCGAAGCTTTTGTTTAGTTATTTGTTTTTGTTTGAGACACAGCCCTGATACAATTATACAATGGGTTTAAATTTTAAAATGGGCCCGATAGTCGGTTGAATAGATTTATTTTTATATAGTTTGCATTTTTTAAAAATATGCGTGGCATATATAACGTAAAGGCACGAGAGTTTGTAAGTATTATTGTTTTGTTATTACACATAATAGAATTGAAAAGCACAGTAGTGCGTTGTTTGAAAGAGAGTGTTTGTTTTTAACACAACAGTGTTTGTTCCAGAGACAGAGTGTGTTATTTTGGCACTATGCTTAGAAGCAGTTGAGCAAACGTAATCCCTCTGTGTTGAGGAAGCATTGTAAGAGTTTTTTTTTTTTAAAGGGAATAGAAATTTTTCTTAAGCGTTGAAACTCTGTCCAGTGAGTGAAATTTTAATTTCTTTATGTTAGAAGAGGAGAGTATTCCTCTCTCCATTGTTTGTTCTGGAAATTTCAGAAATTTCAACATGGTATCGGAGTTCGTCCAAGCTCTTTGAAGATCAAAGAAGCTGAAGGAAGGAGTTCTTTGTTGCAGCAGCTTCTCCAATAGAGTGAAGACTCAGCCAAAAATAATTCAATGTATTTCTCTATGCAATTTATTGTGTTACTGTTGCAGAACAGTCAGTTATTTTAAATACACAGTCAAGTGTTTTTTAGTCATAGTTAAGAGTGCAGAATGGCTGGAGCAAGCACTGGTATGGGTATGGGAAATATCCATGTCCCACTATTTAATGGGAGAAATTATGACTACTGGTCAATAACTATGAGAGATTTATTTGCTTCTCAAGACTTATGGGGATTTGTTGAGGATGGTTTTGAAGAGCCAGCAAATGAAGAAGAGTTTGAAGATTTAACTCAGGTAGAGAAAGAGGTGCTGAAGAGCTGTAGGAAGAAAGACTCCAAAGCTCTCTTCTTATTGTAGCAAGTAGTGCATGAGAGTGTGTTTCCAAGGATAGCAGCAGCCAAGATATCTAGAGAAGCATGGGAAACTCTCAAGAAAACCTATCAAGGCATGGAAAAAGTGAAGATAGAAAAACTTCAGTTGCTGAGGAGAGATTTTGAGACTCTTTGTATGAAAGAGTCAAATACTATTGACTCATTCTTCACTCATGTGATTGGAATGGTCACACAAATAAGATCTCATGGAGAGACTCTTGAAGATAAGAGGATTGTAGAAAAACTCTTGAGGAGTCTACCCTCAAGATTCAATGTGATTGTCACCACCATAGAGGAGAATAAGGATCTCACAAAGTTCACAGTGGATGAGCTACATGCATGACTGATGACTCATTAGCAGAGATTGGGTAGGAGTGAAAACTCATCTCTTGAACATGCCTTTAAGACCGAGATGTCTTTTGGAAGAGGAAGAGGGAAAGGCAGAGGAAACAAGAGAGGAAGAGGTAGAAGCCAAAACAGAGGTGGAAGGAACAATCCAACAAATGCTCAAGGAATTGGCAGCAATCCAAATTAGCATCAAGGCCAAGGCAGCAGCCAGCAAAGTGGTCAGCAGAATGCTCAAGGACAAAGGTATGATAAATCCAATGTCCAATGTCACTATTGTAAAAAATATGGTAATTATGCTAATGAATGTAGAAAGAAGCAGCATGATATGGGAAATAGAACTAGTGCAAATTTCACTAGAGAAAATATCAGCCAAGATAATTTGTTTTTAGCTTGTAATATCGCTGAAGAAAAAAGTGAGGATTTATGGTTTCTAGACTCCGGTTGCAGTAACCACATGACAGGAAACATAGCAATATTTTCTATGTTAGATGAGAGTGTGAAGTCTCAAGTCACACTAGGAACTGATAGCAAAGTTTCTGTGATGGGAAAAGGAAATGTAAATTTTTTAACAAGGAAAGGTGCAAAGAAATCCATAGCAGATGTTTATTATGTTCCAGGAATGAAGTGTAACGTCTTAAGTGTTGGAAAACTTGTCCATAAGGGGTACAATGTATTTTTTGAGGATGCTTTTTGTACCATCATGTAAAAACCACCCAACAAACAGTGTATTGCTGAAGTGAAGATGGCAAGGAATAGGATGTTCCCTCTCAGAATGAGAGCAGATCTGAAAAATGAAGAAAAAATAGTAGCAGTGGCATAAGAGGCTTTCCAAAGCGAACCAAAAGATGATAATTGGTTGTGGCAATTGAGATTTGGACATCTCAACATTGGAGGTCTTAACTTGTTGAATAGAAAAGGAATGGTAAGAGGTTTACCATTGATAGAGAAGCCGGACAGCCTTTGTGAAGGTTGTATCTTGGGGAAACAACACAGAGAAAGTTTTCCTTCCGGGAAAATCATAAGGGCAAAGGCACCCTTAGAGGTTGTCCACTCATATTTGTGCGGACCGATGAAAACTCCATCGCTTGCAGGAAGCCACTACATCTTAACATTCATAGATGATTTTACAAGAAAAACTTGGGTTTACTTTTTGAAAAACAAAAGTAAAGTGTTTGAAAGATTTTGCAATTTCAAAGCACTTGTGGAAAACCAAAGTGGGCTGCACATCAAAGTCCTAAGGACTGATAGTGGAGGTGAGTATATATCTAAATATTTTCTACGTTTTTGTAGAGAAAATGGTATTGATAAGTAGTTTACAACTAGATATACTCCGCAACAAAATGGAGTAGCCGAAAGGAAGAATAGAACCATAATGGACATGGCAAGGAGTATGTTAAAGGCAAAGCATTTGCCTAATGATTATTGGGTCGAAGTTGTACATTGTGCAGTGTACATTTTGAATAGGTTCCGTTACAAAAGCAGTTATGAACAAAGTGCCAGAAGAGGCATGGAGTGGCACAAAGAAAGGTGTCACACATATGAAGGTTTTCGGATGTGTGGCTTATGCACACATTCTGGATCAGCTAAGGAAGAAGTTGGATAGCAAGGGGGAGAAATGTATTTTCATTGGATACAGTGAGAAATCCAAGGCTTATAGGTTGTATAACCCATCCACCAAGAAGTTTATTGTGAGTAGAGATGTTCAGTTCATTGAGGAAGAAGCTTGGGATGGAAGCATAGAGAAAAAAGTGAATGTTAAACACTGTTTATCTTATGATGAAAATAATGATGAGTTGGCTAAAATACATCCCAAAACTGCAACACCAACACAAGGGCAGCAATGCACACCCTTGAGGAGAAATGACAGTGCTTCTACAAGCACACCACAAGGAGGAAATTCAAGTGCTTCTTCAAGAATTTTTACACCTAATGTAAGAGGTAAGAAGTTCAGAAATTTGAAAGACATTTATGCACAAGAGGCAGCAAATGAAGGTATCAATTTTTTGTTTGCTTTATATTGTCATGTTGATGATCATGTTCATTTCAAAGAAGCTATGAAGGATATGAAATGGATAGAAGCTATGGAAGAGGAGATAAATGCCATAGAAAGAAACAAGACTTGGGATTTGGTTGAACTCCCAAAAGGTAAGGATGTCATTGGAGTTAAATGGGTCTATAAGACCAAGAGTAATGCTGAAGGAAAAATAGAGAGACACAAGGCCACACTTGTTTTCAAAGGTTATAAGCAGAAGCATGGGATAGATTATGAGGAAACTTTCGCACCGGTTGCTAGAATGGAAACCGTGAGAGTAGTGTTGTCCATAGCAACACAAAACAAGTGGAAAGTTTACCAAATGGACGCGAAGTCAGTATTCCTAAATGGAGTGTTAATGGAAGAGGTTTACATTGAACAACCTCTTGGCTATGAAAAGAAAGGCCAAGAGCACAAAGTGTGCAAGTTGAAGAAAGCTCTTTATGGGCTAAAGAAAGTGCCAAGAGCGTGGTACAGTAGGATAGATTCCTATCTACTGGAAAATGGATTTGAAAAGTGTGAGGGAGAACCCACCCTCTACATCAAAGAAAAGGATGGTAAAATGTTGATTGTAGTTTTATATGTTGATGATTTTATTTTCACAGGTAATGATGATTACCTTATTGAAAAATTTAAAACAGTCATGAAAGAAGAATTTGAAATGACTGACATGGGTTTGCTGAAATACTTCTTAGGAATAGAAGTAGAACAAGATGAAAATTGGATTTTTATCTCACAGGCAAAGTATGTTAATGAAGGTCTTGAAAGATTTAATATGCGGGAAAGAAAAGCAAAAATCACTCCCACAATGATGGGATTAAAACTCAGCAGAGAGGACAACATCAAGGATTTTGATCCTAGCTTGTACAAGAGCATAGTTGGCAGCCTCATGTATTTGACTGCAACTAGGCCCGATATAATGCATGTTGTTAGTTTGATTTCCAGATTCATGAAAAAACCAAAAGATGCACATTGGTAGGAAGCAAAAAGAATTCTGAGGTATGTTAAATGTACAAAAAGGTTTGGTATTTTATATATTGCTTCAGAATGTTTAGACTTAGTTGGATACACTGACAATGATTGGGCTGGAAGTGTAGATGATCGAAAGAGCACTTCTGGTTATGTTTTTCACATGGGTTCAGGAGCCATTTCATGGGCTTTTAAAAAACAACCCATTGTAGCATCATCTACAACAGAGGCGGAATATGTGGTAGCTACAGCAGCATCGTGTCAAGAAGTTTGGATGAGAAGAATGTGGAGAAATTTGTGTCAAGAACAGGAAAAATGAACTTTGATTTTTTGTGACAATAGCTCAGCTATTGCATTATCAAAGAATTCAGTGTTTCATAAGAGAAAGAAACACATTGATGCAAAGTATCACTACATCAGAGAATTAGTGAGTAATCGAGAAATTGTTTTACAACATTGTAGAACAGAGAAGCAATTTGTAGATATTTTGACAAATCCATTGGGGCAGAAGACCTTTGAATTTTTAAGAAAATGCTTGGGTATGACTGATAACCCAGTAGCTAACTTTAATGGGGAGTGTTGAAATATTAAAGCCACCTGCTTGCCCTAAGAAGGTAGAAACAGAGTACAAAGGGGCAGCAGAAGTTGCGTGCACAGCACAGTGCATTCAAGTTGAATGGAGAAAAACGCAAGGAGGAATTAATGTTTGATGGGCGGCAGCCACCATTGCAGAATTGAATTAAGTTTGATGTGCGTAGCCAGTTTTGCGGAGAATGAAGACTTTCATGGCTTCAAAGCATGAAAGAACAGAGTTTTATTTAAAGACAATATTTTCGGGTCTTTAAGACCTCAACAACCGAAATTGAAGAAAATGTGTTTAAGCGGTGAAAGAATTTAATTTTTGAATAAGACACGTCAAGTGGTTTCCACTGCTTGAGTGCTAATCGCAATCACAAGTCTTTACTTGCAGTGTCTTGTTGACGTGAAGAATCGCGATGCGATGTGATCACAATCGTAATTGCAAAATCGCAACAAATATGTTTTAAAGTTCAAGTGTCTTGTTGATGTTAAAGGTCTGATGCCATCATCGCAATCGGCAGTTTCATATGTTACCACCGCAATGTGTTTTGCAGTATTGAAACATTGCGATGCGATGAGTTAATCGCAATTGCAATCGTATTTCAATTGCCCTCCACCAAAGCCAAGGTCCGCTGGTCCCACAGACCACGCAGCATGTCTTTATACAATCGCAAGTTCACAATCAGGAACATGTTTTTGTTTGGCCCGATTGCAATATGAGAATTTGCGGACCTGACCATATTATATGGTGGAGTTAATCATGCCCATCACATCCGATCCTTAATCGCAATCGAAAGTCCGATGGTTGATGTTTTGTTTTGTTTGAAGTCCGGACCCGATAGAGTTATGCAGTGGATTTCATAATTGTTTTTCGCTTCCGACTTTCGATCAGAGATCAGAGCTTTTGTTTGGTTATTTGTTTTTGTTTGAGACACGGACCTGATACAATTATACAATGGGTTTAAATTGTAAAATGGGCCCGAAATTTGGTTTAATAGATTTATTTTTATATAGTTTGCATTGTTTTAAAATATGTGCGGCATATATAATGTAAAGGCACAAGAGCCGGTAAGTATTATTGTTTTTTTATTACACAGAACAGAATTGAAAAGCACAACAGTGCGTTGTTTGAAACAGAGTGTTTTTTTTTAACACAATAGTGTTTTTTCTAGAGACAGAGTGTGTTATTTTGGTACTGTGTTTAGAAGCAGTCCAACAGCTATAATCCCTCTGTGTTGAGGAAGCATTGTAACAGTTTTTTTTAAAAGGAAATATAAATTTTTCTTAATTGTTGAAACTTTGTCCTGTGAGTGAAATTTTAATTCATTTGTGTTAGAAGATGAGAGTATTACTCTCTCCATTGTCTGTTCTGGAATTTTCAGAAATTTCAACATGAATCACAGAACTTGAATGGTAAAAACTGGACAGCATTAACGGAAAACACTTACATTTAAAAATTTATGGGGATTTTAGGAAATAGCGAAGGGAACTATAAATAATCCCACATTACAGTAGATCAGGACGTGATAACCAAATTCGAAAACAAAAATAATGAGATACTATTATTGACATTGCATGTTTGTAAACCAACGATCAAACATCTCAGAAAAGTGAAAGATACTTAAGTTGCATGGAAAATTTGATTTTTTCTTTTAGGAATGGTTGATGATTGGAATGTGTATATGTGTGCATGTATGTGCGTGCGTGCATGCCACATAAGATGGGTGTCTTTAGGAAAGTAGAGGAAACCAGACAATAAAAATAGATGCATTTATAGTTTAGATTCTAAAAAATTATCATAAGATTATCACCAGTTGCTCTGCAATATGGGAAATAGTTTGGATTTCGAGCTACCAGAGGATATCTTGAGGGTTCTCTCGATAGACCAATATGACCAACAGACAATTGCAAGCTCAGGCACAAGCTCACTGAGATGGATCAATGCATCCATGTGATCTATGAGAAAATTACACAGCTTGAATATGCACTGCAGCAAGGCAGTAACCACTTTGTTCGGGCCACTGGATGAGAGGAGAAAACTTGCTAATGAGAGAAATGCTTAATCGAGATGTGGCAAAGTTGGAAGCATTCAAGAAACACTTATGAATTCACTTCATGAGGATGATGAAACGCCTCATATTGGGGCAACCGAAAGCACGACAACCACAATCTATCTGTTAGCTCATCATTAAGAGTAGAGTTCAGTAATGATGGATTAGCAAATCAAGTTAGAAATGGAACCATAGAAACTGAAAAGAAGAGAGTCGCGTAGAAACTGATGCTTCAAGGCAATGTGGGAAGAGATTTTCATTGAAACCATATCTCACACCACAAGGTACTCCAACACGAACACCAAAGATGATATCTGCCACTGGTCACTCAAAAGATCGACTATATCTACAGTAGGTTCACCAAAAGGATCATCTACTGCAATGTCTCTAAGAGGACATCCATATCAAGGTAGACTTTCATCTCATCATTCAACCACACCAAATTCCCCTCCCCACCGAAGAGCACTTCTAGTGCGTACTCCATGAGTGGATGGAAAGGAGTTCTTCCACCAAGCTAGGAGCCGATTTTTCCTTTTTGAATAAAAAAAATATCATTTCAAATTTCCCATCCTATTCTCCATAAAATTTAATCTTTGTATTTTACTTACATTAAAGAGGTGGAAATTTGTAGCATCCCTTCTGTTATTCCATACTAAATGGGAGAGAAGAGACCCTCGAAGCGTTAGAAAGCGCAAAAAAATAATCAATAACATCGCCTATTATCCGAACGATATCCATGTTGGCCAAGAAATCCCCAGCCCAATGTCTTACAATAACACAACAAACTACAAGTAACTCTTCTTCTTCCACTCCCGCAAGAAGTAAATTATATTACTAAGAGAAACAATTTGATTGTCTTATAGTGCCGAAAATTATTTCAATATTCAAGATCAAATAAATTGAACAACTTTACAGCAGTAACTGTCTATATACTCTCACATTTGAGACAGGATAATGTTGAAACCAGTAAATAATGGAACAATATATATAACCATTGCCAAAGTGCCTGAATTTCCCAGCATAAAGCACTACACTAGAGAGAATTTTGTGTCTGTGCACCGATCTGCCTATCATGAAATGAATAGCTTGATTTGAACATTTTTCCAGGGTTCTATTACAATCTGCGTAGGTTATAGGAATCCTCCGAAGCGTTTTCTCCGCACGTCCCATGGGGACTCCGCCCCAACTGCGGGCTAGGATCCAGTTATCATACGAACAATTTAGTGCATTCCTTGCCAATATTAAAGAGTTAAATGCTCATCGGAAAAGAAGAGAGGAAACCCTGCAAAAAGATGTTGATATATTTGGTCAAGACATGGGTTACTAAGCTGACATCTACCTCAATAAGAACACTTCTCTTTTGATTCCATCTTTTAAATGTCCCATTGCATGATAAAATTCAATTCAGAGTCATACGATGTCTAAGAGCAGATAATTCTTGTGATATATGAAGAGGTATAAACCTTAATAATTATAGCTGAAGATGGTTCGTGCTTTTCCTATTTGTCACTTGTTTCTCCTCCACGTATATTATCATGTGAATAATTATATAGGCTTTGGTAGTATTAGGCCAGGTTGAGGATTTGTGTATGTTATAGTATATTTAGATGTAGAGGTCCATTGCTGGAAAAATATTTTCTTTTGGGTTTGAGGCTAAGGCACAAATGAGTTCTTCAAATTCTAAGAGAGTCATTCTGGCTGGAATTATTGACGTTTGCTCTATTTTGTTAAAATGGAGAACCTGCCCATTTTTTGTTGGGATTTATTTGTTTGTATGATAATGTAGACTTGACACAAGCCTGTTTTTCTATTCTCCAACTTGGAGGGGAATTAGAAGTTTCGTGAAGCCTTAGTGAGCCTTATGTTTCGATCCAAGTGGAGTGGCAACTGTTGGGAAAACCAGTCTCATAAACAACAATCAAGATATTCACTGGAATGAGTATTTTCATGTTGACCAAGTTGAATTCACTATTAAGGACAATGATGGTTTTGAAGCAAAGCTCATACTAACTTGGTGATCCCTGTCCATAATATTTTGATTGGCGAAGAGATTGAAGACTTTCTTCCGGTGCTTAATTCCTATGGTAAGCCTTATGAGCCTAATTATGCTTTGAGGCTCAGTTCAATTTGTATTAAATAAACTTGAATCTGCCCATATATTTCGCATCCAATTGGAGGTGTATGATTTTAGCATTGAGATATGGATATAGGTTTTAAACTTCTGGATTATATAACACTTATATAACACAATCTATTTAAAAAAAAATCAACAACATATGTATAACTAAAAGCAGTTGCATGTAAGTTAGATTTCCATTATGATATTTGCATGAGATGAAATTCCAGGAACGATTCATTTTCAAATGTCCACATGCCCATTTATGACTAATGAGTGTGTGATATGTGTTATAGTTTTGTTTTCAAATAAGAGTATCTGTAAAATAGTAAAATATTATCGATTTCAATTACTAATTAAAATATTTTGTTCTTTATTCTATTGTGAATGTAAGGAAATATATTTGAGAACAATATAAAAAGAACCAAAAATAAATTAATTTTTGAGTTTTTTAATTGAAACTTAATTTTCTTATTTAAATTAAAGCACATTTTTAAAATTTTTAATTGAGACGTTAGTTAGTTATATATATATGTTTGTAATTTTTTATGAAAATGAAAGTTTTAAACGTAAAATTTCTTCCTCTACAAAACTGACCCAAGTAAATTCATGATGAAATATTTTATATATATTTGTTTTTTTCATTATATATTCATTATTTGTCTTTTAGAAATATGACAAAAACATTTATTATAAACACAAAAGGTAGAAAAATGCAATTCAAATAAGTTCTATAAATAATAAAAGTTGCATTTTTTTTGGAGAGAAAAAAAAATATAAGTCTAAGATACACTACATTATGTATAAATTGAGCTTGTGTAATTTTTAAAATATATATTTAGTTACAAAATTATAATGTTAAAAAAAAATTAGACTTGAACCTTTTTCTAAATGTCTCCATAAACAAACAAGCCATATTTATATAAAAGAAATATTTAGGTTGATATGAGACTTTTTGGAAGTGTTTTTGCAATACAAATACAAAGTTATTTCACCTTTTATGTATATTTAAATTCAGTAAAATTGATAATTAATTAAATAATTTTAATAATAATTTATTGGAAAGTTTGACAAACCTTATTTGCTAATTCTATGGATGGATGGACAAACTTACTCGATGTAATTTTATTCATGAAATAGAATTCAAGTTTTTACTTACAAATAACCATATTCGTTAATCTCTTTTCACTAACAAATTAAATGTATGTATGAAAGTCTTTTAGACATAGCATTAAAATAAAACTAGGTGTTCGATGTAGTATTGTTGTTTCTTTATTTCCAACAAGTCTAATAATAAAATAGCTTAAGTTTATCATTATTGTTGTTGATTATTTAGTTTGTTATTAATATTATTTATATTTTGATACTTTAATTAATTTTAAAAAAATGTATTATTTAAAATTTTGATAAAAACAAATAAATTGTTTTTGGTAAGTTTGGCAATATTACATCTTCATCATGTGTAATCAAGTCTAAAAAATATATAATTAATAATTAAAAGCATCACAATATGTTTTCATTTACTATATCATATTTCCGAAAACCACATTTTCATTAATTATCTAAAAAGTCTTATAATTTAAAGTTTCACAACACCCCATTTTCATTAATGTGACAACCATACATACCAAGAAAAAAAAAAAATTACTTTCTCCACTAAAGCTACCAACTACCACCAATATTAAAACTATACACATTATGTAATACTCTGCTTTCTTATTATAACTCGACTTTTAAACCAACATAACTTTTATTAAGTTTCTAACTTATTGCTCATATATTTCACTACTTACCATACACTATGGGATTCCTTAACACATTTACATGGTCTCGTCTGCATCAAACTTTAGGTTTAACTTTTGATTGTATGCAATGCGATCTTACACTAGGGAGTTAATTGGCACCATCTGGCTCCTAAATGTTGCACTTAGTCTAGGTTTATAGTGGTAACCAGTTGGATTTGAACCCGGGCCTTGCTCAGACAACTCTCACCACTTACCGATTGTCCTAGATCAAAAAAGACTTTATTGAACAGCTGTAGGATCGTGATGTGTTGCGATTCTGGATGAGCTCCGCTGTAATCTTCGCCGTGGGATGTAGATATATTTACGGTTGGCATTGGGGCGGGAGATGCATTATTATTCCTGCCAACCCTAGTCATCTTTGGCCTAATGTCTCTACGACTGAGCTGGGTAACTTGTTCCACCCAGAGATTTGTCTACTGCGGCGTCTTTGAGCTATGGCCCGCCTCCACAGTAATTCCACCAGATTACCAAGGTTTTCCATGATGTTTATCTCATGGAACTATGACATAGCACGGAGGGAATGCCATTATTGAAAGTGAGGTTTTTCTGTGCTATATTTTTTTGGGTCTCGGTGGAAGCTCATGTCCGACCATCTATTTTCTGTTCGGTAAAGATTTTCTTATCACTGGTGGTTTCTAGTCTCTTACTCGAGATTTACTCCTATGCATAAATTACAGAATTGTTGAAAGTTGTAGAGATAACAGTTATAGTCTTATCTATTATTTCCTCATTAGATTACTATGAATTCAGTCTGGTAACAGTAGTCTTGTTTACAGTGACCGGACCACTTAGCTTAATTTTTGAGTTTAACAGTAAATGAGGGACAACCTAGCTTAGTGTCCGAGTTTAATAGTAAATAAGGGACAACGTGTCTTGGACCAGGATTCTTCTAGCGTCGAAGGCCGACAGTCCTCTCTTCTTTCTTTAGTTATCAAGAATACTGCTTACAGGCTTATGAGAATACATTCTTTTGTGTTTTCACAGCATTCAGTGAATGCATATTAGTCATATAAGCACTGTTAAATATATTTAAATCTTTACTGATATATTTAAAGAACTTGAATAATAAAAAATAAAAGGATTGCTTTGCAGCTATTTTTCCTCAGCATACTCTATATTCACGGAGCTCATACAGATCTAATAGAATTTCATAGAGAATTATTAATATAGTAGACATTTACTCCATTCTTTCCAAACACAAGTCTATAGAATATTTACTGTTTCTATTACAAGTATAAAAATACCTGAGTGCTATAATAAAAGTATTACAGTGGTTAATCACAGAGAATAATACAGATCATTTATCTGGTTATACAGTTTGTAGTTGTGGTCCTTTAAACAAGGCGATTATGTTTTCCTTTTGCCCTCGTGCTCTGTTCTTGAAAGGTACGGGTAAACAGTGGATATTTCTACTATGGCTTCAAGACACCCAGTTAAGTAATGCTTTTTATTCGTCTCTAAGAGCTATGGAAAATATACACTCTCCATTTCTCCATGAAAGAACCCCTTCTCCTCACTGGGATTAGCCAGGTAACTGTTTCCAATTGTTCCCAAAAACCTTTAAATTCTTGAGAAACTTTTTACTATCAGCTTTTACTTTTTATGGAGTCACTTTCAATAAATGATTTATTATTTATAATTATTTACTAATGAAAATAACTTTTCAGCAAAACATTAATAGTTCCAGTCTTTTCTTAAAACTATTAATTAAAAAAATGTCTTTTAAGTAATTAACAACTAGTTATCATTTAATGCACATATCACAATTAATCGTCCTACAAAACATATGATTTAAAGTTAACTCTCAATAAATAAGCATCTCAATAAATAACCAACTTAATTTAGATCCCGAAAAATAAGGAGATGAAGAAAAAACAGCTCTCATTCCAAATATCAGAAAGAAACTAGCGTTTAAAACCAAAATAAAATACCCGGTATTACATGGACTACATTGATAAAATATTTATCGGCATGCTTATTGCAATCATGTGATAATAATGGGGGATTAGAAATGTATAATGCAATCAAAATCAAATTGCTTACGAGATTATTCATACAATCTAATCAATCCAAAAGACGATACACGAAAAGGTGGGTACAACATGAACGTGAATATTAAGAAGTCGCATAATTATATTTCGTATTGCAATAAATAACACCTAAAATATCTTATTGCCGCATAAATTGCTGCATTTAATTTGGCCGAAATACACTCTTCGGTGACCTAGAGAATGCTCGCTTTCCGCCATAGGTAAACTAAAGGATGTGTGGGTACAACATGAATGTGAATATTTAGAAGTCGCATAATCATACTTAGTATTGCAATAAATTACACTTAAAATATCTTATTACGGCATAAGTTGCTGCATTTATTTTGGCCCAAATACACATTCCGGTGAACTAGAGAATGCTCACTTTCTGCAAGGATTTCATTAACAGTTAGCACTTGATTGCTTCAATAATTTTGGTGAAAGTGCCCTTCTTTCCCACGATTTTAGAGAGACAGAAACCCGCTGCTTTGAGAAGTTCATTCCATTGTTTTTGGGTCCTTTCTCTACCTCTTGGCGAAAGATTCAACATAAGAGCATTTACGACTTTGCCAGATCCTATCAAGTCAGAATCATCAGTGATATCGAGGATAGACTCTGCTATTATTAGCTTTCCTTTATCTGGAACAGCCTGGTAGCAGTTGTTCAGTAGCCTGATGCAGTGTTCGTCGTCCCAGATATGTAGAAAATGCTTTCATTGACAAATCCAAAATAAACTTACAAATAAGGTGAAGGAGTAATATCTTTCACAGAGATATCAAAATTAAATATTAGTCACATAATTAACGTAACGTACAAATAAGATCTGCCAGATTAACAAACAATATTTCTCACCATCATAAAAATCGCATCTGCTGAGGGTACGCTATCCATCGGGTTTCCGCTAATGTGTTGTATGCCTGCATGAATGAGAATTATATTAGAGGAATACATGAACAACAAAGTGTCTAAATGGAATAAATAAAGATTTGTGGTTGTTTAAATACGAGAGTATAGATGCATTTTAAGTAATTATTTAACTATGAGTTTAATATGATTTTAATTAATTAAATTTGTAAATTTTTTAAGAGTAAAATATAATATGTTATTTTTATTGTTTAAATTGTATTTTTGAATGGTGATGATGATGATGGTGGTTAACGTTCACTTTGATTTAAGATTTTATTTCTATGCTCAAAAAGTTTGGAGAGAAGTCTCCCGAGCTCACTATAATTTTGACATCTTAAAAGGCTAGAAAGGTTGTGGTTGTACCCGGGGCACTCTAAGAAGAAGTGATTTTCATCGTGAATGTTCATATTCTCACAGAGATGGCAGATCCTTTCCATCCTAAAACCATGGTGTTTTAGGAACTGTCCAATGACCTATTTCACTATGTAGCTCATGAGAGTTTGTTGGGAGATATTTTAATCTTCTAGGGTGAGGTTGATGGCCTCCTTATAATATCTTAAACTTATGATCTAATATAAGTTTAGAGCTAAATTAAATTTCCTTAGGTGCAAATATCTTTAAAGTGCAAAATATAATGTATAAATTTGTATTGTTTAAATTGTATTTTTTTAATGTTATATAAAAAATATATAAACCAAATAAAACATTTTAACCATAAAAACTTATTTTTCATGATATATACACATTTTTTTATATATACATAAATTATTTTAAATGATATATAATATATACATAATTGACATTAAAATATTTTACATAACATGGACAAAAAATCATTTTATAAGCACAAATTATTTAACATAAATATTAAATAGTTTATTTAATTCTTCTATTCATTTTTTATTTACAATATGTGTGAACTCAATTGAAAAATAGACAAATTTACACATCCTCACTTAATAGATAAACGATAAAATGAGTCTCCCTACTCAATGAATTTCCACACTCACAATATATAATATATATTCAATTCACTTATAAAACATTTATTTTATTTTATTTTATTTTTATTTAAAAAAAACTATACAAACAAACTTACACATGTTTCATATTTCAAATCTCGACTAAAAAAATGAGCGTATTCTGAACTTATATGATTTTTGCATTGAAACAGAGAAATGGAAGACAGCTAGATATATAAAGAATACGGTAGCGAAACGGAAATGGTATTAGGAATACCGAGGAGTGTGGGTGCAGTTGCGATCACGTGAGCAAGATCATAATTGATGGCGTGGATATGAGGATATGCAGCAGTTATGAGACTCAACACTTCTCCGTGCCCTCCGCCCAACTCTACCAGCGCGTTGATGTCTTTGAAGCCATCGTAGGTAGCCAACATCTCCGTCATAACGACCTTTTTGAGGGACACCATGGCTACGTTGAAGATGCGGTTGAACTCCGGATCGATGGCTGTGTAAGTCCAGAAATCTTTGCCATTGCCACTAGAATTCTCGAAATGATCGCCACCATGAAGCACACATTCGTGAATATGGTCCCAGGCGACAACGAAAACTGGATGTGTTTGAAATAGAACAAAGGGAACGAGGCTTCGCGAATTAAAATCCTCGGAGATGAAATAGCTTTTGCTGAGATTGGTTAGGGCGTATTTCATGCTGCTGGGCGTATTAATTCCGTCGGTTGGCTTCATTGCCTGCACGATTCCCATTGTGGAAAGGTAAGTAAGAATGCGGGAAAGAGCGTCCACGTCGGGGGCTTCAGATGGGAGTTGGGCGGCGATCTGGTTTACGGAGAGAGGAACGTCGCGGCCGGTTCTCCAGATGATGTCAGGGATTTTAAGACGAAGGGCACATTTCAGGAGAAAGGGGTTTACTATGGAAAACGCCATGCTTAGGGCCGAACTCTGGAGCACCTCTTCGTCCTCCACTGGTTGGATATTCATATCCCATGCCTCTAGCAGGCCTTCCGTGTCCAGGGTTTGGATATCCATACTTTTCCCTTACCTCACCCGGATAGCTCTAATGCAAACGAATAGGGATGCCAAATATATATAATTAGTTGGTGGCCTCGTGTAATCTTCTATGTCATAAACTGGATTAATTGTTGTTCAAAAATTAAGTGATGATCTGCAATCAACATAAGCTCATAAGTGCAGTTACAGTTACGTATATGAATGAAAATATGAGTGATGATATTTTCACCTTTCCACTGATGACGTCTTTAATCGATACCCATTATTGAACACTCAACCACTGAAAAGTACAGTATTTAGAACTCTAACTTTGATGCCATAACTTGAACAAATTCATTGAACATTCGAGTATCTAAAACCATGACTGCACTTCCGCCTAATCTCTTGTGAAAATTTAACCCAAACTTTTGATGCCATAACTTGAACAAATTCATTGAACATTTGAGGATCTAAAACCATGACTGCACTTCCGCCTAATCTCTTGAGAAAATTTAACCCAAACTTGTGTTTCAAGTTGTTGGTATTTTGACGATATGCGAAATGCGACACACTGGTAATTGAAAGTTTGTTAATATTGAAAACCGTCACTTCAAATATACGTATCAATAAAATAACCGTCACTTCAAATATAAGTATCAATAAAATAACCAAGGGAAATATATGTTTAGAACAGATAGATACCTAAAAGGTTTTAAAAATTCAAATTTGAAATAAGTAGTCTCAATAAAGTATCAATAAAATAACCAAGTGAAATATATGTATAGAACAGATAGATACCTAAAAAGTTTTAAAAATTCAAATTTGATATAAGTAGTATCAATAAAGTATCAATAAAATAACCAAGTGAAATATATCTAGAACTCTAACTTTGATGCCATAACTTGAACAAATTCATTGAACATTTGAGTATCTAAAACCATGACTGCACTTCCGCCTAATCTCTTGAGAAAATTTAACCCAAACATTTGATGCCATAACTCGAACAAATTCATTGAACATTTGAGGATCTAAAACCATGACTGCACTTCCGCCTAATCTCTTGGGAAAATTTAACCCAAACTTGTGTTTCAAGTTGTTGGTATTTTGACGATATGCGAAATACGAAACACTGGTCATTGAAAGTTTGTTAATATTGAAAACCGTCACTTCAAATATAGGTTTCAATAAAGTATCAATAAAATAACCAAGTGAAATATATGTATAGAACAGATAGATACCTAAAAAGTTTAAAAAATTCAAATTTGATATAACTAGTATCAATAAAATAACCAAGTGAAATATATGTATTGAACAGATTGAAGTTTAAAAAATTCAAATTTGATAGAGCTAGATATGAAAACGAAGGGGAGACTTTGGGTAAAAGCATACATAATTCATAAGGTAGAGAAAAAATTGTTTAAAAACGTAGACCTTTTACATCCTAAGACAAACGCTGCAATAAGAGTTCAAAGTTGTTTTACCAATAGTCATTGACATAAATGATATTTATAATTTAAATTAAATAATTTTTTATTAAAATTTTGGTTAAGCATTTTGAAAAAGGATGGTCAACTGACATTCAATTCTTTTGACGTGAATTCATTCTGGTCTGTTTTGTTTGTAGAGTACCTTGGCCATTTATGGTCAATGGCGACGACTCCTCTAAACATTTCTATGTTAGGTTGCTCTTGACTCTATTACTTCTTGTTGTGCCTCTGCCCCTCTCTCAATCCTTGAGACATCCTTCACCCACTTGCTCTATGCTGCTTACAGCCTCACTGCTTGCCCTTCTCACTCTGTTCATTCGCCTAACATGCATTCTCATAACTCTGTCGACTCTATGCCTCGTTTCCATCATATGCATTGTCGTAGAGGCGGGGGCTAAGGTTTGCACGCCCGACCTCCCATCCCTGCAATGGCAGAGCGCTCTGTGGATTTTTCCTTGGCCATGGATGTGTCGGAGATTCTTGACCCTCACCACCTCTCTGCCCATATCTCTCTCCAAATTTTTGAAGCCTAGTCTCGCCCTTCCGGTTCAGGGTCGAGGAAGAGGACGCGTAAATAAACTCTCTCTCCCCCTTGCCCTCAGCAGCCTAGGAAATAGTGGCTCTGCCCGTCAAAACTATGGAGGATTCATCAGAGAGCGAAGGTAGAAACAATTCAGCAGAATGGGAAAAATAAGAAGCAATGGGCACTCGTTCCACCTCCACGTCTGAGTTGGAATGACAGCTCTCCAAGTCAGAGGACGAGCACTCCAATTATGGTTGCTACATAAAGGAAGAGCAACCTCCTCAGCAAATTCAGGATGCAAAGGACTAGAACGCCTAATGCCATGGTTCCTACCTTTCTAGCTTTTTCCAGCTTAATTATAGTTTCTATGCTTATTTAGATTTTGCACATCAAACTTGGCTATGGTTTTCCCTTAAGAAACAACTCCTATTATGTTCTGTACTCTGGTTTATGGGTTGGTTTCCCCCAAGAGGCAGCCTCACTTTTGTATTTTTGAATTTTCTCTTCCCACTGAAATTGCCTAACTTAACAATTCGGACTTGAAAGTTACGATGTACTTCGGTATTTTTTTATATCTTATAATAAAATCTAAACTTATTTAAAAAAAAAAAATTGATATTCAAATTATTTAATATTAAATATTTAATTTAATTATTAATAAAAATATATAATATCTAATATTCAATTTAATTATGAAAAAAATATATATTAAAATTCATTACATTCATTATTTATGAAAACCATATATAACCACTTTTTATTAATAATACCAATCATAACTCTCACAACATTCAAATAAATAAATTTAAAATATATTTTAAATCATTATAGACAACCTGAGCTATAGCTTTCAATACCAATAAACCTAAACTTATATATATATATATATATATATATATATATATATATATTCAAAATAATATGGATATTAAAATAGTTTGGTTATGTATTCCATTGAAATGTGGAAATATAAATATTATAATTTTTTTAAATTTATTTATTTTAAAATAATTTTAAAAGTTGTTAACAAAACAAGGACATTTAGAGTGAGATTATATTTTATAATATTTTAAAAGTAAAATTACCATTTATATTGAATTATAATATCCAAAATTAACAAAAACAAGTTCATTTAAAATAAGATTATGTTTTATAATACTTTTAAATAAAACTAATCAAACATATATATTTGTTTATAATAATTGAAAAAATATTTTATTTTTATTTTAATGAAAATATATTTTCACTCTATCTTAAAAGTTAGTGAAATCACACATCATCTAAATTATACCTTAAAAGTAAGTGATATATCATCTAAGTTATACCTTTGCAGGAATAAAAAATTAAGCAATATTTAAGATTTGACAATGTTTTTCTTAATATCTTATTTTCACTTTTCACCTTCACCCATATGTATGTTATAAAGATGATAGAGCCATATTATTTCCCTTTCGCATTAATCTATAAGTTAAAAAGATGAGAGTCATTATAAAGATGAGAGAGTCATATATATATATGAACTTTATTTTAATATTTTACTTTCCACCCATATGTTTTATAAATTTATTTCATTTCTCTTTCCGAGAGGTAATAGATAATGTGACAATTCCATCCATATTGCCCAAGTCAAGCCCATAGAAAATGCGATCGATAACAAACCACGAATGTCTACGAAATATTATATATCACACACCAGACTTCCCTCATAATCGAAGCGCTCTCGGTGAGGGAAATAAGGAAATGGAAGGTATCGATATCAAAGCATCGAATGGTGCAAAGCCGCTAGAGTGTTCTGTTATGGATATCCCAGAAGTGAACGAGGAAGGATTGCTACAGGCTTCGGCCTTAACAATGGCCCTTTCTATAGTGAACCCCTTTCTTCTAAAATGTGCTCTTCGTCTTAAAATCCCCGACATCATTTGGAGAGCCGGCCCCAGCTCTCCTCTAACCCTCCAACAGATAGCTTCCCAGCTCACCCCTGAAGCTCCCGACTTGGACGCCCTCTCCCGCATTCTCACTTGTCTTTCTAGCATGGGTATCTTGCGGGCGATCAAGCCAGCGGAAGATGACCTAGAAATTAAGGGACCAGTGGAGACCATGAACATGAAATACACGCTTACCAATCTCAGCAAAACCTACTTCGTCTCTGAGCACATTAGTTCCTTGAGCCTCGTTCCCCAGGTTCTCTTGCTAACTCACACTGCTTTCTGGCCAATGTGGGACCATATCCATGATCGGGTGCTTCATGGCGGAGATAATTTCCAGAATTCTAGTGGCGGCGGCAAGGATTTTTGGTCTTATGCTGCAGGCAACCCGGAGGCCAACCACGCTTTCAACGCAGCGATGATGTCCATCACAAAGGTAAATATGAAGGAGATCCTAAACAGTTACGATGGCTTCAAAGACGTCAACACGCTGGTGGACTTGGGTGGAGGGCACGGAGAGGTTATTAGTCAAATTATCGCTGTTTACCCTCATATAGATGCCATCAATTTTGATCTTCCTCACGTCATTGCAACTGCACCCCTCCGTCCCGGTATTCTTTTTGCTATCTTATTTGAGGGTATATTGAGCATAAACGTTTTTTGTCACTGTTATAAGAAATATATTGAAGGGATGAGTTTATTTATTAATCTCGAAATCAAATTGTCTATTGTTTTTTAAATCAAACAACTATATAAAGGATCAGATCTGTCCGATTTTCACTGTTATTAGAAATATATTTAAGGGATTAGTTTATTTATTATCCTTGAAGTCAGTTTGTCTATTGTTTTTTAAATCAAACAACCATATAAAAGATCGGATCTCTCTGGTATCATATCATGTATATCAGTAAAGATTTATTTAAAGTGCTGAGGTAATGTGAGCTGATGTAACATGAGCGGAGAGGAATCATATTTTTTAAAAAAATTTTAGAGTTCAAAATATAATGTATTGTTTTCATATTTTTAATTATTTTATTTTTATTTTAGAGAAGCATTTAAAAACTGGCAAACAAACTTACACATCTCCACATATTTTTAGTAAAATAAACTTTTTTTTATAAAATGAAATGAACCTCTCTAATCAATCAATTTAAAGTCTATTTAAATAATAATATTCAAACTATAATTATTATGATAAATACATTTCCATGGATTACTCCATTTATTAAGATAGTTTATCTTTTATTTCGAAGGTATAACACACATAAGTGGAAACATGTTTGAAAGCGTGCCCTCTGGAGATGCGATTCTTATGAAGGTGAGAGCTAGTCCATTATTTTTAAAAATCATTATGTTGTTATTGACCTGGATTTTGCAATAGTTTTTTCGTTTTTTACTAACGCGATTTTCCTATGGGTTTGTTAATATCCAAAAGCACATACTACATCTATGGGACGATGAGAACTGCGTAAAACTACTTAAAATGTGTTACAGTGCCACTTCTGGTAAAGGGAAATTAATAATAGTAGACGCAGTTCTAGATATAATCGAAGATAGTGATCCAGTAGGTTCTGGTCAGCTCATGGATGTAACAATGTTGGCTGCTTTTCGTGGAGCTAGAGAAAGGACCCAGGAACAATGGAATGAAATTCTACAGTCGGCTGGATTTTCTATCTCTAAAATACTGGGGAGGAAGGGAAGTCTTACTAAAATTGTTGAAGCACTCAAGTGCTAAGTGGTAAGTAGTTTCGTTGTATATGACAGGGGGTTTGCGTTCTTCCTATCTTTTAAGCTCAACTTCTATTTTAGTTCCGTGGTTGACCATAGAAGGTCAAACTCTATTTTCATCTTGCTATATTTTATGTAATAGGGTTTTTATTGTAAGATTTATGACTTTCATATATTGAATTTCCAATAGATGGTGTTTCACCTTCACACTATTGTCTATTTCAAATTCTGTGCTATACAACTCGTTGAGATCATTGCAGATGATGTGGTTTACAATTCGTTGAGAACACTCTTATGGATGCATGGCACATCTTCAGATGTTCATTATGTTTTTGAATATTAAGCTCTTATATGCACATTTTATGGCAAATTTTATGAATATTTTTTTCACCTCAGTAGAGGTGCTAAACTGTACTTAACAGTGTTTTATAGCTTGTAACTAAACTAAGCAGAAATCGTTACATCTACATAATATATAGTCCCGTGGATGGCTCTGTAACACTAGTACCAGTACCAGAGAAAAAAGGCTTCTAGTGTAAGTTCAAGGGATCCAAATATAGTTCAAACAGTTTTTCGTGTAAATGTAGGAAAGATAATGTCAATACAGCCACATTTAGGAAAGGATTTTTTTTTTAATATAGCTGGGTGTGATTAATGTGTACAAGTATTATAATAATTTTTTTGGTAGAAGGTATGCAGGTTATCAAAATTATTTAAGGGGTTGCACTTGTTTTGGGTCACATTAACATTTAGATCATCAAAATTACTTAAAGGTTGAATTTAAGTTGAACCAAACTAAATCTAGGTTAGATTTAAGTTAAACAACACTAAACTTTGAGGATAGATATTTTTGTACTAAATAATTTGTGTCATAGAACTTAATTCATTGAGGTAGAGGTGGATATTGGGGCATATATATATATATATATATATAGTTAAGAAACCAAAATCTAGGGATATTTTAACACTCAAAATCAATTGGGGATGACACTTATTTGGAGCCACACAACCCTGAACACTATATTTTTTGTACCCATGTAGCTTATGTACTTGAGCATAATTGGTTATGACAAGTAGCTTAGGCCATTCCAAACCTTAACACTATATTTTTTTGCACCCAAGGGGTTTATAATTGGAACATAATTATTTGTAATATAGGTTTATATTGGTGTGCATGGAAATAAAAATATTTTCACTTTGTTAATAAACATTAGATAAGAAACCATGACTTAGGGGCATATAAATATTTTAAATAATTTTTAGATAGAAAATGATCTAGCTTGACTAACCCTCAAAGATGAGTAACCCTTAAATATGAATTGCTAGTGTAATAAAACTTTCAACTATTATCCGAAGATGCTTCCATAAGTTTTGGCTAAAATCTCATAAAAACTAAATTTTGGCTATATATATATATATATATATATATATAATTTGTTAGAAACCAAGATAAAATTGAGAGGAGATGATTCAGTATTATAACAACCATTTCCAATTTACACATTTCAATTTATTTAGAAACAATTCATTTAAGAAGCATCATAAATAAACATATGAATAAATCATCAAAACTATAATTATAATTAGTATATACATGTGCAATATATTGAGACCCCAGATTTATGTGGAAACCCAAAAAGGGGGAAAACCACCAATATTTTATTTATTTCTTTATATAAATGCACTCCTAAACTTAATGTTATGTTATGTTGTCTGGTACCATCTAGAAGGAGGCAACTACTCCATAATTTGCAAAAACCCAAGTGTATATGCACCAACCCCTATTTTTTTTTCTACCACCAACCAACAGGAAGAACCAACTCCATAATTCACAAGCCACTACTTGAAGGAGGCACTGACCCCCAAGTTTTTTTTGAAGAACCCACCTGAAGGAAGCATCAACTCCCTTATGTGTAGGATCCAACCTACTGAACCATGCATATAACCTTTTCATTCATTTTCAAACATAGATCTACAAAGCCTCTCTATCATACATACATAGATCAATTCTCTTTTTTTTTTTATCACAACATCACCACACATTAGATACCTCAAGTATTTTTCATCTCTCTGCTCATACCCTTCCACTGCTTTTACATATTTTGAGGAGCATATATTCTTAGTTGATTTTTTATTTATATATTTATCAATTAGTTTATTTTCAGTTATGTTCTAGATTTAAATAATGTTCACAGTGATATTGAATCAATTAATTGTTTTGTATTCTTAACTGGTCATTCCACTTTCATTAACACTACTACATTGATGTTTTACCTTTGTACTCCATGCCATTTTATTTATTCCTGTGTTAATCTAGAACACTAAATTTTAATCCATGCATAGAGCTATTAGTTAATACCTCAAAAAAAAAATTTACAACAATTCCTTGCTCTTAAATAATGGTACCTAACACATATGGTCGAGGTATGAAGTTAGGGATTATCCCTTTTATATCCTTTTCATGTTAACTACCATGGTCATTGAACTAAGAGTTTTCCTTTGATAATATCACTATAGACTGTATCATTTCAAACATCCTTAACTATTTGATTAAGTTCCTATAACACCAAATTTAAAATGTGTCACATCGCTAATACATTAACAACTTATTTCATGAGACCATGGACATAGAATCATGGGATAACCTCTAGAGGACATCAAGCCTCCTTCATTGGCAGTTATTTTCCAATATAAAATCGAGTCTAAACCATCTTCTTATGCACATAGGGGTCTTAGTGTTTGCATGGCTCAAAAATCTCCATTCCCTTAGCCTTTTGCACATAGGAAACACATGCACAAAGCCCAAGACCTTTCTTTTACCACTAAAGGTGATTAAGATGACAATTTGGTTCATTGCCACAAATCCGAAGAATTTTGACTGGAAATTTACTATTAGTAAAAGCATTCCATTCCCCAAATTTTATCTCACATCATCCTCCTAATTTATGAACATCCTTATACCTATGGATCGAGACGTGAATGTTCATATCACCTAATGGAGATTTCGCTATCTCAAGTTTTTTGTCTAAAATAACTATACTCACTCTAAAATCTCTGGCAACAACTTTCTTGATTTGTCGAGCCAGATGAGAAATTTTCATGCCATATGAAGGAAATATATCCATATCTTAGATTACATCAGCAATAGTGGTTCTCCAGTTAAAAATATAGCATATACTTTCAATGGCTGATGGTATCATGACATGTCATCACAAGGTCATGTGTCTTTTGATGATTGGTGCTAGGTGTTACCTAGATATGGCCCACTTGTCTGCCTAAAAATTCAAAATTAGATGCCATGTGTCACACTCTTAGGGTTCCACATCAACACTCTACCATGTAACGTACCAAATCATAAGTGTCAACCAATATGCTCATGCCAACTGTTTTTGTTCCATGTCATATTCTATGGAGGAAGATGCCCAAGGGTCCTTTGTTTCTCAGTAGATTCCTTTGTTAACATAAAAGGATAGAGGCACGAAATCTATGACATATACCATTATTGGGAAGAATATCTATCTTCAGTATTTTGTTTCATAGCCCACCCATTTCCAATACACAACACTCCCTCCACCAACCAAACATCTAGGGTGCAAGACATGAAATTTCACATTATATGTTGGATAATTCTCCATATTACACATTTGTCATTAATATTTTTGTGCCCTATCAACCCTTTTTACTTGACCTTCATCCATGCTCCCAAGGCACGATGAAATATTTGAATGAATGAAAATATAACCATATGTTCATAGGAATAAAGAATATCATGTGTGATCTGTCAACTCTAGGACCATGATACTACTAACATTCAATTTTGATAGAAAATGATTGAGGAAAAAATGTTAATATATTCAAAATATAATGAGAATTCGTCCATCACACTCCTTCTGTTAAGCCTAAATGGAGATTCTTTCGAACCTTTTCGATCTTCAAACCTTAATATCTCCTGAACACTTTGGATTTTTTCAGGCTTCCATATACCATTGGAAAGGTCCTTATGAGGCCTATCCATTTGACCACTTTATAAAAGCATATAAGCTAATATGTTTTTCCTAAACTGCCACCAAATATATGCTTCATCCTTGAAAATTTTTGACATCAATCACGACACTCTTTGACATCCCTGATAATGCATTTCTCAACATTACCCTACTAACAACTTATTTTTCTCCCTACGGTTAGAACCTCGGAGACATGATGTTGGTTGACATTTTTCTGGCCCTAAGAACTTCTTTTACCAGTCATGACACCCAATTTCATGGATTATGGTTTATGCATATGAATGGAGCCTTTTAGTCACTAAACGCATGCCTTATGCATGTGACTGGAATTGAGTTTTCCCTATTCTGTGCATGCAACCACGAAATCATTCTAGAGTTTTGTGGTTCCTAGGAGATCAGTTCAACTCATCATATATTCAATCTCGCCATGACTTATCACTGAGAACATTTCATAACTTCTTGTTATCCCGAGCGTCTACATTCAACCCCTTCGGAGCTCTCTCCATCCTATTTATACTAGACCATCTAAGAGGGTGAAGCTAGCCACATTGTGGTAATTGAGATTGAGTATTGACATCATGTTTATGGTGATATACAAAGTTTTAGAGTGATTCCTTGAGGCCTATGGTGATATATTTTTTGTTCCTCATTGGTATTTTCTTGTTGTATTGGGGGAGACTCTATCAGGATTTGGAGAGGTGACCTGGGTGAAGGTATACTTGTATTTTGATTTTTTATCAATAGAAATCTATGTTCCTTTCCTCTATTTACATGTTTGGAGAAGTTATATATGTTAATTATATGATTTTAAGAGTTGACGATCTTCCACGAAAGATCACTTGTCATCCTCGAGTGTTTATCGTTCAGTGTAGGTGTTTATATCAAGTGTAGATGAAGAACACTTGAGTGGAGCATGAATATTTTGCTATGAATCAAAACCCTTCATCAACCTATGAGGAGCCCATGTGCATTCTCTTTCCCTTATAAAATGTAGAATTAATTTTTTGTTGCATGTGTGCGCATTGGGTTGGGATTTGATTTCCTATCCATCAACCATTTTTCTCTTGCTTTATCATTATCTTATGTAGACAAAATATCATAGAGCAATAAATCCTTGCATGTAAATTTCATTGCAACGTATCCACCTTTGGCATTCATGAAAACACCATTAATATGTTGGTACATATCATGGAAGATCCATTGATGGAAACTTCAACTCCTCTACTTGATCATTCTTCTTATTTGTTGTTTTTTTCATTATCCCCCTTTATTTATGTGAATTAGCTCTCCCCTTATTAAGAACCACAAATAATATTTTCAATGTTTGCTCATTATCCCTTTTCACATCAATGGAGAAGGATTCCACCCTAGAACTAATATCCCCCTATGATTAAATTCTTTTGGTGAACCTATTAGCTCCCCCTTTTTTTATATTTATTATTAAACTATCCCTTCTATGATTGGGAAACTTCCTTCCTTTCATCTGGAGAATATTTACATAATAGAGGATAGAAAAATTACTCTCAAGAATTATCTTCAATATATAGATGGTTATCGCTCTAAGGCTTTGCTGAATATATCAATAACCTACCCTTTTGTGGAAATGTACTTTAATCTCACAACTTGATTTGGAACTTATTCTCTAATAAAGTGGTGCTTGATAGGAATATACTTGGTATTTTAATGTGGAACATGACTATTAGATATGTTGATGTCACTTGAGGTATCATAGATAATGGGAATGTGATCATTATAAGCTACGATCATATTATATAAGGTTTTCTTCATCCAAAAATATGAGTGCAGTTAGAAGTTATTGCAATGTACTATACCTGAGCAATAGAGAGCAAAATAGATATATGTTTCTTGCTCAATCATGCCACTAGGCATCCACCAAGAAGGAAATCACCTTCACTTCTGTTTTTCCTATCATCGACATTTCCATCCCAATATACATTTGTGTTTTCAATAAGAATTTTTTACATCTACGATACTATAATTTATAACCCATAGTGGCTCTTAAATATCTAAGAATTGTGTTTTCCACTAGAAGATCACTAAAATCTTCCAAAAACACCAAGACCTTGCATAATAACACCAAGAGTAAGATTCATGAATTTCTCATGTATATTATCAGCCAAGAATTGTCTATAATTATACATGAATGTTGGCTGATGATATTTATTGAAGATGGAAAGAAAACCAAGGATAGGTTCATCCACAGTCTTTCATCTGGATATCTTAGCAGGTAAGAAAGAAAAAAAATGCAATGTTTAGAAGCTTCAATAAATATAGAATATGGGTAAATCTGGATTCTTTTTAGGTAATTCAACATCTTAAGGCAAGAAAATCTCAAATATTTTAGCTCTCTGTGGAAAAGAACTTATGATATAGATCCATAAGTTCAGCTGGTGAAAAATGGTAGAGTGAGTCTGATGAAGGGATTAAGAACATCTGTTTAATGGTTTCAACAGAGATGGTGATCAAAATGTCTCCATTTTGATTCATCATTGTTATTTTCACAGGGTCATATTTGGTCTCACACCAGATAACCAGGTTAGGGAATTCATATGTTTTTGGGAAGGTGTAGAAAGGAAGCAATGACTCCCAGAATCTAATGGGATCTTGTTTGTCAATGTATTTTTTCTTTAGCCAATAATGTAGTTCATTAAATTTTAACACACAATCAACATCTGCAATTTTGAATAGGGAATCGGCCAAGGGACCATGGTCAAAATCGGTTGGGACTGTGGCAGCAGGGGTTTCTTCTGTGTTTATCCTTTTGGATTTCCCCTTTGGGGCCATACTAATAGACAGAAGAGGATAGAAGAGGAGAAAGGTGTAGTTGACTGGAAAACAGAGAGCAAGTTGGGCGTAAATGGTGATAGATGAACAATATGAAATGTAGAGGACTGTGTGCGAATGTTTAACCTACAAGAAACAGTGAAAAATTATATAAAAGTGACAAAGATAATGGCTCAGGTTTATTTATACCTGCAGGGTCTGGCTAACAGTTTTCAGGTAATCGTAGGGACAATAATGTTGATTGAAGCGTAGCTGTGATGTGGAGGCTAACAGCCTGGGAGCAGAGGCTTACCGAGCATATAGAAGGCATAGGATATGATATATTGGCAATGACTATAATGATTTGATAATGAGTATGGTAGGTGGCAGTGTATGATTAGACGGAGGGTAAACGATGAAGAAGTGAGGGAAGAATGATTGTTGATAGAAAATAGAAACCACTGCAGTTTTCAAAGGAGGTCGAGAGTGGTTTCTGGTTTTCATTCGGTGGGGGGGGGGTGTCAAATGATAATATAGCACCATGTATGCATTTAGCGCCAACTATTAAAACTGTTTTTCGGACGCACAACCCACACAAACCCGCCCCCCCCCCCCACTTACATTAACGGAAAATGGCCAAGGGGGTGCAAACTCTCCCTTCGTCGTTGATTTGGGCAGAGGGCATATCAACCGTAGATAAATGCATGCTTTTTATCAAACCTAACAAGACATATTTTTCATTTAGCGACTTAGGATAAATTTATATGCACCTAACGTAAAATTTGATGTTTGATTAACCAAAAACTATGATTATGCCTTTTGAAAGCTTTTTAACCATAATCAAATGAGAATTAAGCATTTAATGGCACATTTTAACAAGTTTCCTTCATTTTATCCATTTTTCTTATCTAAAGCACATTTTTCTTTTCCTTTCATAAAATTTTAATGCCTTCATTATTTAGGGAAATCAACCACTAACATTTTATTTGATATGGACTTGTAAAATACTCATAGTCCTAACAAGTTTTATTATTTTTTATTTTTCTTCTCAATCCATATCCTAGCTTAACATTTTTAATATATTTTTTGACTAATATACTCTTATCAAAACCAAATAATGTTACAACATCAACTCCAACTGGGGATTGCTTCTTCCTGTGAGATCCACAGAACAAGAATATTCAAGTGCCTTCTCCTCGGGCTATGGTGTCTTTGCTGTAAACAAAATAAAACATAATTGAAAATTTTTAAAAGAAAATGGTAATTTACAATGATGATCTTCCTCAGAATCTTCAGTACTAAATGTAGTGTTTCAGGAATTTTCCATTAACAGGGAATGTAGAAAACTGTCACTCCAAATTTTATAGAATGAATGTATTATTGCCTTTGAATTCAACAATGCTAAAAGGCCTAAACCACAGATTATCAAATTTACCATGTTTTCCTCTATCCTCCCTCCTTGCATCCCATCTCAATACTATATCTCCCTCTCTAAAGTCTCTTTCCCTGGCCTTTCTGTAAAAAAGACTCTTGATTTTATTTTGATATTTTCATAATTTGTACTGAATCTTATCTCTATTTTCATTCAATTCAATAATTTGATTTATCCTTCTACAAAAATCATCATGTTCATCAGTAGCCTCTTGTAAAAATTTAAGAACAAGAAAAGTCAAACTGATTGGAAAAATGGCCTCTTTTCCATAGACTAGTTGGAATGGAGATTTACCTTTTTATCTTTTGGGAGAAATTATGTTTGTCCAAACTACATAGATAAGATGACTATACCAATTCTTCTTATTCTCTTCTAGAGTATTTTTTATTACCTTTGCTAGGCTCGTTTTGGATGATTATGCAAGACCATTTCCTTGATGATCATAAGGAGTTGAATGATGTAATAAAATCCAATATTTCTGGCAGAATTATATCATTATTATACTACTAAATGTTGTTGCATTATCAGTCACTATTTTTTGAGGGAAACCAAATCTAGAGAGAATGTTTTTTCAATAAATTTAATTACTATTGCATATGTAGCATTTCTGACAGGAATATCCTCCACCCACTTGGTGAAATAGTATGTGGCAGTCAAAATCCACCTGTGCTTATTACTTGAAGTTGGGTGAATTTCTCTTATAAAATCTAGTCCCCATTGAAGAAATGGTGTTGAGACAACTATTGGAGCTAATGAGAGAGCTGCTAGTTTTTTCTTACCAGCAAAGCTCTGACATTGAATGCAGTTTCTCACATTTTCTCCTACTTGTGAAAATAAAGTAGGCCAATATAAACATTCCCTTAGTATTTTATATGTTGTGGCTCTCCAAGCATAGTTTCCTCCACATACCCCTCCATGAAATTTCTCAATGATTCCTTCAGTTTCAGTTTCTGTTAAACAAAGTAACAAAATGTTGAGAGTATCTTTCCAATACGAGTTGGAATTGATAATACAGTATTTGATAGATTTCAACTTGAGTGTTTTTCACTGAATTCTTGAAAATTGAATAGGACACTCAAAATTGATCAGAAAATGTACAATATCTACATACCAATCTGACAGTAAAAACTCTTTATCAATGTGAATAGGAACTGTTTAAGTTGAAGGAGAAGGTTCTTGTGGGTTCTTTCCTTGAGAATCTTTGGAAGGTTCTTCTGGGTTCCTTCCTTGAGAACCCAGAGAAGGTTCTTATGGATTCTCCCCTTCTGCATTTAAGGAAGGTTCTTATGGATCCTCCCTTTCTAAATTTAGAAAAGGTTGTGTATTCTTTTTAGAGATTTCAAAAACATAATTTATGCCTAACACTTTGCAATTGGATTGAGATAACAATTTAGCTAAACCTTGTCCGTTTACTAACTTAGTGGTTTTAATACTAAGGTCAAACTCAAGGATTTGGGTGATCCACCTTGCTCTTCTTCCATTAGTGTTTGGTTGGGTAAGAACATTTTTTGCAGCACTGTTAGGGACATAAGCAGTAATGGATGAGTGAAGTACATACACGCTGAAATATTTTAAGGCTTGAACTAAGTCATAGGCATGTTTTTCAATAATACCATACTTGATTTCAACATCTTGCATAACCTTACTGAAAAATGCTATGGGCTGATCATCAAAATATTCATTTTTTGTAATAGAACAACAACAAGGATGGTTTTAGAAGGAAAGGAAAATATACTAAAGGTAAGGAATAATTTGGGCTGGGCAAGGTATGAGCTTAAGAAATGGCCTTCTTGATTTGATCGAAAGAATATCTAGTAGGAATAGTCCATTTAAATTCATGATTCTTTAAAACAATATCAGTTATGTCTTTAACTATTTTAGCATAGATAGGGATGAATCTTCTCAAGAAGTTAATTTTACCTAAAGATGCTTGGATCTCTTTCTTATTTCTTGGAAATGGTAATGGTTGAATAGAAAATACCCTTTTAGGTTCTATCACGAATCCTTGTTTTGAAATGATGTGTCCCATTCAATTTCTTTCTTTTATTGAAAACAAAAACTTCTTAGGGTCGAGAGATATTCTAAACTTTCTACACCTGTCAAAAAAACTTCATCAAATGTTTTAAATGCTTTTGATCTGAATTAGAGAAAAAAATGAGATCATAAAGATAAATAACAACAAATTTATTCACGTTACCAACAAATGCTAAATCCATACCTATTTGGAATGTTTCTCCTCCATTTGATAACCCAAAATTTCTTCCTACGATGATCTGCCATCTTATAATTAAATATATGATTGAAAATATTAAGATGATATTTCAATTTTCGATGGATGACACCTTTAATCAATACCAACTTACTGAACACTCGACCATTGAAAAATTATTAGTATCTAAAACTCTAACTTTGATGCCATAAATTGAACAAATTCATTAAACATTTGAGTATCGAGAACCATGATTGAACTTCCGCCTAATCTCTTGAGAAAATTCAACTGTTTGAGGTTGTAGGTATTTTTTCGAAATATATGTATTAATAAAATAACCAAGTGAAATACATATATCAAACAGATAGATATCAGAAAAGTTCATAAAATTCAAATTTGATATCACTAGATATTAGAAATAAGCTATTTTTTCTATTTAATAATTTGAATTTTTTTCTTAATAGATTTTTGTCGTGACGTAATGAATTCAAATTCCAACATCATAACTAGACGTACAGAATTTGTCAGAAAAAATTTAAAAATTCAAATTTGATATAACTAGATTTTGGAAATAAGCTATTTTTTCTATTTAAGAATTGAAATTTTTTCTTAATAGATTTTTGTTGTACATTAAGGAATTCAAATTCCAACATGATAAAAAATTTAAAAATTCTAATATGATATAACTGATATTTGAAATAAGATATTTTTTCTATTTAAGAATTGAAATATTTTCTTAATAGCTATATCACCTTTGTTACAAAAATTTTATGGAGTGAACACTATGAGAATATTGAAGAACCCTGTCATAAAAGCTGGGTCTTTTCCATAGTTACCAAATTTGAATACGAATTCGAATTCAATTCGATACGGAAACAATTTGACACTATAAAATTCAATATTGAGAAAATTTGATAATATACATCTTAAAAGTATTATTTTTTTTTGAAAATTTAAAAACAAAATAAAATGAACTAAGATTATATTCAAAACTTTAAATAAATTTCATTAAATTTTCCCCATTTATGCTTACTTATGTCCAATATTAATCTTTTTGTTTATTTAAGATGGTCTAGAAATACTAAAAAAAAAAATGCATCAAATTTACTTGTATTACATATTGGAAATGTTGGAATATGTAATCCCTACTTGTCTTTAGTTGTGACTTTCTATGTATAGAGTTTGTTCCTATTCCATAGGAGTTAGCTAAATCTAGGTTCCTTGTTTGGTGTGAGGTTGAGATATTCTCTCAACCAACTTATTGTGTGTCCAAGATAGCTTCCCTATCTTGAGACAATACCTCATGTATATATGTAACTCTATTTGATTAATAGAATGCAATGTCCATGCTCAATTTTTATCTTGGTATTAGAGCCCATACGGGCCTCGACCTCGGCCCCTCCTGGGTTGAGGGAAATAAAAGTATATTGTGTTTTAGTTTTTTGGCTGTCCATTTGTTTGGGCGAAGGTGTATTGGAGCAGCGATGCGCTCATCATTGAATGTGTAAACAACGTTGGTTTGCAGGGGCTGGATTAACGGTGTTTGTTGTGTTTCTAGTTTTGCTACCCATCAGCAATACTCCTATAATTTCCAGTATTGTGCTTGAAAACCATGGCATTGGGCCTTACATTCTCTCAAGAAAACTGTAGAAGCTTTCTCTCTCGGTCCGACAACCATGAAGGAAAGCTATCTGATTCCATGAACATGAACCTGGAGCCTTCATTATTAGATAACAGGTAGTGATTGTGAATCGAATTCAATGTTGCAAAATACTTGAATATAGCCAATGAATTGCTAACCAAGTGAGAGATATTTATAAGCTCGAACTACAAATTCTGTGTGAGATTGGTACCCTAAGAGCTATCAAGGTAGGTGTATTGTTTCGTTAAGGCAGCGCTAAGTAAAGTATCCAACTCACTGAACTTCTCAGGTGCTGACAAACAACCTGCGTTCTTTAAATTGGATAGTGTCTCAGACAATTTCTCCACTGTTTCATCGAATAAATCGAGACAATCTTGCAGAGCACCGCATTTTCTATGGCTCATACTGTGTCGATTCGACATCGTCTGAGCTTGGGACGCTAGTGATATCATTTTTTCTTTTTCGAGCAGTCTTCGAGCAATGCTTTCCTCTGCCTGTGGTTGTGGGTGGTCGAAGACCTGCAGTGGAAGCATGATCGGCAGTGTGGTGGATTGGTCCGACTTGTGATGGTGGTGGTCGAGATCACTTCTTTGATCGATGCCTTTGTGACTGAAATTTCCGGTTTAACTACGGATATGTGATAGCTCTTATCCATTGACTGGTGCAAATGAATCTGAACAGGATAATGGGGATGAGGATGATGATCAGATCACTATTCATCACACTGCAAGTGTTGGTGATGTACAGGGATTGAGTTTGTCCATAGAGCATCATGGTGGAGCTTTGCGGAGTGTGGACGAGAAAGAATGAGCGCAGAGTGTGACGATTCTACCTGTTCATGTTGTGGATCTACCCATAGCACCAGTGGTTCTTGTTCGTTCATGCTTGTGTGTGCAACGAAAGTGTGAGAGTCCAGGGAGTGAAATGTTGTGCATACAACATCGATTTTTCTTTTTGGTTAGTGGATCTTGGAGCGGTGATGGTTTTGGATGTCGTTTTCACAGAAACCTACGATATTGTCTGTGTGGTGAATCAATATGAAAATTTGGCATTGCCTGATTTAAGGAGTTTGTGCCTTGAGAAAGAAGATCATATCTGTTCTCCTTGTACAATTGGTAGACTTGCATATGCTGAGGGTCCAGACGACTCGGGACTGGGGGAGAAAAATACAGTAGAAGAGTTTGGTGTCAATTTCTTTGGCACATTGAACATAAGCTTGGGCATACTTGAAGAACTATGGTGAGGCTCGTTTAGCCAGTTCATGTTCTCGTATAGTTTCTTGACGCTTGATTTCTATGTTATTGATGTCAAGGTTTTGTTGGATGCTGCAAGTTACAAAAAATTATTTTGTATGTTAATATGTCATTGTTGAGTATATTAATATGTCATGTAATGGTATTTCTGGTTGTCATTGAAGTGACACTAGCCTGAACAACTATTGTCACAATTATGAGTGTATGTTGGAAATGGTCACTCCAACAATACACAAATTTGTAGGAAAATTATTAACTAAAAGATATATATTAATGACATGACAGTGAATATGGCAGCATCAGAGATTGGAGAGTTATGGAAAATTGAGTTAGTGTGTGCCCAATGTGATCACGGGAGTAGATTGTGATGGAAACAGGCAAGTTCAAACAAAATTCTTGAGGTGACTTTGCTTTTGTAGAAAGCACATAGAAATTCGGTTGCTTGTTTGAAAGATGTTAAGAGATTGCAGATCTGCATGTTCAATTGTGAGGAGACTAGCTTGATAGTGGGTCTTCACTTTTGTATCCTTGCAGCGAGCATGAGGAGGCATGCTTGGAAGGAGTCAGCCTTGATATTTTCAACACAAGAAGTAGAGTTACGCTGCGATTCCAGGGGAATTGGATACTAAAACGAGAACCTTTTTGTGTAAAATCATTGAATTTTATGCATGTTGACAGTGAATTTGTGGACGACAGAGGATCAGATCGTGGAGTCCTGGATTCTTGTTTTGAGAGGAACAAATTTTATTGTTTTTATTTGCGTGGTTGTGAGTTCCTATGTCTGGATCATCTATGCTGGAATGCACTGCTTTGAGACCAGTTTAAAAGTCGTCAATCTGTTTCTTTATCAATGGACCCCTCTGAGGTATCGTTGGAGAAGAATGGTTGTTGTTGTGTTCGGGAAATAGTGATATTTTTGCAGAGACAGAGAAATTTGATGTTCTTAATAATTTGAAATTTTTTTTTTTTTTCTTGAAATCATGTTTAAAATTATTGACCCTTATTGAGCCTAGCTAACTCAATGTAGGTAAAATCAATTTGTTAGAATTTGTGACTCTAACAAATGACAGGTTAAGCATGGAGTTCCAATAATTTATTTGACAAAGAAAAAGATGCCCAGGATATGAACAATGAAAAGATGAGGTGCAGGAGCATCAACATCGATTATGATGGACACCGAAAGTGAAATTTTTCTTTGTGTGATTTTCTTGGAATAAACTCAATAGCATGCTATATTATGAGTCACACATTTTAATTATAAGCAATTCTAGGATGTTTTTTTTGTAGTGGTCTTTGTAAAGTATGTACCAGATAACTCCAAGAGTTGGAGTTGTGTTGTAAGCTTTGTAAGAAATGTGTATCCCCATAAAGTTCATGGTAATCTCAAAACAAATTTGTAATTATAGGTTTCTTGTCAGCCAAAAACCATTTTGCAGTGTCGGTTTGTGGTCAGCCAAAAACCATTTTTCAGTGTCAATTTATGGTCCACCAAAAACCATTTTGCAGTGTCGGTTTGTGGTCAACCAGAAATCATGTGTAACAGTGAAGTGGACTAGAAACAAGTGTGTGCCAGTGTTCACCCATTGATGAAGAGATCCGGTGAAAGGTCACCGATGAAGAAATCTATTAAAAGGTTGCTGATGAAGAGATCCGGTGAAAGGTCACCGATGAAGAGATCCGATGAAAGGTCGCCGATGAAGAGATCCGGTAAAATTTTATCGATGAAGGAAGATATCTAAGATAGATCTACTGCTAGTGAGAGTTCACCAATGAAGGAACAACATGGTTACGGGTCATCCATTAAAACCCACATTGGAGGGGGATCTATAGATACAGGTACATGTATGCAGTGATAATGGTTGATAGAACCATGTATGCGAAGGAAATCCTACGAGACTAGCAGTTGAAGCTGTTGGTACCCATGGATTCTGGTGTATGGCTGCTCCTTTATAAGGACGTCGAAATATCCTTTTGTTATGTTTGACCACAACTAGATTTTGCAGATGGATATTGAGACAAGTAGTCATTAAGGGGGTGTGTTGGAATATGTAATTTCTACTTGTCTTCAGTTGTGACTTGCTATGTATAGAGTTTGTTCATATTCCATTGGAGTTAGCTAAATCTAGGTTCCTTGTTTGGTGTGAGGTTGAGATATTCTCTCAACCAACTTATTGTGTGTCCATGATAGCTTCTGTATCTTGAGACAATACCTCTTGTATATATGCAACTCTATTTGATTAATAGAATGCAATGTGCATGCTCAATTTTTATCTAGAAAAACATGTAAGCAAAATATAATAATATAAGTAATAAAAATTCAAAGCTAGAGTCCAATGAAAAAATTAGATATTAATTATTACTATTAATTAAATATTATATTAATTATAGGATTAAGTTGATGTCTACACACCAAGAAATTTATTTAATATGTGGAGATTATTCATTGTGATGAACAAAAAAAAATGAAATCTTGAAATAAAATTACATAACAATAATATTCATTTTACAACAGACTCCAATATCCAACATTTTAAAAACTATTATCCAAAAAAATAATAAAAATAAGAAAAATATGTTTCAACATTTCTACAATTTTTAAATATAAAACTTAGTTTTCTTATTTACAATGTTTTATATGAAACTTAATGTTTTTTTTTAACTATTACCTTTTTCTTTGCCATTATAATAAGAAAACTATTATGTTTTTACTTACCATGTTATAATAAGAAAATTATTATCTTTTTCTTTACCATGTTATTATAAGAAAATTTCTACTTTTTAAGTACTATTTTTTAATATAAAATATTGCTAATTTTTAAATATTATTCTTTTAACATAAAAAATTTCTCAAATTAAAAATGTAGAAAAAGTAGAAACTATTGATTTTTATCTTTTTACTATAATTTTTTTTATTAATTAAAATTATGTACTTCTCTATCAACGAATTATTAAATGAATGAATCGAATTCATGAATTTTAAAATTTATTTGGTCAGTACAACCGAACTTGGTAACTATGGTCTTTTCTATGAGGGTATTTCCATAATGAATTTATATATGAACACATGGTCTAAATTGAATATTTGAACATCCACTTCTGTGTCAAGGGAAGAGAACTAAATTTACGACGAATTTAATCTAAAATATTTCTTTTGTTCATTTTTATCTTACTGTACAAAATATGTTGCAATCAATTACAAAGCATGAAAATTGTTCACTTTATGTTATAATTTGAGCTGAAATTGACCATTAGAATTGCCTTATAGGACTATTAGTGAAAAAAATGGTTATGGTGGTCTATTTAACTCATTCTCTCACACATTATGGTTCATCACTAAGTGTTGGGAATCTATAGATTCTCTTCATTCGAGTTTGATGTACTAACATTCATTTCCCACAATTTTAAATGCTTCAATAAATCCAACCTGTTAGGTTCCCATAATACTAGTGTAGCCTCTTTATTGTTATTGTTATTATAGCCCCATATTTTTATTTTTGTCCCCATGAAGCCCCATATTTTTATTGTTATGCCCCATAGAATCTCACTATTTTTATTGTTGTGTCCTTACATTATTATTGTTACGTAGGCTCTAATTATATTGTGACCCCTTAGACCCCTATATATAGAAAGGAGGTCTAGTCATTGTATCATCCAAGAATTATTCATTTATACAATTTAAATGAGGTTTCCACCTCAAAGAGACTAGGTTTTAAGTCAATTATCTATTTTTTCTTCTATTTTTTGAGTTCGTTGCATGACATTTGGTATCAGAGCTTTGGATTCTAGAGTTTTTCTTCTTCAAACAAGTCATATTGGAATTCTCATTATAAATTTGTTTCTATGAAGCTTCAAAAGTTGAATTTGAATCCATGTGTAGAAGAAATATTAGTGAATGACTTGTACGAATTACAGAGCTTGGTTCGCTATATTTTCAGAGATATGATCTGAGGAAGTTAGGGTTTTTTCAGGCTCTAGAATTCAATCTCAAGTAGGTGACCTAGGAAAAATTATCATAACTTTCTCTCTGAGCATCGAATTGAATTTCATAAAAAGTGGCTAAAACAGAATACACTATAGTTTTTCGTATATCATTTTTAGAGTCAAAGGTCAAATCAGTGACACGTGGAACTCTGTACAAGTTCACTCTATGGAACGAGTCGATATCTATGTCATTGTGGGAAATTAGATATAAATATTTCTTGAAGAATCCAATCTCGGTCTCACTTGCTGGGTTGAAAATAAGACTCATAGGGCTAACATAGGAGGTAATTGCATACCTTGGAGACCGAAAATTACAGAGATAGAAAAGTTTTAATTTTGAGCTCCTAAAAAATAAGAAAATTGTGTAATTTTTTAAAAACTTGCAAAACTTTTTTTTGAAAAATAAGTTTGAAGTGATTCAAAGGGCATAAAGAAGCATATAAATAATTTCTATATTCCAAAATTACTCTAAACAAAAAAAATTGACACACATAGTAACAAATGAGAAAGCTCTTCTATGATGCATGAATAAGAGAAAGAAATGCAGCATGATATATGAAAATTACGAGACCAACTACAATAAATTTAACTCTTGCAAAGAGAAACCAAAAATGAAATGGAATCTAAGATGAATGGTTGGAATAATGGTTTAAAAGCATACATGGAATAATTGAAGGATGGTATAAAAATATAAATGAAAAGGGACCTGGAATATTTTAAGGAAGGTTTGACAAAGCTGCTACAAGAAATTCTTCCTAGTGGTGACAACGTACTCCATGAAAATGATGATGAGGATAAATGGAATACATTTTTTTATTGTAGGGACTCCAATAATGGGTTGAAGGCTAGCTGCATTTTGAAGATTGATATGAATAATTTTGATGGCAAGGACTGGATTACATGGATACTAAATATGGAGAAATTATTTGAGCTATATAATGTTTCGAAGACACAAAAGGTATGCAATGGATCTTCATATTTAGAAAAAAATCAATTTCTGTGGTATTGATAGCTTTGTTCTTGTAAATAAATTTTCATGTGGACAATTTTTGTGAAAGAATTTGTAGCACATTATGAGGATACAAAGAGAAATACCTTCTTTAGCCAATTAAAAAATATCAAGAAAAAGGGTTCAATGGTGGAGCACATTGAGGAATTCCAAAGATTGAATATCAAGGTAAATGATATTCCAGAGGAGAATAGGATTGATGTCTTCATAGGAACTTTAATGGATAACATCGAACATGAGGTTTGACTTTGGGAATATAATTCATTGGAGAAGGCATTCAAGGTGGAAAGAAAAGTTTAAAGAAAAATTATTGCAACACAGAAGTCTACCACTCAGAACTATAAAGAGGGATGTGTTGCTGCTCCTAGCCTTCCACAACCTACAAGGTTGACACCATAATAATTAGAGGAAAAAAGAACGAAAGGACTTTGTTATAGTTGGAATAATAAACATAAAAAGAAGAAGATATACACTATGAACCAACCCCAGAGAAAGAAGAAATGTATTCGGTCATATCTTCTAATGCAATGACGATAATTACCACTCCTAAAACTCTCAAAATAGATGGATATATCAAGAATAAAAAGGTAATTTAGTCCTGATTAATTCTGGTAGTACCCATAATTTTATTCATTGTAAGATATCCAACGAATTAAATTTCTTTCTATATCTAGCACTAGAGTGTCAGGTGATGGTTGCAAATGGAGGACTTATAAATTTCTCTGGAAAGTTCCATAATATCAAGATAAACATGGGGGAATATGTATTGAATATTTTAATTCTTTCCATTCCATTGAGTGGTGCTGATGTTGTACTAGGAGTCTAATGGTTACAGTATTTGGGAATGACGACTTTCAATTTTCAAGAACGTTTCATGAAATATTTTTGGGAAGGAAAGGAAATTGAATTAAGGGGTAACACAAGGAAACCATGGAAGGTAATTAGCTCTAATGGAATGAAAAAGCTTTTAAAGAAAGAGAAACATGGCATAATTGCACAATTATGCTCACTAGCATTTCAAACATCGAAATCATCTATTTCTCCATATCTCCAAAAAGTATTGGAAAATCATTCCAAGGTATTTGAGACTCCCAAAGGCATCCCACCTATTCTTTATTATAATAATGTTATTCATTCGATTCTAGGAATTGTTCCTCCAAACACGAGGCCTTAGAGATATCCCTATGCCCAAAACCTTTATTATGGAATGCAATGCCCGAGGAAATGGAATTGGTGTTGTTTTAATAAAAGAAGGAAGACCAATTGATTTTGAAAACCTTCCAATCAAGAGAAATTATTTACAAAAGAATATTTATGAGAAGGAAATGTTAGAAATACTACATGCATTAAAGAAATGATGACCTTACCTAATGGGAACACACTTCAAGGTAAAAATATATCATGATATTATTAAATAATTTTTGGAACAAATATTATATTCAGAACAGTAGCAAAATTGTGTCACCAAGATTTTGGGTTATGACTTTGAAATAATCTACAAAAAAAGGGAACAAAAATGTTGTTTCTTATTCACTCTCAATACAGAATGAGTATGTGGAAGCATTTCTCTGTGTCATTTTTATTATCCAACCTTATTGGATAACTAAAGAAAGGGATGAATGGAAGAATGGTGAATATGTGTGTATACTTATTCAAAAGTTTCAGCATGAGACCAATACATTTGATACATTTATCTAGAACAATAATCCATTATTATACACATATCGCTAATATCTCTGTAAGAATTACTAACTCAGACAAAATGTTCTTTTAGAATTGCACACCTCCCCCATAGAAGGGAACTTGGGATTTTTAAAAACACACCACATGGTCAAGAAGGATTTCTTTTGGGATGACCTTAAATATGAAATTCAGAATTTTGTGGCGGAATTTTTGGTTTTCAAACAAAATAAAGTTGACAGAATTAAGACCTAAAGTCCGTTACAACCTTTAGTTATTCCAAGGCAACGTTGGGATGAGGTCTAAATGGATTTTATCAGAGGTTTACCCAATTATGAAGGAAAGAGTGCCATCATGGTGGTAGTTGATAGACTTACAAATTATGCACATTTTTGTGTATTATCTCATCCATTTAAATCCTTTACAGTTTATATTAAATTTATGCAAATAATTAAAAATCTACATGGAAAACCGAAGATTATTGTAATTGACAGAGATATCATTTTCACTAGAAATTTTTGGACGAAATTATTTTCTAGTTTGGGTACAAAATTTGCTCGTAGATCATATTATCATCCTCAATATGATGGGAAAACTAAGATAGTGAATAAATGTTTGGAAGGATATATTTGTTCCTTTGTATCTAATAAACAAACACAATGGTTCAAGTAGTTAGCTCTAGTTGAATGGTTGTATAACACTTCCTTCCATACTGACATAAAAATGACCCCATTTATGAAAATTTATGGATACCATCCACCATCTATAACATCATATTTAAGGGAAAATTCTAAGGTTCAAGAAGTGGAATATCACATCGAGCATCAAACACAATTTTTGCGACTCTTAAAGGATAACCTCACTCTCACCCAGAATGGAATGAAATAACAGGCCGATCAACACCACATTGAAAGAATTTTTGATGTAGGAAATTGTGTATTCTTACAGATACAAAAATACAAACAAATTTCCCTCAAAAAAGCTAAGAAGGATAATAAATTATCTCCTAAGTACTATGGTCCTTACAAGGTGTTTCAAATGATTGGTACTATGGCTTACAAATTGGAGCTTCCTACATCTTCTTGAGTACACCCAATTTCCCATGTTTCATGATTAAATAAGGTTATTGGTGATAAGCTCTGAGTAAAAAAAAAAATTTCTATAACTTGATGAAGAAGGAAAATAATATTGGAGCTTAAAGCAGTCACAAAAAGAAGAACCTAATGGCTCCGAAATCGATTAATTTCAGAGTATCTCATTAAGTGGAAGAATGTACTTGCTAAATATACGATGTAGAGGATGAGAATTTTATATAGAAACATCCAAACCTAATCAAGAATTAAGGACAACACTTTTTTGAATGAGAGGGGCATGCTAGGTCCCTATAATACTAGTGTGGCCCATTTATTATTATTGTTAGTTTAGTCCCCTATTGTTATTATTGTCTCCATGTAGCCCCCATATTTTTATTGTTATACCCCATAGAATTCCACTGTTGTTATTGTTGTGTCCTTATATTGTTATTTTTATGTAGGCTTTACTTATATTGTGGCCCCTTAGACTCCTATATATAGCAATGAGGTTTATCCATTTGTATCATCCAAGAATTGTTCATTTATGTATTGTAAATGAGGTTTCCCCCTCGAAGAGGCTAATTTTTAAGTTGTTGATATATATTATATTTTATTTTGTAAGTTGGTTGCATAACAAAACTTGTCACATGCATATGCACAGGGTATATGTATATAGGAAACAAATATATGAGCCTTTAGGCAAAGGTAATTTATTCATGTATTTTAGTGGGATGGTTTCATAAGAAAACGAGGCACTAGAGAGAATGGTAGAAAAGGAAAGATGATAATATCATAAAAATAAAATTTAAAATATACAAAATGGTTTGATGAATATCAATATGAGAAGCATACAATGGTAGGGAAGTATCTTTTTATTGCCGCTAACATAGGGGCATGTCCAAAAGCTGTGACTTGCAATACAAGATAGATGAAATTCTAAGACCATTATCTTATACAAAAACATGAAAATTCCATGTAAGAAGATTAATACATGTAATTTCAATGAAGATGAGAGGATGATAATATCACCATATATTTGCATTGATGTATTTTTACAGTTTGGTAGAGTAAGGGTATTCATATTTGTTAGTTTTCCATAGAAAGCAGTAACATCCACTTCCGTAGAAAGGTCCCCTAAGCAACTTCACTTTGTATTCCATGATGCATCCTCTTAAGAAGATGCAAATTTAATATCCATGTATCTCTTTTTTCAGGATTCTTCTTCAACTACGCAACTTCCAATGTTCACTGAAGTAGAAAATATTCTCGACAAACAATAACGCAGCACAAAAGCAACAATTTGTGTGCCATAATTGGATCTCTACCATCGATTGATCCAATTCGCAAGTTATGCAATTGGCAGCCACACCAATATTTCACAGTCTTAGCTCTCCATTGAGGTGAGACTCGACACATGGTGTTCAGTGCTCTCACAGGCCGAGATCTCCATGATCACCATACCACACGAGCTAGAAAAATCCAACGAGAAGGCATCCATTGTGTTTCTGATCGCATATTTCTATCCCATTCAGATATTGTATAAACTCCTCTTTCCCATCATAGTTCCATGAAACATTGTGCATAGAACATGGAGATTTCGTCGGGTTGCAGGATTCAAACTTGATCTCGGCCACCTACAGGCTACTGTCAACAATATTAGCACTCAAAAATCAGGAAGCCAACACATTTAATAAAATTTCATATGAATCGACATTTTTTTCTCCCACAGAGACCAATTAGATCAGCCATTACCAATAGTAAATTAAGAAAACAAAAACATAAAACACGTATTTTGTTTTTATCTCGAGCACTGTCACCCTCCAAGTGAACTTGAGCTAGGTTTCAGCCAAACTCACAAATCTTCATATCAAGTCCACAACCTCAAGCTCACACCCATTATCAACTCACTTCTGTCAAAGTCAAGGTTAACCTTGACCACAAAGGAATTCTTCTTAGCCAAAATCTTCAGTCAAGGCTATGATATATCGACCTTAAGCTCTGATACAAAATGATAGCATAGGCCATGGGGTCTGCACTAATTTTATCTACAACACACAAAACATAAAACTACACCATACATATGCACATAAACTCTTGATTAATTAATGAATAAAAATATTAAAGGAGAATAATTTTGGCTCAATGCTTGGCCATCAATCCTCACACTACATTCCCCATCTGCACACACTATTTTTTACATGCCTCATGCCTCATAGGCTCACATCTATTTATACAATTGGTTTAAAACCCAAGGAAGTTTGATGCACGAGCATCATGGTTCCAAAATTGTGTACATTTAGTAGAATCTAGGGGGTCTTATGCTTTTAAAAAGAGTGGTTTCCCTAAGTATTTAATTCGGATAATTTTCAATATTTTGAGTGATTTAGGTGAGACATTTAGAATAGGATTTAATTAAATATTGAGAGGCATATTTGTAAATGTTCTCTAATTGTTACACAGTAATTTGTCACCGTCCCTGCAATCCCCGTCCTGCACATTGGAGGGCTCATTTCGTGACCTGTGAGTAGTGACATGCCTTGAAACCACTTTCATGACATCCCTTTTAACAAGAGCTTTCATTTCCCTCAAGACATCTCCTTGTGAAAAACCCTAAAAATGGCCCTTTTTGCATTGGCTCAAGCGGGCAGTTCAGTACCCACGCCAATGGGGAAAATCCTTCAAAGAGGTCGCGCCAATTGGCGCTCTGTCCCAGAGTCGCACTCGCGCCAGCCAATTTAAGGAGTGTTTTTTAAAAATAAATGGCAGAAGTTTCGTCATAACCAATTCTTGAACTGGTATATATCTTGAGTTGGGAGGTTTGGCTATGGATTTCCATGTAGAGGAAATGGTTTTCCACCTCTCATGGAAGCTTCCTTAAGGATAGGGCCAATCCCACGATCATAGGGATCCCATCTCCCCTTCCTCCATCTATAAAAGCTTGCCCATCTCCATTGCAAGCTAGTCTTCAAGTTCCCAAATTTATAAGAGCCTTATGCTGCAAGAGCCTCCATAATTCACTTAAGGCCAAATCCAAGCAAGGAGACTATCGTCAAGATCTGAAGAGAGAGGTTTGTCCCATCCTTGACAGGATTTTCAAGACGTGTTCTGCTGGCGACCCGCCGAAGGAGAATTCAGTGTCAGAACTATGGTTCTATTCTTCCTTTGATTGATTAATAATAAACGACTATTGGTTATGGTTCCAATCTTGTTGTTATTTATGATGATGAGTTATGTCCTTTCTAACTGACATATAGTTGCATCTACTGGATTTTATGCTTGCGTTTTTTTTGTTTCTCGCGTGTGCAGGTGTCCTATCACGGAGATCGTGGGGATCGTGATCTACCAGAGCTAAGGAATGGGAGCGCTACTTTCTCTACAAACAACAGTGTTGGATTCCAGGTAAGCCTTCATCGCTAGTTGGTTTATTTGCAATTAGGAACCTGCACTATAGTGTGAATGATTGTTGCTAGACCCGGTCTAGGCTAGTAGGGATCACCTCTATCTACAGAGGGGATTTACCTCCACAATACTAATGTAGGAGAACATGAGTGATTGATGAAGTGATTAATGAGTGATTGATGAGTGATTGATGTGGATTGAGATATTATGAGATATTGTAAAACTTAGATTAGAAATTAGTTCATGATTTTTGGAGGATTCTTAGGATTTAGTTGAATGTTGAGATCCTCAAGGGATTTTAGGAATTAATTGAGGACTTAGAGGATTTTTAGGATTTTGTTGAGTAATCTATGGATTTGAACCAGAATTGGATCTTGAACCTTTTGTATATAACTGTAAAGCCTCAAAGGCACAAATTGTGAAAAATGAACATTTTTAGATAAGAGATTTGAACATTCAAGGGCCATGTAAAGGTAGACGAGACCAAGACCATATTGTAAACAAATTTTCTTTTATTTGTACATTTATTTGTTTAATGAGAAATCGAATTCCAGTTTCACTGTGTGTCACTTTTGTTATGTGCTGAGTGATCTGTAATAGAAAGAATTGATATCAGTGTATTAATTCTAGCTAATTGTATAAGTCTTTCTAAGTGATAAAGGAGTTATGGCTCGGTAGAATCTGAGCAGATTCTAGTCTGGGAATTAATTTGCTGAGAATAAAGCTTATGGAAGTAAAATTGTGCAGATAAATTATGTACAGTCGAGTAATTCTGATTCGGAGAAATAAGACTGAGAATACTCTGTATTCAAGTTCAAAATGGTGTTAAAGAAACAAATGAAAAAAAAATAAAGATTCGCATTAAAGAAAGTTGAACGAGAAAAGGAGAAGTAGAACAGAGAATACTGTGTTATAGAGAAATGACTATATAAAGAGTATAATTTGACCAAGGATCGAAGAACAAAGAAGAATTCTAAAATATATTAATTCCTTTAAGGACAGAGGAAAAGAGGAGGAGGAATTCACATTAAAGAAACCCAAATAAGCTAAGGAGGAGTCACGGAAGAAGATAGAGCAACAGAGTGGCATAGAGCAGAAGAGTTGACGGAGGCAGAGAACACCTAGAAATTTCCAGAGAGGTGAATGGATGACCACGATTAGATCAGATTTAAAAGAGAAATAGATCAACGATGGACAATGAGTTGGGATTTAACACTTCGTGGAAGATAACAGATAGCGTGAAGGACTTCGCAAGGTAAAAAGGATAACTTGCGATGCGGTAAAGTCTGACAGTTGCAATGCGGTGAGGGGAGATGCCACATGTCAGCATTGCACAACGTTGCGCATCAATGATTTTAAAGGTTAGTGTTAAGTGTTCACATAATGAAGTGTTTTTATTGTGATGCGAAGTGGTAAGGAATGAAGAATGTGATGCGATGGGAGGAGCCACATGTTGTAATTACGCATTAATGCTCATCACTGATCTTATGGTTTAGTGTTATTGGTATAGTGTTAAACTTGAGATCAAGCGATTGGGATGAAGGTATTGTGGACCCTACAACAAAGTGTTTTGCATATATGAAAAGAGGTTTGGGTTTACGTATAGTCCATTTTAAATTGAAAGAGTTGTTTGATTGCATAAGTATGTATGTTTGATAAACCTGATATATTATAATCTGTCGTGTGTGTAAAAGAGTTGTGTGGGCCATAACCCACAGGTCCATGAAATTGTATAATGTTGAAACCATGCATCAAATAAGGAAATGAGTAGGGGTGACAATGGATAAAGGTAAAGTTTATTATGTTGAGTTGTCAATCATGGTTAAAAACTTCCGCATGCGTTTGATTTATGTTTGATAAACCTGAAAGGTTAAGGTGGATACATGTGGGGTTAATTCCACTAACCTTGCATGTGTGCGTGTTTTGTTAATTGTGACCTTATGGTTGCATCATTTGGTATCAGAGCAGAGTAAAAGATATTTTGGGGGAAAATCATAAAAAGTAGAGTTTTGATGACTATTAAAGAGTTAAAGTATGCAAAATACATTGATAGCAAAGCTGAATGAGATTTAGCATGATTGGGAATCAAAGGAGAAGGAGTCATATTATAAATCTAAAAAAATGGAGACAAGTGCAGAGAGAAAAGTCAGACAGTAAAATCTGACGAAGTGATGGTTGGTTCTTGAGAAGAATGGAGATACATTCAAATGTGAAGAGTGGAAGTAGACTACTTGTGAAATAATGCAAGTATTGATTTATTTAACTCTGATTTGAGTTTTGCAGGTTGAAGACAAAGGAGGGATATCTCATCAAGGACAACAAGGATATGTGTAAGAAAGGAAGAACTAGTTGTGTTCTTGAAGACAAAGTAAAGTGAATACTTTGAAGAAAGTGGCAGTGAACCTGAAGAATCCAGTTGAAGGTTGGACAAAGAGGACAAGAATGTTCTCAGAATAAATTGGAATTGAAGAAGCCAAGGAGAAAAGGAGTTTCTCAAAGAGAGGTTCTAGAGATAGAGAACCAGTGTTACCAAAAGACGAAGGAGAGAAGGCTTAGGGAGGTAATTGCAACAGGTATGGAGACTTGCTGAGAAGAAGAGGCTTAGTGCAGTTCACAAGTGAATAGATGTAGTTCACAAGAGACACAAGAATGACTATTGATAGTCATAGTAGGGGTTCAGAGAGAAGCCACGACATAAGGAGAGTGGAGAAATATGATAAGGTGAATAGCATAGAGAATATAAGTCAAGAAGAGATTAACAGAGAGAAAGCTGAGATAAATTTCCAAATTGCATTGTTGATGGATATGTTGTAGAGAAATAAGGTAGACCAGAGGTATGGTTGAACCATGAGAAAGGAAGTGAAGTGGCATAGGCTACAAAATAAGAGAAATAAACAGGTGAATATACAACTAATAGAGGAGCTAAGGAATCTTGAGTAGATAATGAATTTTCAAGTGAGGGTAGATAAGCTCGAAGGATTTGAGCTACAACAAAAGAAAGTTGTTGGATAAGAACAAGTTCTTTGAAGTTCTTTCTGAACTTGAAGATGGAGCAGTGATGGTTGAAACATCAGTTGAGGAAATTGAGCCTTATGATTTTGAAATTAAAAATATTTGTATGGTTGTAGGTCTAATGCATGATGATGGACAATCTTTGGGAATTTTTGAAGAAGAGGAGAGACATAATCTGAATTCTTTTTTAAAGAAGAAGGATGAGATGATCAGGTCTCATGAGGAAGCTTATACATAGTTGAGAGGAGATAATGTTTTTTAGCATACTGATAGAGCTATAAATAGAGGAATTTTGGCTTACATTGATAGCCAAAAGAAAGCAAAAGAAGTTTACTTCTGTAAACCTGAGTAAGGTATTTTCTTTGATGAAGAAAGTGAAGATGTGCAGGAAGGACAAGATGAGGATATTGTGAGATGTTTGAGTATGATGGGCTGCCAAAAAGAAGAACAATTTTTAGAGGCTATTGTGAGAAAGGCGAGAGATGAATTTATACTTTTTAAGTGTAAAGAAGAGATTAGAGTGCTAGAAGAGTTGTTGTGAGAGCCTAACAGTGAAGAGGAAATTACAGCCAAAGAAGAAGAGATGTTTATAACATTTAAGACGACTGAGGTGAGTTCAAATTATCAAGTGTATCATGTATTTGCAGGTTATGAAAAAGATACAAATGAAGCTGTAATAAAGGAGATGGAGGACATCTCATCTTTTGAAGGTAAGCGTGAAGTTCAAAGGTAGTATGAGGATGAAGAATTTTTTATCTTCAAAGACAATAAAGATGAAGGAGAATGGAATTGTAATCAACTGCTGGAAGAAAATGTTACTTCGGTCAAAGAATTAGAAGACATTTTACTTTTTCAAAGTTAATTTGAAGATATTGAATAGAGGTTGTTTGGAGATGAGATAGAAGTTTAGAATCAACCAGAGGGTAATGATGTAAGGGCGATAGTAAGAATCCAAAAACTTCAAAGTGAAAGTAACAAACAACATTTTGAACATGAATGGATAGAGTGCAACAAAAATTGGTAAAGGAAGTACCCGTCAGAAGATAAACTGGACATGGAGATTGAAAAAAATAAGAAAGTTGATGATGGAGGTGTCTTAGAAGAACATATCAATAAGAAAGCAAAGCAGTATCAGCAAGAGAAAGACAAACACAAACTGTGAAAGCATATATTGTGGGGAAATGCAACGTAAAGTATGGAGACCTGGAGAACAACAACAAACAACAGCCAAAGGCAGACTACAAAACAAAGTATGGGATCCAGGAGGAAAAATATTGGAAGCACATGATCTGGATATCATGATTATTTTCTACCGTGAGAGTCTGATGCAGGAGCATCATGGTTCTGAAAATGTGTACATTTAGTAGAATCTAGGGGGTCTTGTGTTTGTCAGAAGAGTGGTTTTCCTAAGTATTTAATTAAGATAATTTTCAATATTTTGAGTGATCTAGGTGAGACATTTAGAATAGGATTTAATTTAATATTGAGAGGCATATTTGTAATTTTTCTTGAATGTAGGAGAACATGAGTGATTGATGAAGTGATTAATGAGTGATTGATGAGTGATTGGTGTGGATTGGGATATTATGAAATATTGTAAAACTTAGATTAGAAAGTAGTTCATGATTTTTCGAGGATTCTTAGGATTTAGTTGATGTTGAGATCCTCAAGCGATAAAGAATATATTTTTGGAATTAATTTAGGACTTAGAGAATTTTTAGGATTTTGTTGAGTAACCTATTGATTTGAGCCATAATTGGTTCTTGAACCATTTGTATATAATTGTAAAGAATAGGCACAAATGGTGAAAAATGGACATTATTAGATAATATATTTTATTTTGTAAGCCTATGGGCATATACAGAGAGAGAGGAAGAGAAAAGGGCCATCTAATGTGAGATCAAGCGAAAACTAGATTGTAAACATATTTGCTTATATTTGTACATTTACTTGTTTAATGAGAAATTGAATTCCAATTTGACTGTGTGTCATTTCTGTTATGTGCAGAGTGATCCATAATAGAGAGAATTGATATCAGTGTATTAATTCTAGCTTATTGTATAATTCTTTCTTAGTGATAAAGGACTTATGGGTGGGTAGAATCTGAGGATATTCTAGTCTAGGAATTAATTGGTTGAGAATAAATATTATGGAAGTAAATTTTTGCAAATAAATAATGTACAGTCGAGTAATTCTGATTCAGAGAAATAAGGCTGAGAGTACTCTATATTCAAGTTCGAAATGGTGTTAAAGAAACAAAGTAAAAGCTTAATATAGATTCGCATTAGAGAAAGTTGAACGAGCAAAGGAAAAATAGCACAAAGAAGACTTTGTTGCAGAGAAATGATAGTATAAAGAGCAGAATTTGACCAAAGACTGAATATCGGAGAAGAATTCAAAAGAGATTAATTCCTTTAAGGATGGAGGAAAAACGCAGGAGAAATTTACATTGAAGAAAACCCAATAAGCTAAGGAGAAGTCACAAAAGAAGACAGAGCAACATAATGGCATAAAGTAGAATAATCGACAGAGGTAGAGAACACTTAGAAATTTCCATAGAGGTGAATGGAAAAACATGATTAGATCAGAGGTAAAAGAGAAATAGATCAACAGTGGACAACGAGTAGGGATTTCGCACTTCGTGAAAGATAACAGATAGCACGAAGGACTTCGCATGGTAAAAATGATAACTTGTGATGCAGTAAAGTCTGACAATTGCGATGCAGTGAGGGGATATTCCATGTGTCAGCATTGCACAACGTCGCACATCGGTGATTTTAAAGTTTAGTGTTAAGAGTTCGCATGGTGAAGTGTTTTGATTGCAATGCGAAGTAGTAAGGACCAAAGAATGTGATGCGACAGGAGGAGCCAGATGTTGTAATTGCACATTAACTCTCATCATTGATCTTATGGTTTAGCGTTATGGGTATAGTGTTAAACTTCGAATCAAGTGATTGCGATGAAGGAATTGTGGACCCTACAGAAAAGTGTTCTGCGTATATGAAAAGATGTTTGGGTTTACGCATCGTCTATTTTAAAGTGAAAGCATTGTTTGATTGCATAAGTATGTATGTTTGATAAACTTGATATATTATAATCTATCACGTGTGTAAAGGAGTTATGTGGGCCATCACACAGAGGTCTGTGAAATTCTATAATGTTGAAGTCATGCATGAAATAAGGGAATGAGAAGGGGCTTAATAGATAAAAGTAAAGTTTATTATGTTTATTTGTCAATCATGGTTAAAAACTCCCGCATGTGTTTGATGTATGTTTGATAAACCTGAAATGTTAAGGTGGGTAAATGTGGGGTTAATTCCACTAACCTTTCATGTGTGCGTGTTTTTTTAATTGCGACCTTATGGTTGCATCAAGGTTATAGGTCCTAAGGTAACTCCAAAAATATCTCTTCTAATCCCTAACATCTCTCATCTAATCTCTAAAATCTTTCATTCAATCCATTATCCCTAGATAAGAGCTAACTATCCATAATCCTTTCAATCCTTCCAGAATCCTCTTGAATCTTCTCCTATTTACGATAATCCTCATTCTCTCCTAAAATCTATAGGAAAATAAATTAATTAATTAAATCCCAACTTACAAATTAACTCATCTAGTAAATAGTTGGCATGGGTTATATTCACCTGCATCTCTTTCTTTAATAACAATTATTGGAAATACACAATGATACTAACACTAAGGTGAATCACTGTCACCTAGATTTAAATTATTTCAAAAAATAAAATATGATCACATATTCAATCATCAACTTAATGCATCAACACAAAGATTACATTAGAAATCCAAACATGAATAAGAAACACTTAAATTATTTTCACACAATCTTCAATTTTTTAGAAGCATTCGTGAGAGCAAGTAATCCTCTATAAACATCAAATTATAAAAATTATAGGGTTTAGCTTGTTAAGAAGATGAAACAATATTTAGTAAGCACCAACTTACATGAATATATAGGCTTATATATTTTTCAAACGGATGTCTTTTGTGCCCGCATCTTACCTCCGAACCATCTAGTTCTTCACCTTCAAACTGAATTTGATCTCCAATAAAGTTTTCTCCAATAGATCAGAACTTTAGCCTTAAATAGGACTTCGACTTCTCAAAATAACTTGGCCATAATATAAATTTGACTCAAATAAGGCTCAACCTCAAAAACAGAAGAAATAACCCTCCTCCACACCGAGTTAGGCCTCCTTCAAATGATAACAAAAAATACTTCAAAAACATTTTCAAAAAGTTTTCCAAAAACCATCATCCAACTCAACAAATTCCTCATAAAATATTTCTCCAACTTGGATTCAACTTAATTCTTAATGGTTCATGTGGTATGAACCTCATATATGCTCCTTGTGCTTGATACAACACAATGGCGATCATGTGGGTAATGGCAAAAAAGTCTCCTTCATACCCCCTATTTACAGTGATTTTGGGGTATATTTACAGTGATTTTTGGGTATAGGGCATGCTTGAATTTTCCACTCACTCGGTCGGCTTGTGAAATTGGTTGAATGTAAAATTGATATTAAAAAATAATTTTTCATCAACTTTGAGGATTTAGAAGGTGTTCCATATGTCGTTGGTGTGCCATATATCGTTGTAAAGATAGTCGAATTTGTAATTTGATTATCTATCTTTATCTTTAATTTTGGAAAACTTTTAACATGAATAACAACCATTTTCAACATAAAAATCAACAATTAAATGGTCTTCCAACACACAATTCTACACACTCAATCCTTTATAATTCCAACAACACAAAACTCTTAAAACTTTTCTCACAAGATCTGAATCATAGAAGTATCCTTGAAAGATAATTACTATGATATAAAAACAACCAACTTAAATTGAATTACTAATGGGAAAATTATTAAAATAATAAGAAAATGCCTACACAATCAATTCCTAGAAAGCATGACAAAATATTTAGGCTAAAACTAAAATTTATGATATTTATTTTAGAACCAAAATTAATTTTGAGTCATCTTCTAGATTATTCCTAACATTCTTACCTTTCTAGGGTACTTTATTAATTCATCTTCATTAAACTATTTATCACCTCTAATTATCTCAAAACTATTTTATTATTTTCTCATTTTATAAACTATATAATTATTTTTCAGTTCTCTCTAAAATAATTCCTATTATCTACTTAGCACCTTCTCTCTAAACCATTATAAAAAATTGTTTTGATTGGTATCCTATATATTATATATTTACATCTTTCTCTCTAAACCATTATATAACCTTGTTTTTTAGGGTTCTTAGCTATTATTATTTTGGTGGTTATTATATTTATGTATACTTTTTTTTTTATCTATGACAATGTGTAGGTATGTTGTCTTTCTTAAAATAAAAGAAAAATATTTTCTAAATACAAAAGTAATGTAGACTATAATAAGAAATGAAAAAGATATGCTATGCATGTTTAATTAGCTATCCATATGACATAATATAATTATTTCATGTAAAGTGATTAGAAGTTAAAAAAAATATGTGAGTAATATGTTTAAAATTTATACTTTTGAAAAATATTTTAATAAGATAGAAACTTCATTTATATCTTTATATATTTTGAAATAATGTTTTTGAATGTTGTATAAAATAAAATATGCACTATGTGATAGCTTCATTAAGGATAACTAGTTGTTAACTAGTTAAAAGATAATTTTAATTATTGTTCAAGAAAAAGACTGGAATTATTATTATCTTTCTGAAAATTTATTTTCATTAGTGATTATTTATGAATAATAAATTAGTTATGGGAATTAACTTAATAAAAGTAAAAGTTTATGGTAATTGTTTTCCAAGAACTGGAAAGTGGTTGGGGACAGTTGGAAACAATTACCTTTTCCTCTAGGGATAAGAGACTGATCCCAGTGAGGAGTAGGGGTTTTGTTCTTGGAGGAAGGAGAGTGTAGATTTTCCAGAGTTGGTAGATACTAGTGGAAAACACTCAACAATCCTGAAAATTATTTCTGGCATTGACTGGACTGGGCGTCCTAAGGTTACAACAGAAATATCCACTGTTAACCCGTACCATCCAGGACTGGAGCTTGGGTGAAAGAGGAGGACGTAATTGCCTCTCTTGAAGGTTAGGAGGACCAAAACCTTTCTTGAAAATCAGATAAGTAACGTGTATGCTCGGTTGAATTAAGTACTGTAGTACCTAAAATATAAGTAAGTGCAGATAGTGTTTCATTTACAAGAAATAATTATGGTTATTTAAATGATTACCAGTTTGAAGAATCACATTAGTTTCTGAATTATTAAGTTCCTAACATGCATTCTTTTCCAGAATTATTTAAATGCAGAAGCTTTATACCTAAAATTATATTATGTTCAAGAAAGACTGATAAATAATTTTACAGATAAATATATTAGAGATGGATTAGCTACATGGAAGGTCGACTGTTTCTTTAACCTGAAACTAGAAATTTGGATAGCTGAAGAAACAAAGAGAGAACTGTTGGTCTTCAGTATTGGGTGAAACCCTACCCGAGATACACTGTCTCTAAGTCTCCATTATATTCTATACACAGACTCTAAGAATGGTGGTACGGTCACCATATCTAGCATACTCTCGCAAGAAGAAAAACTGAAGGTACTATAGAAAAGAATAAACATTAATAGGTAACATTTTAGAATACCAACATTTGAAATTGCATGTATTAAAATTCCAACATGTAATATTTACCGTAAAATAAAATACTTGACAAAACTGAGAAGAAAGGGTCGACAGTGAGATCCGACCATTACTAGGTACCTAACTATGAATATAAATATATTGGAGAGAACAAATTTTTGTACATTTACATTTATATTCAAATAGAAAGATATTATATTAAACAATAACTAAAAAAGGGGTAGTCTGGAAGGAAATACCACATAATAAGAAATGTTAAGTACTATATCAATTGCAGGAAGAATAAACAAGCTATTTTTTTATCATAGAGACAAAGAAGCACAAAGCTTAAAGAGATAAACAGTCCAAGAGAACTCCAAAATTTAACTAGGAAATTTTTACTGTAAAGGATAACTAATATTTTTAATAATCATAATGCCGGAAACTCATTGTATAACCAAAAATGTGAAAATATATTCCATTAAAGAAGAAAGAAAGAAAAATCTGAGTTGTAGAGAAAACTCTATCCTTTTTGCAAAATAATCATTACATCAAAATTTACATAAAAATAAATTCTGGACCTATTTGCAAGCTGGAAGACAAAATTCACATATTCGAACTTATGAGTCACATGAAGAGATTTAATAAACTCCATAAGAGAATCACAACTGCATAGGCTATGAAAGTGATTAAATTCTTCGAGTGAAAACTGTTGTATTAGCCATGAATGAGTCCACCCCTAAAACATTGAAAAATCAAGTCCAGATGTCGCAAGTGAAGAGGATTTACTAACCTGTTGGAATAGACCTATGAGAAAAAGTCAAAAAAGGGATGGATCAGTCGGAGGCATTTCGCAAAAACGATAGTAATAATAACTTTTAAAAAATGAGAAGAGGAGTTGTGCATATAAACAAAGAGTTATTATGAACAAATTTACCTCGAGTTGCGAAACAAACACTTTTCCTCTCCGAGAATTCGCACACTTGAGACTACCAATCAAAATGAAGAGATGGTAGAGAAATCAACATTAAAACTATGGAAGGATTCTGGAAGCAAGCTTTGAAGGAACTCTGTTAATTTCAGTAAGGAAGTTAAGGAAAAAATTTACCTGTAACTTGAACATTACAACTCAGTTCCAAAGAAAACACATTTATAGTTAACTGACAGAGCCTTCTCCATGTACGCAAGGGTGTGTCCTATGCACCAGATTGTAACACCATGTGACCGTCATCTTGGAACCCTTAGGAGTGGGCAGAAGGTTCAACATGGTTGAAGCCACAACATGCAAAGGAGCCGAGAAGAAATTTAGAGTGATAAACAAATTTCATAGCTCCAACACAGTGAAAAAAGCCAAGTTTGTCGAGGGTTGGCAGAGTAAACAAGGAAACTCCCACCCAAAATTGAAATTGTTGATCAATCCGGATCCTACGGTGGAAAAACTTGTAGATTAAATCAAGAAATTCAGTGTAGCACGACAGATCATCCAGCTTTTAGGTGATAGTAATGATCAGTACCCTTAACATTTAATAGCCAACAGTGTGACAACTAGCTTCTCGGTGGTAACGAGGCAGGTTGGCATTATGTGTCAAATGTATATGTGAAATCATATTAATCCTAAGTTCTGAATAGTAAATTTTAAAACCTCTAAATAGCTTTGTATTATACTAATGAAAACTATAGTATACGAGTTGTAGAGATATTTAGATGTGTAAAATTAGAAACTTAATATAATGATGGTATGGTTATGGAGAGTAAGTAGTAATGTTTATATTGTAACTAGTTCCAAAACTTTGATGATATGAGTTTAACACTTGCTAGGTGGTAATTTTTTTTTTTTTTTTTTTATCTTATATTTATGAGTGTGACAAGTGGTATTAGAGTAGCATTCATACGCTGGGACCCTAAGGGTCAACTAACGATTAATATGTGTGTGTACTGATGCATAGAGTTTAGAAACATAATGAGAATGGGAACAACGCAGCCACCACCATAAGACACGAGGGAACCCCAAAATCAACCAGTGGTAAACCCATAAATGTGGGTTTAGTTAAGTGTCGATCAACACCAACAAACGAGTAGAATGCTAGAAGAAGAGCAACACCAAACTAGCTAACTGTTGGGCACGGTACAACAACTGTAGGAGGAAATGGTGTGTGTTCGAAGAGATAACAAATGGTTAATGTAAGAGTAGGAAAAGATATTAAAGAGTCTGTCAGACAAGCAAAACTAGGAAATGGAACATCCTAGTGCTGACAGAGGCATGCAAGAAGGTGATGAAAAACAACCAAGACACAATACCACTAATAGAGTGGAAAGAAGCCCATCCCAGCGAAGCAACAACAAAAATTACAATGAAGCAGAATCTGGCAATTTGTTAGACCAGCAAGAGGTTAAGAACCAGAAAGGAGAGATTTAGGGGGAGTTTCGGAAAATAAAACCACCAACATTTGATGGTGAGGCTGAGGAAGTGGCAGAGGGATGGTTAATAAACATGAACAAGTATTTTCAAGTGTATGAATATAAAAAAAACCCAAAGCCCAGATTGGCCATATATCAGCTAAGAGAGAATGCCACTCTGTGGTGGGAAGAAGTGAAGAATGTTTGTAGCATTGAGGAATAAGATGTTACCTGGGAATCGTTCCAACAATACTTTAAAGACAAGTATTTGAGAGAATGATTCTATGGTGAAAAAACTAAGGAATTTCATGACTTAAGGCTGGGAAAGATGACTATGGATGAATATATCACCAAGTTCACCTCCGTATTATGATATGTTCCATATATTCGAGAGGAAAAGGCTAAGGTGCAAATATTTCTAAGCAGCCTCCCAAAAAATATGAAAGAGCATATTGAGTTTGCTAATCCCAGAACCATGGATGAAGCCATTAGTAAGGCACGAATGTGCTATCAGCAGTCCAAGGCTAAGGGAGAGGTAGGGAAAAGTTGGCAGCAAAGGAAAGGACAGAAAAGAAGCTCCATCTTCAAAGGGGCCAAAAGCAGTAGTTTTAAAAATTATTTCTGAAATTCTGTTAGTAAGAAATCTGGTAGAAATCACCAGAGAACCCAATGGCCAGAAGAAGAAAAGCCTACAGAAGCATCTAGCAATCCTGAGCAAGGACAGGTGACCAAGTCACCTCTACAGTGTTGGGGTTATGGTGAGGCACACTACTACAAAAACTTCCCACAACGAGAAAGAAATGACACAATTGCAAACATGCAGGAGCATTCCATAGTAGGCGATCTGGCAAGAAATATTCTTCGTATCAATGCGGAATTGGAGGATCATCAGGAAGATTATTAACCAACAATGATTGACTTAGAAGGTAAATTACTGTGTCAATCTGTTTCTATTTTGGTAGACCCAGGTGCGAGTATAAGTTATGGCAGTCCCAAAATAGTGGAAATGTGTAAATTGAAAGAACATAAATTTAAAAACTCGTGGCTGGTACAACTAGACACTGGGGAAAAATGAAAGGTAACTGCCAAAATTCCAAACTGTACTTTGGAAATTTCGGAACAACGGTAAAATGTAGATTTGAATATATTTCCATTAGGGTCTTATGATGTACTGTTGGGCATGGAATGGCTAGAAAAAAATTGGACCTTAGTGGACTATAAGGAAATGATTATTTACTATAGAATGCAAGATGGAACATGCAAAGAGATTCAAGGAATCAAAAAGCCGTTACAGTTACGTCCAATTACAACATCCCAAATGCATAAATGTATAAGGAAAGGATGCTAGTCATATGCTATTCAAGTGGGATATGCTGAGTCCAAGGAAAAATCACCTATGATGGAAAATATACCTGTGGTGCAAGATTTCTTGGATGTCTTTCCAGAAAATATTCCTGGATTATCACCAAGGCGAGACATTGACTTCACCATAGAGTTAATGCCAAGAGCCTCTCTTGTTTCAAGGGCTCCTCACAAAATGAGTGTGCCAGAACTAACTGAGCTGAAAATGCAGTTATAGGAACTGCCGGACAAAAGTTACATTTGTCCAAGTGTGTCCCGTTGGGGAGCACCAGTGTTGTTCATGAAGAAAAAGGATGGAACCATGTGAATGTGCATGGACTATAAGCAACTCAACAAATTAACAACCAAGAATACATATCCATTACCAAGGATCGATTATCTATTTGATCGGGTGAATGGAACCACGATGTTTTCTAAAATTGATTTGAGATCTAGATATCACCATATCCGAATCAAGGATGAAGACATATGCAAGACAACTTTCCATACAAGGTACGGGAATTATGAATTTGTGTTGTTACCCTTTGGGTTAACAAATGTGCTAGCAACCTTCATGAGGTTAATGCATTGAATCTTTCATCCTTTCCTGGATAATTTTGTACTCATATTTATAGATGAAATTTTAATTTATTCTAAAAACTAGTAAGATCATAAAGAGCATTTGAGGATTGTGCTGGAAATGCTAAGAAATCATCAGTTTTATGCTAAGTTCAAAAAATGTGATTTCTTTAAAATAGAAATCCAATACCTAGGTCATGTCATTTCAGCAGAGGGAATTGCTGTTGACCTGGAAAATATTAAGAAAATTATGGACTGGCGAGTACCAAAAAATGTGGCAGACATTCAATCCTTTATGGGATTAGTTGGGTACTACCAAATATTTATTGAAGGATTTTCCATAATTGCTTTTCCTATTACTTCTTTGCAAAGAAAAGGAAAAATTTTAAAGTGGACTATTGAATGTCAGAATAGTTTTGAAAAGCTGAAACAACTTTTCACCACTGCACCAGTGTTGAGGGTAGCTGACCCCAACAAAGAATTTGAAGTTTGTACAAACGCCAGTAAAGAGGGTGTTGGGGCAGTTCTATCTCAGGAAGGAAAAGTGGCGGCATATGAATCAAGAAAGTTGAGGGATAATGAACAAAGGTATTCATCATATGATTTGGAATTAACAACAATAGTACATCTGCTTTGGGTATGGATACACTACTTATTGGGTAAAAAGTTTGTGTTAAAGACAGATCATAGCAACTTGACTAGTTACTTCAAACAAGCTGATTTAAACTCTAGACAGGAAATATGGAATGCCTTTCTAAGTGAGTTTGATATGGAAATCCAACACGTAAAAGGTAAGGAGAATCAGGTGGTTGATGCTTTAAGTAGAAATATGCATTGTGTTTATGACCTTTACTATAATCAACTTGAAAATAAATTCTTCGAACAAGTAAAAGAAGAAGCACAAAGGGATCCAGAATATCAATTCCTATGGCAGCAAATGGAAGAAACCAGAAAGCAAGGAGGTACTTTTGAGTATGGAGTAAATGATGATCAGATGCTAAATTTTAGAGGTAATGTGTATGTACCAAACCATATGGATCTAAAGGAGCTGATATTGAATAAGTACCATCGCAGCAATTACGCAGTTCACCCAGGATACCTGAAAATATTGATTGCAATTAGAAAGGTATATTTCTAGCCTAGTATGCATAAAAATATTGCTGAGTATTTAAGTAAATGTTTGGAGTGTCAACAGGTGAAGGTGGAGCATCGATATCCTGCAGGATTGTTCCAACCCATACCGATACCTAAATGGAAGTGGGAGGTTATATCCTTGGACTTCATTACACATTTACTGTGAAAAAAGAGGCAGAATGACTCCATCATGGTGGTAGTGGACAAATTGAGTAAATATGCACATTTTATACCTATGCAGTCTACTTACAAGACTGTACAGATAGCAAACATATCCATGAAGGAAATTTTTAGGCTGCATGGAATTATGAAGAATGTTATCTCAGACAGGGATGTTAAGTTTATCTCAACATTTTGGAAGACTCTGTTTAGAGGTCTGGGGACCCAAATAAAATTTAGTACAACTTATCATCCCCAGACCAATGGTCAAACTGAGCGAGTAAACCAAGTGTTGGAAGACATGTTGTGCATGTATGTGATGCAGCAGCCAACCAAATGGGAAGATTATTTGCATCTTGTTGAATTTTCTTACAATAATGGTTACCAAGAGTCCCTGAAGATGAGTCCTTTTGAGGCCTTGTATGGGAGGCAGTGTCACACACCCATAAATTGGAGCAGCCACGAAACAAAATTAATGTTAGGACTAAAGATGCTTGCTGAAATGGAATTAGAAGTAAAGAAAATAAGATAAAATCTGAAGGCTGCACAAGATCGACAGAAGATTTATGCAGAAAAAATAGGTCTTATTGGGAATTTGAAGTGGGAGATCATGTGTATGTGAGGATCAAACCCAAGAGGAGTACCTTGCGGTGGACCTCTTGTGCCAAGTTGGCTCCTAGGTTCTCTGGACCCTTCCAAATTTTGGAAAGGGTAGGACCTGTGGCCTATCGGCTGGCTTTACCCAGTCACATACGAGTACAAAATGTATTTCATGTGTCCTTGTTGAAGCGTTATGTGCATGATGCAAAGCACGTAATACATTGGCAAAATATGCAGGTAGGATAGAATTAAAAGTCTTAACTTGAGATATGTTTTATTTATGAGCATTTGACATGGAACTTTGCTATTCACAGGTAGAGCTAGATGGCGAGTTCCTGGTCGAGCCGCAACAAATAATTGACCGGAGGGAAATCATGCTCTGAAAGCGAGTCATCACCCAAGTTAAAGTGAAATGGAAGCACTTCAGCCTGGATGAGGCTACTTGGGAGGATGAAATATTTGTGCGGGAAGCTTACCTAGAGCTCTTTACAGATTTAGAATGAAACATCGACGACAGTGTTACTTCCAAGGGGGGAAGTTATGACAGCTTCATTAAGGATAACTATATGTTAACTAGTTAAAAGACGATTTTAATTATTGTTTCAAGAAAAATACTAGAATTATTATTATTTTTTTGAAAATTTATTTTCATTAGTGATTAATTATGAATAATAAATCAGTTATGGGAATTAACTTCATAAAATTAAAAGCTGATGGTAAATGTTTTCCAAGAGCTAGAAAGTGGTTGGGGACAGTTCGAAACAATTACTTTCTCCTCTAGGGATAAGAGACTGATCCGAGTGAGGAGTAGGGGTTCTGTTCTTGAAGGAAGGAGAGTGTGGATTTTCCAGAGTTGGTAGATACTAGTGGAAAACAATCAACAATCCTGAAAATTATTTCTGGCACTGCCTGGACTAGGCATCCTCAGATCAAAGCAGAAATATCCACTATTGACCCGTACCATCCAGGACTGGAGCTCGGGGGTAAGAGGAGGATGTAATCGCCTCTCTTGAAGGTTGGGAGGACCACATCTTTACTTGCAAATCATATAACTAACTGTGTATGCTCAGTGGAATTAAGTACTGTAGTACCTAAAATATAATTAAGTGTGGATGTTGTTTCGTTTACCAGAAATGATTGTGGTTATTTAAATGATTGTCAGTTTGAAAAATCACATTAGTTTCTGAATTATTAAATTACTAGCATGCATTATTTTCCGGAATTATTTAAATTCCGAAGATTTATACCAAAAATGATAATATTAGACAGGGATTAGCTACATGTAGGGTCAATTGTTTCTTTAACCTGAAACTAGAAATTTGGATAGCTGAAGAAACAAAGAGAGAACTATTGGTCTTGGGTACTGGGTGAAACCCTACCCGAGACACATTGTCTCTCAGTTTCCATTATATTCTATACATGGACTCTAACAATGGTGGTTCAATCACCATATCTAGCATACTGTCACAAGAAGAAAAACTGAAGGTACTATTTTAATATAGCAAGATTGATATAGAAAAGAATAAACAATAATAGGTAACATTTCAGAATACAAACATTCGAAATTGCATGTATTAAAATTCCAACATGTAATCTTTACCATAAAATAAAATACTTGATAGAACCAAGAAGAAAGGGTTGACAGTGAGATCCGACCATTACTAGGTACTTAATTACAAATATAAATATATTGGAGAGAACAACTTTCTGTACATTTACATTTATATTCAAATAGAAAGATAGTGTGTTAAATAGTAACTAAAAAAGGGGTATTCTGGAAGGAAATACCCTAGAATAAGAAACCTTAAGTACTATATCAATTGTAGGAAGAATAAACAAGCTATTTTGTTATCACAGAGACAAAGAAGCACAAAGTTTAAAGAGATAAATAGTCGAAGAGAACTCCAGAATTTAACTAGGCAATTTATACTGTAATGGCTAACTAATATTTTTAATAATCATAATGCCAAAAACTCATTATATAACCGAAACTGTGAAAATATCTTCCATTAAAGAAGCAAGAAAGAAAAATCCGAGTTATGGAGAAAGCTCTGTCCTTTTTGCAAAATAATCATTACATCAAAATTTACATAAAAATGAATTTTGGACCTATTGCAGGCTGGAAGACAAAATTCACATATTCAGACTTATGAGTCACATGAAGAGATTTAACAACCTCCAGAAGAGAATCACAGCTGCATAGGATGTGCAAGCGATTCAATACCTGGTGTGAAAATTGGTGTATTAGCCATGACTGAGACCACTCGTAAACCATTGAAAACTCAAGTCTAGATGTCGCAAGCCAAGAGGATTTACTAAGCTATTGGAATAGACCTGTGATACAAAGCCGAAAAAGGGATGGATTAGTCAGAGGCCTTTGGCGAAAACGATAGTAATAATAACTTAAAAAAAATTGAGAAGAGGACTTGTGCTCGTAAATGAAGAGTTATTATGAACAAATTTACTTGGAGTTGCGAAACAAACCCTTTTTCTCTCCAGGAATTCACACAATCGAGACTGTTAATCAAAATGCAGAGATGAGAGAGAAATCAACATTAAAACTATGGAAGCATTCTGGAAGCAAGCTTTGAAGGAAATCTGTTAATTACAGTAAGGAAGTCAAGGAAAACTTTTACCTGTAACTTGAACATTACAACCCAATTCCAAAGAAATTGCATTTACAGTTAACCGAAAGAACCTTCTCCATGTACCTAAGGGTATCTCCTCTGCACCAGATTGTAGCACCATGCGACCTTCATATTTGAACCCTTATAAGCGGGCAGAAGGCTCAACATGGTTGAAGCCACAACATGGAAAGGAGCCGAGAAGAAACTCAAAGTGATAAAAAAATTTCATAGCTCTAGCACATTGAACAATGTCGAGTTTGACTAGGGTTGGCGGAGTAAACAAGGCAACTCCCGCCCAAAACTGACACTGTTGATCAATCCAGATCCTAAAGTGGAAAAAATTGTAGATTCAATCGAGAAATTCCGTGTAGCACGACGAATCATCCCGGTCTTAGGTGATAGTAATGATCAGTACCCTCGACAACTAATAGCCAAAAATGTGACAACTATCTTCTCGGTGGTAGCGAGGCAGGTTGGCATTATGTGTCAAATGTATATGTGAAATCATATTAATCATAAGTTCTGAATAGTAAAGTTTAAAACCTCTAAATAACTTTGTATTATACTAATGAAAACCATTGTATACGAGCTGTAGAGATATTTATATGTGTCAAATTCGAACCTTAATATAATGATGGTATGGTTATGGAGAGTAAGTAGTAATGTTTATAATGTAACTGGTTCCAAAAATTCAATGATCCAAAACTTTGATGATATGAGTTTAACATTTGCTAAGTGGTAAATTTTTTTTTTTTTTAATCTTATATTTATGAGTGTGACACACTGTGAGGAATAAAATATTTTAATATTGATTAATATTGACATACTTAAAAATATATTAATAATTAAAAAAGAGTTTAATGTGTGCTCATAAAATAGATCAATACACATGTTATGTAATCTCTATAACATTAAAAACTACAATTTAAACAATAAAAAATTACACATTATTTTTGTGCACTCTAAAATAAGCTTACAACTAAATAAATTTGATCTCTCTAGACTCATCTTAGATACATGATTCAGATTAATTTATATTAGTTTCAATACTCTTAAACAAAAGCTTAATATTGAAAAATATTCAAGCCAAACAAAGCTTTCATTTTTTTTTTCATTCAAAGTAGCCGCTTGAATTTGAATAGCAATGATATTATAATTTGAATAAATTTAAACCAATAATGGCTTGGATTTGTTGAATTTGAATATATTAGATTGAATTGGAAGGATATCATTCTCTAGAGATTGTTTTTATTATTAATAATTTTATTTATTGAGATTTATGAGTTGATGTTGTTGGTATTAAAAGTAATAGAAAAATTAAATTAAGTATGATGAAAATTTATAAAATATTATTATCTAAAAATATTAATTAATAAAGATAATAATAAAAACATTAAAATTGATTTTTAAAATTAATGTAAACTATATTAACATTAAAAAAATTATTTTAATTAATTCTAAAAACATTATAAGTTAAATTAATGTAAACTATATTAACATTAAAAAAATATTTTAAATAATTCTAAAAACATTATGAGTTAATAAAATATAATTTTAAAGTATACATATTTCTAAAATTATCTATGAAAAACTGAAATCTAAATTAAAAATAAATCAATAAATTAAAATAGAAATAATAAATTAAAATATTTGAAAAAATTGACGCCAAATGAAATTCTATTAAATTCTATTTACCGAAAATTTAAAAAAATATAAAATATAAAAAATTACAAACGCATACCGTATAAATAATAAATGAAAAATAAAGTACTACACTTTCTGAAATACTTTCTAAAAATTAATTTAATTTCAAATTCTCATAATAGGATAATAAATTTATAAATATATTTTAAGATTTTGCATATGTTGCAGTGCGGTTTCTTTATTTCTAATTAGTCTTCCAACCATTCTAATAATAAAATAACTTAACTTAAATTTATCGTTATTGTTGTTGATGATTTAGGTTTTTATTAATATTATTTATACATGATATGAACTTTAAATTTCTGTTATTTTAATTAATTTGAAAAAATAAATTTTTTAAATTTTTAGTAAATTTTTTTATATTAATACAAAATAATTATTATAATTATTAAAAATTATATAAATATAATTAATAACTAAAAATACGGCGATATTATTCACAATTGTTATATTATATTTCACAATATTTTATTTTTATCAAGTCGGAGTAGTCAATGCTTTTTTAAAATAAATGTAAAAATTAAAAAGTATGTTTTAAATAGAAAAATCATATAAACTGTAATAAAAAAAATAGATAAGTTGTAAAATAATTAGAAGTAAAAAAAAATTATCAACATGTTTAAATCTTATAGTTTTCAAAAATATTTCAACAATAAATTTAAATAAACTATTTGAAGATCTATCTTAATTAATTTATGTTTATATCAACTTCATAAATATCTTTATCTAGAAAAAATTAAGATTAGTTTTTATGGTTAAAATTTTTATTTGGCCCTATATATATTTTATTTAGCATTTCAAAATACAAGTTAAATAATGAAAAATAACACATTTTTTTTTGCACTAAAAAATTTGCACTTGAAGAAATTTGATATCAACTCATATTAAATATATAATTAAAAAAATTATGCTAATTATTATAGAAATGATATCGTTTAAAATTACCTTTCCCTTACTAAATAGACAACTTAATTTAAATCTCTAAAAATCAAGAGATCAAAAAAAAAAAATCTGATTCTAAATATCAAAAGAACCTAACGTTTCAAACTAAAATCCAATACCTGGTACTACATGGACTACTGGGGTAAAAGATTTATCGTCATCTTTGTGAAATATGTTGGATATGCAGAGGATTCAATCACACAAATAACACAAGTATTTCACACACAAAACAATGAGCTGCGGCTCTTCAATTAATCTCAATCACTCTAAATCACAATCTAAATACAATGAAGAAAGGCATTTAACCTAAATTGACATGCACACACTCTCACATAACTGAACTTGATCAACTCTCGCTTAACTCACTGTCTAACTCACTCACCAAATCTATCTATAACTCAACTCAACTAATTCACTTATCTGATTGTCTAACTTTGCATGCGGGAAGTAATTATATATTTTAGCACTCCCCCTTAATTATGACCGCTAAACTAAAACATAACTCATGACAACTCAAACATGCCTGTTGATCTATGTCTCCTCTAGGCTTACAACACCCAATTTTATTTTGTGAAACTCAAAAAAATATACTACTAATGGCTTTGTAAAGATATCATCCAATTGATCACTAGATTTACAAGGCTTGAAGTGAAATTATCCATTGCTCACAAGTTCTTGAATAAAATGATATCTAGTATCAATATGATTTCTCTTTTGATGAAACACACTATTCTTGGATAGTGCGATCACTGATGTGTTGTCACAATATATTGATGTTGATCCTTGTTGTTTCTGCTTGAGTCCATCCAATACTCTTCTTCACCATACTACTTGACATGACGTTGAAGTTGCTTCTATATATTCTACTTCTTAGATGCCCATGCTATCACACTTGAACCAAGATGGAACACATAACCAGATGTTCTCTTTCGATCATCCAAACTTCCTACAAAATCACTATCTGTATATTCAATCAATTATTTCTTTTTTGAACTTGAATAGATTATGCCATAATCTCTCGTTCCTGCTATGTATCTCAAAATTATTTTTCCAACACTCCAATGTGTGTCTTTTGGAGTCTCCATAGATCTAAAAATCAAACTCACTCCATGCATAATATCTGGTCTTGTCGCTGTGAGATACATGAGGTTGCCAACCAATCTTTTGAATAGAGTTGGATTGACATCTGCTCCTTCATCATCCTTTCTTAACTTTGTACCTGTTGCAACTGGTGTAGGTACAGGTTTGCAATTATCCATCATGAGTCTTTTCAACAAATCTCTGGCATACTTATTTTTGCAAATAGAAATTCCTTTCTTAGATTTCTCAACTTCAATGCCAAGAAAATATTTCATGAGACCAAGATCTGTCATCTCAAATTCTTTCATCATGGCTACTTTAAATTCATGGGTGAACATGTGAAGTTGGGTTATACTTTTTGCCCCTTTTTGAGAAAAAACTTTCATTTTTTTCGGTTCTTCAACATTCTACAAACTATAAAAAATTTTATGTTTATAATTTCATTTTGCGATAAAAAAAAGTTGTCAGAAATTATGTTAGCTTTCTATTACTTATTTTTTGAATTTTTTTTATGTATATTTGATATGTCAACTTAGCGTTTCTTTGATTGTGTGTTTTTTAACAATCAAAGGATTCATAAGAAGTCATGTTAATACGCAATGTTGTATTCTTTGAAAATTTGTGTTTTTGAGGAAACAAAATGTGTTACAACAATCTAGACAGAGTCTACTTCGGTTTCATCATATTTACAAAGCCAATGGATGCATAGCATAATTACTAGAATTTTTTGAACTGGTCCAATATGAAAAAACTGCATATTTTTAATATGTTTCGCGACACAAGAAATTTATTGACATATAAGTTATAAACTAAAAATCTAAAAACTACCCATTAGAGATGACGGACCAATGTAATGCCCCATAATTTTTTCAATTTTTTTTACAATGTATTTTGGGAGATACAAAATTTTGATTTCACTAAATCATAATGACCCTCAAAATTGTTTACACTCGTTTTATTACAAAATTAATTAAACTTAGTAAATATTTATGAAATTTCATAAAATTTGTATTTCCTGAAAGTAGATTCAATTCTGAAAATGCTTGTCTTGGTTCCGACAGTTAATTCAGAATGTGTCATGGAGTTTAATCAGTCCAAAGTTGCAGAAACGTATTCAGAGCTTGGTTCTGTGTAACTGGTGATGTGTTAGTTTGACCGAACTTTATAACAAGTTCAACTGAACTATTTTCTGCACTGACAGCTCGTTAAGTCTAACGACTTAATAGTTCGGCCAAAATTTTATAATAGTTTGGCCGAACTTTTTATAATATTTTGGCCGAACATTAGTCTACTTTTCCGTCAGTTGGAAAATTTCACGGAGCCCCTCCAAAAAAAGATTTGGTGGAAATATAAATTGCCACGAAATCATTCATAATTTTCGCACATTTCACACATTTGGTCTAATTTTACAAAGGTATTGGTTTGGGTAAAAAGACTTTTCTTGGAGGTTTGGGTTTAAGGGCATTTCTTGGAGGCAGTTTGATTTTGCAAAGAATTGTTTTGGGTTTAAGAACTTTTCTTGGAGGCGGTCTGATTTTGCAAAGAATTGTTTTGGGTTTAAGGAATTTTCTTGGACATACATTCAAAGGACATTTCTCGGAGGTATGTGATACATTTTTTTGATGTTTTTTGTTCATTTTTTTTGAAAGTATGGATTTGGGCTTAATTTCAAATTCTTGGAGGCAGTCTAATTTTGCAAAGAATTGTTTTGGGTTTAAAGACTTTTCTTGAAGGACATTTCTTGGAGGCGGCCTAATTTTGGAAAAAATTATTTAGGGTTTAAGGAATTTTCTTGGACATACATTCAAAGGAATTTCTTGGAGGTATGTAATACATTTTTTTTGATGTTTTTTGTGCTTCATTTTTTTTGGAAGTATGGATTTGGGCTTAATTTCGAAAAGACATTTTCTGGAAGTATTTTTTGAAGTATTTTTTAAAGTGACATTTTTTTTTTTTAAGATGGAGGCATTTTTTGAAGTGACATTTTTTTTAGAGTACGTGTTTTGAGTTGAAGTAAATATTTTGAGCTTTGTTTCATTTTTATAAGACATTTTTTTCTCGGAATTTTTAAAGTAAGTGTTTTGGATTGGAGTATGTATTTTTTGCAAAAAATTTAAAATGAGTTTTTTTTAAATTAAATATTTTGTGATGCTTTTTCTAATTGAGTTATTGTCTAAATTTTTTAAAGAAATTTTTTGAACTTCATACTCTATTATCATGGGAAATCGAAGGAATTATGCGAGAAAATATGATCGAAAAAGAGACCCCGAGGAATGTAGAGAAGAGACGATACAATCTCGCAAAAGAAAGATAGAAGCACTCTCAAATATTGAAGGGGAAAATCAACCTCAACTAGAAATTGAAGTAGGTATGTAAATGTAAATATTATGATCTATTGATATATTTAAAATTTTCCTAGTGTAAAATGTGAAGCTTAATTTTTATTTGATGAACTAATTTGAAAAATATTTTGTAATGTAAACAGAGAGAAATATTCCTCAAAACATTGATGATGAGATACAAAATTTTGAAAGAGAAAGTGAAAAAGATATTGAACCAATGATTGAAGATGGTGAAAATATTGAAATAAATTCAAATGAAGAAATTGAATCAGAAGGTATGTACGTATATATATATATATATATATATATATATATATATATTGAACACATGCACTTATTATTGAAATTATACATATATATTTATTAATTTAGTTATTTATTGAATATGTAAACTTATTATGAACTATTTTTTCGAATATGTATAGATGAAATCAGTGTCGATGATGAGATGTTAGAAAATGTTGACACTCACACATATGGAGATAAAAAACCTGACCATGTTATACGATATCGTGTTAACTACATTTTTGAAAAGTATTTCTTAAATGAGCAGGTGACAGTTCAAGCTCAAATGTTGAAAGGTCTCCTACCATTAAGGAAATTAAAAGAAGCTACGACACTACTAGGTATTCGAAAATCAACAAAAGATAAAAAAAAAATGAAGGAAAATGTGATACAAAATATAATTAGTGCTATAAATTAAATTAAAACATCTAGACAAAAAAATGTTTCAATTGTACGTAGAGCAATACATATGGCAGTGGTTTCATCAATTACTAAAGAGAATTGTTTGGTAAAATCTATGGCACGAGCATTAGGAACCTCGCGAAAAACTTTGCACAAATATCGGAAATTTCAGCTGCAAATAGATGTAAATGATGAACTCGCTTGTTGCAGAGCTATTTGTAGGCAACCATAAAAAGATAGAATTGGAGAAAATGTTAAAAAAATAATATATGAATATTGGAAGAACAATTAGCGTGTTTCGTCATCTGCAAATCATGTGATGAAAAGAAGAATAGCAATAAATCAGTATGAACAACATGAAAAACATTTCTTGGAAACCACTCAGATAGAGTTGTTCAACAAGTTCAAAGAAGAGATTCATGAAATTCATGTTTCAATCAGTGCTTTTGTTAAAAAAAAACCATGGTATGTAAAACCTATCACCGTTCATGACACTTGTTGTTGCTATTATCATGTAGAATTTGAGTTATATTATGACACATTCCTTGATTTTGGTAAAACATTATGGAAGGATTCACCTCCTCCTTCCACTATCCATGACATCATATCTCAAATTCTATGTGAAAGAGAAAGTGATGAACTATTTTACGAAAAGAAATGTGTTGGTGGTAAAAAAATGTGATGATTGTGGAAATTTGACTCAATTTAAAAACAAATATTGTACTGATATAAGTGATCAATCATTGTCCAACATGAAAGTGAAATGGAAGATATATGAATATATCCATACATTGATTCAAGGTGCAAATAGTGTTAAAAGAATTGAATTACGAGAAGACAAAATTTTTGTGATAGACTTTTTGAGAAAGTTTGAGGCAAAAATTTACAAATACACCAATCATTCCCATAGAGCTCGATGGAAAGACTTGCAATTCAAAAAATATCATGAATTTTTTCCACCAAGGACCATTTTTTCAGTGATTGATTTTGTAGAAAACTACACATTTGTTCCAAAAAAAAAAATTCAGAGTGAATACTATCATTCTGACCAAGTATCCATGCTCGTCCATATTCTATATAGACATGTTGAACAAAACATCGATCATATAGAAATCACGAGTGAAAATCAACATATCATGAAAGAATATATCAGTGATGATCATACACATGATACATATTTTGTACAACATTGTTTTGGAAAAATTTATGATTCCTTGAAAAATCGTGGAATAACATTCAATGAACATTGGATATGGTTAGACAGATGTGCAGGTCAATTCAAATATGCACGATCATTCTTTTGGTTGTGTTTTCTTCATAAGAAAACCTGCATTAAACATTATTGAATTTCTTTGATACTGGCCATGGAAAAGGAGAACATCACGGTGCAAGGGCATGCATAAAACAAGCACTTCGAAGATATTAAATTAACCCCTTTGCAAGCCAACTTATGGATGCGAAAGAAGTTGTTCAATGGTGCATCACTACTCTAAGCCATGAGACTAACCCATCAAGGGAAGTGCGAAGGTACATTCAATTTAGTTTTTATTGGAAATATAATTTTAAATGGTGTACATTTATCGTGCAATGATTATCTTTGATTGCATTTTGATATCATATTTACATTCTTCTTTGAATTTTCCATATAAAGGTTTTTCTGGCATATTGGGATCGAAGACGTAGATAGATCAATTGGAAATGACGTTGAAACAATAAAAGGGACTCAAAAATTGCATTCAATTAAAACAAAGTCGTCCAGAAATGTGTTTGCATTGGATAAAAGAAAATATTCTTGTTTTTGTCATGTTTGCATAGACAACACAAAATCCAATACATTTGTGAAAACAAAATGTATGTAAACGATTGGAAACATACAGAGCTAAATACAAAGGGCAAAATGTCTGTTGCAATGTTTGAAGAAATGCAATTAGAGGAGACTGCAATATCATCTGATGGTGATCAAGTTTCTGATCTTGTTAGAGAAGGTAACATTTGAATTTCTTTCTAATGATTTAAAGATCTAGAAATAAATTGAAATATATATAATTTTTTAAAGTTTGTTGTTTTGTGAAGGAGATGTTTTTGCTATAATTGCACCTATTGACAATGATGAAAATGTGAAGTATTATTTGATGCGTTGCATTGAACGAAAAATGAAATTATTAGAAAACTATATTGATCACGAATTTCAATATGATAGAGGATCTATTATACTGAAAGGTTATTTTTTCAGACAAACTAAACAAAGTGGGGATTTTGTTTACTTTGAAGACTATGAACTTGATTTCATAGGTTGTTAATATATTCACTTGGTGTGTGCAGCATGCATAAAGTTGACAGAGGTTCAATCATTGAGAAAAATGAAAATTAAGAAATGGAAAATGTCAAAATTCGATCATGAGCGGATTATTGAAGATGGCATTGCATTGGATTTTTTTTGATTGAACTGCCCAACAATTTATTCTCTTTGGATTAAATATGTTTTACAACTTCCAGTACTCAACTAAAAATTGAGCTTCTTATGTTATTTGTGCAAGTGTTTGCACATGTACGAATTGTTTTGGTACATGCACGTGCTCTAGTATCAACTGAAAGTAGCTTTTCTATACATGTGCATTGATGAAAAATGTTACATGTGTATTGGATATATATATATGTTATAGAATGTAATTAATTGTTCAAGCAGTTTTACTATGTGCATTGATGAAAAATGATTCACGTACTCAATATATATGTTCTAGGATGCAATTAATTGGAGCTAGTTTTTCTATGTGCATTGATGAAAAATGTTGCACATACTGGATAGATACACGAACTAAATACATGTCCTTTTTTTCTTGTGGGGTTTTCTGGTAAAAAGTATCAAAAATGTAAATATATCATCCACAATATAGTTCAGTACGAAGATTCCTTTCAGACAAGAGACTCAGAACACTTCTTGGACTTTTGGTGGGATTTGACCCACATCTCTATTCCTGATTGAAAATCTAGTACAAAATTTGTCTGTCCAATGGTTGGATATGTTCAATGTTCATTGATGAAAAATGTTACATGTATTGGATATATATGTTCTAGAATGCAATTAATTGTTGAAGTAGTTTTACTATGTGCATTGATGAAAAATGATTCACGTACTCAATATATATGTTCTAGAATGAAATTAACTGAAAGTAGATTTTCTATGTGCATTGATGAAAAATGTTGCACGTACTGGATATATACACGAACTAAATGTGCCTAATTTTTCTTGTGGGATTTTCTGGTAAAAAGTATCCACAATGTAAATATATCATCCACAGTATAGTTTTGTATGAAGATTCCTTTTAGACAAGAGACTCAGAGCACTTCTCCGACTTTTGGTGGGATTTGACTCACATCTCTATTCCTGATTAAAAATCTATTACAAAATTTGTCTGTCCAATGGTCGGATATGTTCTATTTGCATTGATGAAAAATGTTACATGTATTGGATATATATGTTCTAGAATGCAATTAATTGTTGAAGTAGTCTTACTATTTGCATTGATGAAAAATGATTCATGTACTCAATTTATATGTTCTAGAATGAAATTAACTGAAAGTAGTTTTCCTATGTGCATTGATGAAAAATGTTGCACGTACTGGATATATACACGAACTGAATGTGCCCAATTTTTCTTGTAGGATTTTCTAGTAAAAATTATCCACAATGTAAATAAATCATCCATAGTATAGTTTTTCATGAATATTCCTTTTAGATAAGAGACTCGGATCACTTCTCCGACTTTTGGTGGGATTTGACCCACATCTCTATTCCTGATTTAAAATCTAGTACAAAATTTGTCTGTCCAATGGTCAGATATGTTCTATGTGCATTGATGAAAAATGTTACATGTATTGGATATATATGTTCTAGAATGCAATTAATTGTTCAAGTAGTTTTACTATGTGCATTGATGAAAAATGTTGCACGTACTGGATATATACATGAACTGAATGTGCCCAATATTTCTTTTCGGCTTTTTTGGTAAAAAGTATCCACAATGTAAATAAATCATCCACAGTATATTTTTGTACGAAGATTACTTTCAGAAAAGAGACTCGGAGGACTTCTTTGACTTTTGGTGGGATTTGACCCACATCTCTATTCCTGATTGAAAATCTAGTACAAAATTTGTCTATCCAATGGTCAGATATGTTCTATGTTCTAGAATGAAATTGACTGAATGTCATCAATTTAACAATTTAGGAAATCAACAAGGCTACCTATTTGAGTGCATTAATGACATTGACCCAAATTCAACAAACATAAATGTACTTCTTATATTTCCAATCAAAATTAAAGGGATTTACATATATATACTTCTTTACTCTTTTTTCAATTACAGCTCAATTGATATGGTTAGTTGCATTGAAAAGATATGTTATTCCTATTGGAAATTTTTTCAGTCAAACAAAGGTATGTAGAGATCAAAAGAAATCTTAAGATGCCAAATGTACTTCAACCATCCAAAACTTGAGTTTTAAAAACTTTTTGATTAAATCAAAACAATACTTGACATGGAAGTCTTCCATCTATGCCAAATGTAGATTGAAACCATCCAAAACTTAGATCAAAACATTTAACATTATATCAAAACATTTAACATTTAACATTAAATCAAAATTAAAGGGAAATTTACATATAACTACTTCTTTACTCTTTTTGATTAAATCAAAACAATACTTCACCTGGGAGTCTTCCATCTAGGCCAAATGTAGATTGAAACCATCCAAAACATAGATCAAAAAATTTAATATTATATCTTGAAGAATTTAGCATTTAACATTAAATCAGAATTAAAGGGATTTACATATAACTACTTTACTCTTTTTTATTAAATCAAAACAATACTTCACATGGGAGTCTTCCATCTAGGCCAAATGAAGATTGAAACCATCCAAAACATAGATCAAAACATTTACCATTATATCTTGAAACTTTTAACATTTAACATTAAATCAAAATTAAAGGGATTTACATATAACTACTTTACTCTTTTTTATTAAATCAAAACAATACTTCACATGGGAGTCTTCCATCTAAGCCAAATGTAGATTGAAACCATCCAAAACTTAGATCAAAACATTTAACATTATATTTTTTTTTCTAAGTTGGTTTAATCTATTGATATTGAGCATAATGTACATAGCGAGACCCGTCTCCTCGGTTGCCCAACTAGCCAACACCAGAGGGGGTCTGAATAAAAAAAACAGAAAAGGGGCTGCCCATAACCAGGAAACCAACAGACATAGAGTGTTCAGAAGCACGATGATTGCAAGAAATGAGAAAAGTTCAAAAAGGCTAAAGAGGATCTGACATCAGGCTATCCATCGATGTGTGTAGGAGTATTCTCGTCCACAATTGGACAACTGTAGTCCTCTAGATAATCATCTTTTCCCTTGGAGTGCTGGGAGGAGTTGTCGCTGCTTGTGCCATCGCTACTGGAGCTTGTCGAGCTGGATTTGACTGGAAGAGCTGCCGACTTCCTGGTGTCCTGGGGCTAATGGGTTGGGATGGTGGATTTTCTCGGTTGCTTCCTGGAACCAAAGGCACCTTCATCCTGCAGCTCCTCCTGAAAAGAGATAGAAATGGTCACCGTAATTTGAGGTCTGACCATAGCACTGGTGAAGTGAAATTATGCTTCATTACTTGTCGAAGCAGGGTGGCTGCTTGTGTCATGAATTGAAAGAGGCAGGCGAGAGCCAACACTCCTGCCCCCTCCATCCCTACCCCCACCTCCCCTTGTGCAATGCATCCGATGTCTACACATGGGAGTCTTACATAGGCCAAATGTAGATTGAAACCATCCAAAACTTAGATCAAAACATTTAACATTATATCAAAACATTTAACATTAAATCAAAATTAAAGGGATTAACATATAACTGTTTCTTTAGTCTTTTTGATTAAATCAAAACAATACCTCACATGGGAGTATTCCATCTAGGCCAAATGTAGATTGAAACCATCCAAAAATTAGATCAAAACATTTAACATTATATCAAAACATTTAACATTTAACATTAAATCAAAATTAAAGGGATTTACATATATAGTTCTACTTCTTTACTCTTTTTGATTAAATCAAAACAATAATTCACATGGGAGTATTATATCTAGGCCAAATGTAGATTGAAACCATCCAAAAATTAGATCAAAACATTTAACATTATATCAAAACATTTAACATTTAACATTAAATCAAAATTAAAAGGATTTACATATATAGTTCTACTTCTTTACTCTTTTTGATTAAATCAAAACAATACTTCACATGGGAGTCTTCTATCTAGGCGAAATGTAGATTGAAACCATCCAAAACTTAGATAAAAACATTTAACATTTAACATTAAATCAAAATTAAAGGGATTTACATATATAGTTCTACTTCTTTACTCTTTTTGATTAAATCAAAACAATACTTCACATGAGAGTCTTCCATCTAGGCCAAATGTAGATTGAAACCATCCAAAACTTAGATCAAAACATTTAACATTATATCAAAACATTTAAAATTTAACATTAAATCAAAATTAAAGGCATTTACATATAACCAAATTTCTTTACTCTTTTTTATTAAATCAAAGTTCAATACTTCACATGGGAGTCTTCCATAGACCAAATGTAGATTGAAAGGTCATCCAAAACGTAGATGAAAACACTTAACATTATATATCAAAACATTTTTAAACATTTAACATTAAATATGAAACATTTAACATTATATGATGTACATGCGAAAAGTAGATTGAAACCATCCAAAACTTAAACCTTTAATTTAACAAAAAATTATAAATCACAACATTAAACTTTGCATGCAAAAACTTAAGAGCTTTAAAAACCAAATAAATTATATAACAACATTAATTCACATTCACATGCCAAAAGTACTTCAACCATCCAAAACTTGACTTTTAAAAACAAAACAAATTATATTAAAACACAATAAAGTATATGTCCAAAAATTATAGATCTCATATAATGACTGTGCATCTACATAATATATAAAAAAGTAAATTTAAGACTAGAAATCTTAATCAAATCTAGAAATCTCCATCAAATATAGATGGATGTAGTGTCTTTCCTAGTAGAGTCTCAATACGCGCGCTATCTTTCGTAGCATGGGAAACCTGTACATAATGCATGTACAAAAATCAGTGAGAATATATAGAACTTCATGTAAAAAAAAATACAAAAAAAAAATCATGCAATACCTCATGAGGTTCCCTATGCATTTGTTGCTCCCTTGCTACATCTTCCCCCATGGGAAGATTTCCAATAGTGAACTGTACAATATAAATGTAAAATTATATATATATATATATATATATATATATATATATATTTAAAAGTGAAAAATTGAATACTTCTGGAAGTGCATTTGGGACATCTCCTAAGAGAGGCTCCAAATGAAAATCTCCCAAAACGTAAAATTCAAAAGAAAATAACTATATATATATATATATATATATATGTCTCATTTTTAATGGAACTTTTTGAGATGGAATATATATATTTAACTTGAAAACATAAATTTTTCCATACTTGTTGTGGGTCTGGCACATCTCCTAAGGAAGAAGAAGGTACATCCATCCCAAAAAAATTGAACGGAATCGAAATATGTTTAAAACATTTTATTAAATTTATATTATATATGTACATGAAAATGTGTGCACAATTATTTATTTTAAAAATATCAATTAAAAAACACTAACATTTGTCAACATATCTTGATGGTGAGGCCCATCTTGATTGATTGAACTTGAGGCTCCGAATGAGATATTAACATTTTCGTCATTCATCAAGCGTGAGAAGTACAAATGGTGTTTTAACATATAATGATACATTTTTGTTAGATTAATGTACATACAAATAAATGTATACATATATACATGTGTATTTATTACATATGGTATGTATACATGTAAAAATAATTAAACCCTAACCATTAACACATACCGTTCCTGTGCCTTCTTCCTCATGAAGAATTAGATCTTGCACTATATTTTGACAATATTTTTTGAGATCTTCAATAATCATGTTGTCAATCTCTTCATCTGTACAATACACAAAATTGGTGCGTGCATTCTCATGTGCTCTTTGTCGATTTAGACAAATATCGACTCCACCCAATCCACTGTGAACATTGTCGATGATGGCATCCCTCGCATCTCGACTAATTTGAGAAATCGCTTCCATCTCTGACCGCAAAGTTTCAACCCGAAAAGGTTGACTAACCGATGGTGGCTCAGGGCGAGGCAACTCGGCATCACACCTTTCCCAAGACCAAAAAATTTAGACAGAAGGTCATTGTAATTGGGTTTCATTTCCAAAAATAATTTTGCATAAAACAATTTTGAAAAATAAAGAGGAACCTCGTCGTTCCATGGGAGTCTTCCATAGGCCACAACGTGTCTATCATACAAAAGTGAGCTACCTCGAGGTGCTTGAAATACTGCACCTTCAACATCTTTCTTTTTGGCCCTTCTTTGAAATTAAACATTGACTTCGCCATATCTGATGTAACTTTTTGTTTTACATCCTCCCATTTATCAGGACCCATTACTGTTTCCTTTTTTTTCTCATCATTTCTACAAATGTATCAGTCATTTGCCCAAGATTTCGGTACACCTCTACTAGTGTACCTAAAAAGTGTGTGACTATTTCCAGGCTTTGTCGACTCTCACCAGGTAGAGTCAAAGCCACAAGATCTCTTTGCAATTTTGAATGAAGTTGTTTACACCTTTCTAAGGTGCAGTGCTCCATGTTTCTTTCCCGAGGTATATCGGAAATGTTGGCCAAATAAGCCGTGGTGGGTGGACAACCTTCTTCTTGAATGAAGCATTCTGTAGTGCATCTTCTTTGATGCACATTTGGATCATTTTCAACCTCTGCATCAATATATAAAATTTTGTATATTTGAAAATACACATGTAAACAAATTTGTAAAAACTGAATAAAAAAATATTCAAATTGATGGCAACCTTGACGTGGTTGGCCAGCTTCTTCCCCACCTTGAAACTGTTGAGAACCAGAATGACCCTGGTGAGAATCAGCACCACCAGTAGTTGATTGGCCTCTGGTAGAATAAATATCACCACCTTCATGCAACCTGATACCACTTGTTGATGGCCCTCTAAGGGGATTTGAACCACCACCAACCTCTCTAGATGAGAGAGAAGCTTCATAAACAAATACAAATTTATAATCAATTGAAAAATACATTCATATGTATATAAATACATACATACATATTCATTGATTAAATTGCATGAAACATACCACGACTGGGTGAACCATGGGCATGCTCCATGAATGGAGTAGATACCCTTCTCCTCTTAGCTCCTAAAAAATAAAAAATGAAACTTATTAACAACTAATTTAACTCACAAAGTTAATAAAAAATCAATTCCATATGTACGCACATGTATGGATATTTAAGATTATATTTGAATACCATGAACATCCCTCGATCCCTGATCTCCCCCTCTCTTAGAGATATGGGATTCTGTTGATCTTCATCGTTCATCCTCCATGATATATATATCTATCGATGGACATTTACACAAAATAAATTTCAGAAAATTAATGTAATTTAGTGTACAAAAATTATGTAAAACACAACTTTCAAAGCACTAATTGATCTGTGTGAAACTCAATTTAAGCAAAAAAAAATAAAAAATTATAAAAATGATAAGTTCACCAAATTGTGCTTTACATGGTGGTAGCATACTTGGTATAAAATTGAAAAAAACACATGGTCATTAAAAATAAGTGAAACTCCATTTAAACAAAAATTTGTTGAAGTCCCTGCATTTTAATTTTATAAAAATGTGAAGTTCACCAAGTTGCGCTTTACATGGTGTGGTGGGAGCACACTTGGTATATAATTGAAAAAAGCACATGGTCATTAAAAAAAACGCATTTATAAGTAAACAACACATACATATCCAAGATATGTTACAATGTCCATCAATAAATTTTGAAGGAGAGCGTCTCAACACTAATTCATCTTTGAGAGATGAATCTTGAATTTTTGAAAAAGAGCGTCTCAAAACCAATTCATCTTTGAGACATGAATCTTGTAATGGAATTGCCCTGTATAATTCTAATTCATCTTTGATAGATGAATCCTGAATTTGCATTTCCCCATGCAATAGATCAACAGACCTCTTATTCACATTTGTAGAATGCCTTATACCAAAAAATTGAAATTGGCTAACAATATTGTTTGCTATTCCATGCAGTTCTTTTAGCCTCTCCTTCTTAACTTAGCACATGACATTCATTTGGTTGCACACAAGTTCAGAATTGGTGAAAACTACAATTCCATTTGATCCATACTCCATAGTTGTTCCCAAGACTTCTATCAATCCAATATAATATACCTCATTGTTTGTTGTTCTTCCCGGTATATTCATTTTCCTTTGGATGACTTTGCTAGTCGCAATATTGGAAAGCACATATGTAATCACTTCTTTCCCTGGATTGGGATAGCAAGAAAATTCTATGCATAATTTCCATTTTTCAACCATATTTAATGGTTTTCTTATCCTTGAAATTTTTTTTTTAATAAAAAATATATATTAAATCGACATTTATTGCAAGTGCATGGGATAAATGACACAAGATCATGAGGTAAATGACATGTGCATTGTTTATCTTGAAGTTTGACTTAAAAATTTTATGGTAGAGTTCACATCTAAAATTAATGGGAGGAATCCTTTAGTTTTTGGGTGAAATGACACATGTATACATTTTACCTTAAAGTGGTTGTGTTTTATTGATATTAAAATGAAGAACCTATATTTCGATCCATTCTAGAGATTGACTATAGGGGCATTTACTAGATACGTCACCTTTCATAAAAGATGAGATCCAGAGGCTACCTGGCCCTTTACAAACTCTTCCTATAGAACTTATAGAAGTTAACACTACCCGTCCCAATTTTACCATGTGAAGGGTGTAGAGGACCCGTGGAATCACTCAAACTACTTTACATATAGATAAGGGTGTATAAGAATGTGCATGTGTTTTACATTGAATATTTTTCGTTTTAAATTGAGAATCTTTTTGAAACAATTTCCTAGATATATTTAAGGTTAAAATTTATGTTTTGTATCAAATCACTTTTGGTTTCAAAAATGGGAGGAAGCCTTTAGTTTTTGGGAGAAATTCAACACATGTACATAGTTTACCTTAAAGTGGTTGTGTTTTATGGATATTAAAATGAAGAACTTCTATTTAGATCTATTCCAGAGATTGATTGTAGGGGCATTTACTAGATATGTCACCTTTCATAAAAGATGAGATCCAGAGGCTACCTGGCCCTTTACAGACTATGCCTATAGAACTTGTAGAAGTTAACACTACATGTCCCAATAATACCCTCTGAAGGGTGTAGAGGACATATGTTTGTAAGCTAAATAAGGAACTATATGGACTTAAACAACCACCAACAACATGGTAGTCTTTAAGCTAGACAAGTACCTTAAAAAAATGTGTTTCAAGGGGCTAATAATAATCTATGGATAAAGGCTCATGGTGATGAATTACTATTTGTGTTTTTGTATGTATATTACCAACAAACAGATATTAAGATACTTGAAAGAGACTACAAAACAATGAACTATAGTACCCAAAAGGTGAGAAATTTACATTGACAACATATAGAGATTCAACTAGGCTTGTGAAAAGTACAAGTGGACAATGTATAATTCTACTTAGAATAGTATTTGGTTTAATGGTTAAGCAAGAAAGAGTCATTACTTTCTCAATCTAGAGTAGAAGTGGAATACATAGTAGTTACTTATTTTTGAGTGTTTTGGATGAAATGGGCTCTTCGTGCAAGTAAGGCGGCACAACGAAGCGTCCACCATGGGACTAATTAATGCTTGGGCCCTTAGGATGCAACCAAAGGTTGCATCTTAAAGGTGCATCTTTAAGATGAAACCATTGGTTGCATCCTAAATATCTTCTACAAGATATTAAGGTAAATTTATTTTTGAGTGTTTTGGATGAAATGGGCTCTACAAGATATCAAGGTAAATTTCAGTGAATCTATATATCTATTAAGAGTTTCAATACAAGTGTAATAATAATTTCAAAAATAAAATATTCTACTTCCTTCAATCACTATTTACATGAATCTATATATCTATTAAGTGTTTCAATACAAGTGTAATAATAGTTTCAAAAATAAAATATTCTACTTCCTTCAATCACTATTTACATATCATCATAAAGTACCACTTCCTCACACAACAAGTCTTTGAGAAAATAATGAAGATGGAATACATATACCCACAAAGCCTCTTGTTAGAGAGGCATTTTAATATGTGAGAAACAAAGTAGGGATAGTTCTTGTAAATTATCTTGTTACAGAACCATTTGAATATGTGAGAAACAAATTAGGGATAGTTCTTGTAAATTATTGTCACTTATTTGATTTCAAAAGAAGAGCCTATGAAATTCAGTGCAATATCTATGTGGGAGAGTACACAATATCTAAGGTAGAGAATACAATACAAGGAAAGAATAAAAAGAGTAACAAGAAGCATATGATTGTGTCAATAATTTGAAGTAGTCAAGAAAGATAACAAAGGACCATCATCAAATTCGAATTGAAATCAAATTGAAAGATTGAGTAGTCTTCTTCATGAAGAAGCAACATTAACTAGGTTCATCATTTAAAGGGTTCATTTTTTAATGAAAATATTTATGAAAAAAAAGTACATACATGTACATATATAGTTTATATAAAAATGTCAATAAATATTATCAAATGTACAGAGTAGTATTATAAATTTTCATATCTAATTAATAGATGTTGAAGATGAGTCTAGCTCATTCTTTATTGGCATTATCATAACATTCTCAAAAGCTTATCCTGGATCTAACAATGAATATGTAATGAATCATTGTACATTATTATCCTGAATCTAAAAATGAATATGGAATGAATCATTGTACATTATTATAAATCTTGTATTTAAATGACATTTGATCTATGAATAATATGGAATGAATCATTGTAAATTATGATAAACCTTTTATTTAAATGATATTTGATCTATGAATAAAAAATAAAATGGGATTATCTCTTCATATATATATGTGTGTGTGTGTGTGTGTGTAAGAGAGAAATAAAAAGCAAAGGTAATTGCACCAAGACTAAAGGAGCATGTCCTAATACATTAAATTATGTCCTAATACATTAAATTATGTTTGTCTAAAAATGAATATGGAACATGAATCATTGTACATTATAATAAATCTCAAGTATTTAAATGAGATTTTATCTATGAATAATATGGAATGAATCATTGTACATTATGATAAATCTCAAGTATTTAAATGAGATTTGATCTATGAATAATATGGAATGAATCACTGTACATTATGATAAATCTTGTATTTAAATGACATGAAATTTGATCTATGAATAATATGGAATGAATCATTGTACATTATAATAAATCTTGTATTTAAATGACATTTGATCTATGAATAAAAAAGAAAATGGATCATCTATATATGTGTGTAAGAGAGAAATACTGCATTAGCTTACTGCTTACTAATGAATGGCTATACTTTACACGGCTTGATGATTATGGTGAGATCATTGCTTTAGCTATATGACTAATAAGGAATACTAATACCACATTAGCTTACTTCTTCCTAATCAATTTCTATACTTTACATAGCTTGATGATTATGGTGAGATCATTGCTTTAGCTTACTGCTTACTAATCAATGGCTATACTTTACACAATGGCTATACTTTACACAACTTGATGATTATGGTGATATCATTGCTTTAGCTATATGAGTAATAAGGAATACTAATACCACATTAGCTTACTTCTTACTAATCAATGGCTAACTTTACACAGCTTGATGATCATGGTGAGATCATTGCTTTCATCATTGTAACACTAGTTGATTATACAGAGCTTGATTTAGTTAGATTATGTTGTTTCGATAATATGAGATCTAAATAACATGAACTCAGCCTTTTCGGGATAGCTAAGACCCTTGTATTCAAATCATATACGTATGGCTCAAATAATACACATGGCTTATATTGTACATGTCTAATCTATACAATCTATATGATGTCAATTGAAATTTACAAGGGCTGAAGAATTTAGTTATCTTAAAAGGTTGAGACAAGTAGCCAAGCATGTCTGACAGATAGGCATGAGAATTCCATACCACCTTAAGCACCCAAACTAGTTCAAGTATTAAGTCACATTATAAAACAACAAATTTTACATAAAGTCTACAATACAAAGAATTCCATACCACCTTAAGCACCCAAACTGCATTAAGTCATATTATAAAAAAACAAATTTTACATAAAGCCCACAAATTTTACAGAAAAATGATAAGATCTGTCTGTGGATTAACATCACAAAGTACGTCAACTCTGATGTAGGCATATACATGCACCACTTTTATAAACACTAGAATTTTCAAGCAGCACAGAATTATGAATAAATTCTTGAGCTAGCAATGGCATAAAAATGGTTAAAAGGTGAACGTATAAAGTATAGCCCATATAACGGCCTTTGGCAGTATGATCAAAGAGTCAAAAAACAGAGAGGCCTCCCAACAGAGTTTCACCTGTTCATGAAGGTAAGCAACATGATATCGAAAGTGAAACAGAGAAACTAGAGCAACCCACAAATATACGCACATAAAAAGACATTGGGATAGATTTTCCAAGCATAAACAAATAAAAGATAAACTTATATGGATTACAAGAAAATCATAGAACCAACAACACCCAGTCCCTCCTCATCCATAACAGTGGCTTATATAATGTGCCATACAAATGTAATTTAAAAAAAAAAACCAGTCATAACCTCTTCGTATTCTGGTCAAGGATTGTTAAGCCCACAAAAAAATCCCCGAGAGATTCATATGCAATGATAAAAAAAACAGGAATCCCAGACAGCAGGAAAAACCTATACATGATAGCCCATATAATTTTCTTTGAAAGTATGAGAAAAGAGTAAAAAAATAGAGAGGCCTCCTAGCAGAGTTCCACCTGTTAATCAAGGTAAGCAACATGATATCAGAAGTGAAACAAAGAAACTCGAGGAACGCACAAAGACAGAGGGATAAGCATTGAAAAAGACACTGGAATAGATTTTCCAAGCATAAACAAATACAAGATAAAATGATATCCATATTATGAGAAAAATAAAGAACTAACAGCCCCTAGACCCTCCTAATCCATAAATTGGGCATGCATACCAAACTAAAAACTTAATTTTTTTGTACAATTGTAGATTGCACAAGATCAAATGTGTAAAATAATACTAAGCCAAATACAACTAATAGATAAAAAACTATCAAATCCACTAAAAATAACCCAGTTTCGACAACATATATTTCCTTACCCAATTTCATTTCGATAATTTCAGTAAATACAGTAATAACAAAAAGTGTTGAACCTGTAATCTTAAAATAACCAGCCATGATGGGAATATGGGGATGAGAGGAAGATGTAGTAGTGGGAGGTGTGGAATTATTCCCATATTAAATAACTATACTAGGTATTTCTCTAATCTAATATGATATCTTGATATTTTATTGGTTGGGAGAATTTTTCATCTTTTTTAGTTTGTTGACAAGTATTGAGGAAAGTATGATGAAATTAATATGAAAAAAACAATCCTCACGAAAGCTCTCAAGCCAAGAAAGGCCTTTTTCATTAATTCCAATTTATTGCAATGTCACATAAAAATTTCTATTATATATCAAGGTAAATTTTAATTGGGACTCAGTTAATCTGCTACTAATACTTTAACATATTAATCAACCATTCACCAAATGCTAATACAACCAGTTGGGCAGTTAGAAAAAAAGTCAAAATAATAGATTATCACATTAACCCAAATTATTTTACAAATCCAATTCAGTATATAGTATAGCCCATGGCATAAAAATGGTGAAAAGCATAGAAACAATTCATAGATAAAAACATTAAAACAGTTCAAACAATTAATAGAAAACCAGAGAGAGCTACTCACCTAGTGGTTCGCTTAACGTCGCCGCAGATAATCACCAATAGAGCGGAAGCAGCGCCGCAACAATCCAAAGAACTATCAACAAAAGAGCAGAGAGCAGAAGACGCACAAAGCAAGAGCTGAACAAGCAAAGGCGTGTGAGCAGAGAGCAGAAGATAGAAGACACGCGAAGCAAGAGCTGAACAAACAAAGACGCACGAAAGGAATAAAGTTCGCGAGTGATATATTTATAATAACTAGTTCGGCTGAACTATTTTAATAGTAAAAATTCGGCCGAACTAAACATTAGGGGAATTTTGAGCTCTAAAATGGGCCTCCTAAGGAAATTATAAAATAATAGTGGAAAAAATCAAATAAGATTTGATGACATCATCAAATTTTAGAGGGAAAAATGAAAAAACTACTTTTTCAACTCATATTTTCAACTTATCTCCCAAAGTTTTTACTCAAATTTCAAGGGGGAGTAATCGTTGGATGCAAAATTTAATTCCTCATCCAAGGAGTGCCCATGTTGCATACTTTCAATGGGTCCTACTACACAAAAAATGAGAAATACATGAAAAACGTTATTGTAATCATCTTTTTTTTATGTATTTCTCATTTTTCATGTAGCAAGGTCCACCGAAAGTATGAAACATGGGTACTCCTTGGATGAGGAATTAAATTTTTCATCCAACAAGTAATCCCACTCGAAATTTGAGCAAAAACATTGGGAGATACGTTTAAAATACGAGTTGAAAAAGTAGTTTTATTATTTTTTAATATTTTTACCCTTTTATTTAAAAAATGGTGAATTATCCTCCATGGTTGACATCATCATCTTGAATCCTGTTGGTTCTTATAAAGTGTATTTTTGTTGTACATTTTTCTTAGGAGGCCCATTTCAGACCTCAAAATTCCCCTAATGAGGTCGGCCGAATTGTTGTTGCCAGTTTTTCCCATCTCCGGCAAAAACTCTATTTGCTCATGCCGTCAGTGTGTTTTCAATCAAAACGACAGAACGAGTTCGGTTGAATTTTTTCATAAATTTCAGCCGAACTATTGCCGCTAAGAAATTTCCACCCCCGATTCTCACAAAAGTGTAACCCTTCACATTTTCACCCTCATCTATCTCAAGATCACCTGTAAAAATCATATCATCAAAATATAAGCAAACTATCAAAATATGTCCATGCTCATTTACCTTTGTGTATAAGATAGGCTCAATGTTGCTTTTGAAAAAACCATTCTTGATCATGTAGCTGTCAATTCTACTATACCATGCTCTAGGTGCTTGCTTCAGTCCATAGAGCGCTTTCTTCAATCTATAAACTTTATCTTATTTTCCTTTAACTTCATAACCTGGAGGCTGCTGCACATAAATTTCTTCTTCTAGAATTCCATTCAAGAAAGCTAATTTGACATCCATCTGATATAATTTCCACTTGTTATGAACTGTTGTCGCTAGAACTTCTCTTACAGTATCCAATCTGGCCATTAGAGAAAATGTTTCCCCAAAGTCTATTCCTGGTTGCTGCGAGAATCCTTTTTTTGCAAGTATTGCTTTAAATCTATCAATCTCACCTTTCTCATTCACCCTTGTCTTATACACCCACTTCACACCAATCATATTTTTATTGTTTGGTAAATCAACCAAATCCCAGGTATCATTCTTTTCAATTGAATTCATCTCTTCATCCATGGCTTGCACCCAATTGTCATCTCTTATTGCTTCTTCAAACGAAGAAGTTTGGAATGCCAACAATGTAAAATTTGAACTAACATCAAAATCATCATAAATATCTTTCAGGCTTCTCATATTTTTATTACCATTGCTTGATTCATTACCTAATTTGTTGCTTGGAGAATTCTAGTCTATTGATTTGCTTGAAGATCCATACTGCTCTAAAAATATTGGATTCCTTGCTGGTGTGACCATATTTGGTGCCTGCTCTCTTGATTCATGTTGCTCCTCTTCCTCTACATCATCCTCCTCCATTAATGGTGTTTGTACATCGGTTAGTGTGTCTACAGTCCCATTCCATGACTCTTATTCTTTGAACACAACATCTCTGCTAATGATTGTCTTCTTGGTGATAGGGTTATACAATTTGTAAGATTTTGATTGCTCACTATAACCAGTAAATATGCATTTTTCACTTTGATCATATAATTTGCCTCTTATTTTCTCAGGCACATGTGCATAGGTTACACATCCAAAAAATTTGAAATGAGATACACTGCATGACATACCTGACCATGATTCTTCTGGAACTCTGTTCATCACGCTCTTTGTAGGAGATCTATTTATCACATAAAAAACACATGCAACTGCTTATGCCCAATACTCATTCGACAAGTTTCTTGCTTTCAACATGCTCCTTGTCATGTTCATGATTGTTCAGTTTTCTCTCTACTACACCATTCTGCTGCGGTGTGTATCTGGTTGTAAATTGTCTTTTGATTCCATGGTGTTTGCAGTACTCATGGAATGCCTTCGAATCATATTTTCCACCACGATTAGATCTCAATATCTTGATCTGTCAATCACTTTTGTTCTCCACTAATGCTTTGAACTATTTGAACTTTGCAAAGGTTTTAGACTTCTGCTTCAAGAAGTAAACCCAAGTCTTCCTTCTATAGTCATCAATAAAAGTGAGGAAGTAACAACTTCCACCAATCGACTATGTCCTCATAGGTCCACACAGGTCGATATGCACCAACTCAAGTCGGTATGCACCAACTCAAGTGGTTTCTTTTCTCTGTAAGAAACTCCCTTCAGAAAAATTTCAGTGATTCTTTGCCAAGATGGAACACTCACAAGTGCTTGTAGGTTCTTTGATGGGAGGTAAACCTCTGACCATCTTTTTTTGCTACAATAATCTTAAACCAGAAAAATGTAAGTGTCCAAACCGAAAGTGCCATAACTAGTAATCATCAGAACATGCAGTTGTAAAAGAACTAGCCTCATCATTGTAGTTCATAATTAAAGGAAAGAGTCTGTTCCTCGTCATATGCACCTTTGAAATTAGCTGCTTTCTTGGCGATTTGTCATAAATAACACATTGTTGCCCCTGAAAGATAACTTTGTATCCTTTCTGCATCAATTGTCCAACACTTATCAAATTGTGTTTGAGTCCAGGGACATAATATACCTCTTATATGGTCTTTGGCTCCCCCTTCTTGGTCAGAATGTTGACCACTCCTTTTCCATCTACATCCACAGTCTTTTCAGTCCCAAAATTTACCTTTGTCTTCACGGAGGTATCCAAATATGCAACCAAATTCTTGTTTCCTGACATGTGGTTACTGCAACCACTTTCTAATAGCTAGACCTTATCAGACAGTTCATGCTTGGTGTTGCATGCTAGAAACATGGAGTCAGTATTCTATGTACTAACATTAGCTCTCTGATTTCCTTGATCAACTATCTTCTTCCTACAATCACGAGCATAATGACCAAATTTATTGCAATAATAACACTTCACCTTTGATTTTTCAAACATTTGATTGTTATGAAAGCTCTTGCTGCTCTTGCTTCCACTTTGATGCTCATGCTCTTGTCGGCCATCTCTTTGACCACCATAGTTGCCTCCTTGTCCTCTGCCTCTCGATCGATCTCTGCCTCGACCTCTTGAAATATAGACTTGAATTTTGAAGGAAGTTTCTAAAGTGGAATCCTTATTTCTGTCTATCATTGCCTCATGCGATAGAAGGGATCCCATTACCTCATCAACTGTCAGTGTTGCTAAATCCTTGGCTTCTTCTATGGCTGCTACCACAACATTAAAATTCATAGAAAAAGATCTAAGAACCTTCTCGATCACTGTTCAATATTTAATATCTTCACCATATATTTTTAACTGATTGATGACAGACATGAACCTATTCATGAAAGAGTCTATGTCCTCTGTCTCCTTCATCTACAGACTTTCAAAATATCTCATAGTATTCTGCAATTTAACAATATTAACTCTGGCCATACCTTGATAGCTTGTTTCCAAAGTTTCCCATGCTTCCTTTGCTGAACAAGTTATCAGGATCTTCTAGAACACTACTCAGTCCACTCCCTATTGGATAAGAAGAAACTCTTGTGCATTCTTTCACTTTTCTTTCTTTCATTTCTCTCTATCTCCATTATTGAGGGTTCGTTCTTCTGCGTCATTCTGAGGTTCTGCAAACCCGAACTTGACATGATCCCATACATCATGCACTTTTAGCATAGTCTCCATTTTAATATCCCACACATTGTAATCTTTCTCAGTGAAAGATGGAAGTTGTGGCCGAAAATTTGATGTGGCCATCTTGCTTCAAAAAATCAATCTTCTTCTTTGATAAAAACCCTAAATTTCTCTCTTTTAAGAGTTTTGCAAAACTCCTTTGAAGAAAAAACCTTTGTATATTTTTTTTTATATATAATAAATCCTTTTATAAAAGAAATTTATATATATATATAATTTTTTATAAGAACGCTCTCCTTTTAAAACTATTTTAAAAACCTTTTTTTTTTTTAAATTATTATAAAAATACTTTTTTAAACAAAATCCTTTAAGGCATTACTCAACTCAAAAATCGAATGGCATTTAAGCTTTGGGATGGGCTTAATATTGTATATTGACTCACCCTTGTACAACACCCACATATAATCCAAAAAATTATTTTAAAGAGCCATTGTAAGAGAAATATCTTCGTATTGACTGCTGATACGATTGCTATTGGCTGTATGGATTGGACTACTGTTAGCCTCACCTTTGTATGATTTTAAATATAAAAATCTAATTCGGTACCCTCAGATGCAAATAAACCATGGATAAACCCCGATTTTTAACAAATCGTAAAGTCCCACAAAATTCTGCAGGTTTTTTTTAGGATACGTTGCAGACCTCTGCAGGTGTTGCACCACAAACGTGCAGACATCCAGGGTTGCAATTTTTTTTTTTAAAATTGTCGGAATTTATTCTCTTGGCCTCCTTCTCTGGCTCTACTCACCCACAGATCTTTTGATCCTTCCTTACCTCTGATACCAATTTTTGGATATGCAGAGGATTCAATCACACAAATAACGTAAGTATTTCACACACAAAACAATGAGCTACGACTCTTCAATTAATCTCAATCACTCCAAATCACAATCGGAATACAATGAACTCGGTGAAGGGTATTTAACCTAAATTGACATGCACACACTCTCACATAACTGAACATCATCAACTCTCACTTAACTCACTCTCTAACTCACTCACCAAATCTATATATAACTCAACTCAACTAATTCACTTAACTGATTGTCTAACTCTGCATGCGGGAAGTAATTAAATATTTTAACAAAATATGGTGTTTGTTTATTGCAATTACGTGACAATAATGGAGGATGAGAAATGTATAATGCATTAAAAAAAATTTCTTATGAGATCATTCGTACAATATAATCAATCCAAGAGACGATACACGAAAAGGTGGGTATAGCATGAACGTGAATATTAAGAAGTTACATAATTATATTTCGTATTGCAATAAATTGCACCTAAAATATCTTATTACAACATAAATTTTTGCATATATTTTGGTCGAAATACACATTTCGGTGAACTAGAGAATGCTCTCCTTCTGCAATAGATAAACGGAAGGATTTGTGGGTACATCATGAACATGAATATTTAGAAGTCACATAATCATATTTAGTATTGCAATAAATTACACATAAAATATCTTATTATGACATAAGTTTTTGCATTTATTTTGGTCGAAATACAAATTTCGGTGAACTAGAGTGTAATATTCCCAATTTTTATAGCTAATGGGAATATTGCATTTTATTTTCGGTTTGCTTGATTCATGAATAAAGTGTAAAGGGGGAACTCTAAAACTCCTAATCAGCAAAATAAATCAATGCCCAGTGTGAACATGGACAAATCTAGGCCATTTCAATAAAATACACTTAGGTGTGAAGAGGAATGGAGAATATTGACTGGGTCAATAGGACCAAATCAAAGCAGTGTCTAGATGCATTGAACCTCCTCATTGATTAGTGCAGTTTTAAATGGAGACCCTTCATGTGAAAAGTGTTAACTTATTGGAGGTGGTTTAGGGTTTTCTAAACCCTAATGTTATAAAATGAAGAGGAAGGCCACAAGGAAAGGTTGTTGAAGACAATTTGAATTTGAGGTTGCTAGTGCAACTCAAACTCTCTTGGCTGTTTAGCTAGAGAGAGGAATTTCCTATTTAAGAATTCCTCCTCCTTCATTGAGTAGCTCTTGAAGGAGTATGTTCTAAATTGCCTCATATTTAGGCTTGAGGCCAAGCTGCCCCCTCCATTAAAATTTTAGTTCTGTTAGGCAGAAGTTGTTGTGTTGCAGGGTGTTGCAGTGAGGGTTTTCAACACCTCTTCCAGATCTAGTTTTGTAGAAAGGGCAACATTCCTTTCTCTGGAAGATTAGTGAGGAAGCATTGAGCTTCATTTCCAGATCTTGGCATCAGGCCAAAAAATATTCCAACATCATCTGCGTATTTTACTTTAGAAAATGCACTATTTTTCCAGGGCATTGCTGCAGCAGGGTTTTTACCCTAGTTTGGTGCTTGTTTCCTTGAGGAAGGGCCATCCCTTCTTCTGGAAAGTCTATTTATTAGCTCTCTTATGTAACTTTGTATTATTCAGCTATTTTTATTTCATGTTGCAGTCATACTGCATTTTCCATGGCTGAATATTTAGATCTTTTCTTTTTGTAATGGTGCTCCCAAGAAACCCTTGCCGGGTTGTCTTTAAAATGAAATAAAGAGGCTAGATCTTTGATTTTCTCCATGTATTGATGTAATAAGCTCAATATTTCATATTTATATAATATTAAATCTTAAACCCCCAGAAAATCATGATGTACACGTTTCAATAATTTTTGCATACTCAAAGTCATGGGAAATCAACGTTTTTAAGCATATCTGGTGATGGAGGAACTGTTTAACATAGCTAGATTGGTTTGTTTGAGCTGAAACTTTTCATGGAGGTTCCTCACGACCTAATATAACATATCCCAAATCCATTTCCCATGTTCTCACGCAAATGTCGGAATACATCTATTTTGGGGTTAAAATCACTGCTCTTCCCCACCTCTTGGATTCTAAATTCAGATCTAAGTTTCTGATGTGCTCTAAATTGGTTTCTGAGTGTTCCTTGACAATTTTTATGATAGATGAAGCAAACATACCTGAAAAATTCATTTCTCAGGCATGTCTTGCTGAGAAACCTCTTTGGGAATATTACCCTTCAACAAGTTCTATAGACAGAGTCTGTAAAGGGCCAGGTAGCCTCCGGATCTCATAATTTCTTGAAAAGGTGAAATATCTATTAAATTCCCCTACAACCAATCTTTGGAATAGTTCAGATTGTTGATTGTTAATACTCCTGAAAAAGGAATATTTCACTGATACCAGTTTGTGGGAGATCTTTTTAGCATATCTAAGCTGATTTTTTTTTGCTAAAATCCAATATATAAGTCCCAAATATCATAAATAAAAGGAACCAAGCATTTTTCTACGTTTTATTTTCATATTTTTCCTTATACAACATTCCTATTGTGCAGCTGGGCAATATTCCTGAAAAGGGGATATTACAGTGGTATCAGAGCATGATCTCTGGCTCAGCCTATGAGATCAAGCTGTCAGCAAGTAAAAATAGGAATCAAAGATCATAATTATGGAGAGGATGGGATTACTCTCATCAGTGTTCAGATCTAAAAGGGGCCTCTCCAAGGAGGTAAATCATAAGAGAGAAAGAAGATGCACCGAGACTCCTAGAGGGTTTCGAGAAGAAGCAAGCTGCAATGAGATATGCATGAGGTCTCAAGAAGAAGAAGCCCTATCACTTCCTATTAGAAAAGAAGAAGAATGGAGAATCCTAGATCTCCTCATAGATCTACTATGCCCACTTTCTTTGAAGAAGGTGAGAGGTATAACAATGAAGAAAAGAGATGTAAAGAAACTCCTAAAGGGTTTCAAGATACAGAGGAAGATACCGGCGCTGGTATACTTGAAGAAAGGAGGCCATCCTTATTGCTAGTAGTTGGAGGCATCATTGATCTGGGTGGAGGAACTCTTATGTTCTATCAAGAGGTTCCCACATATCAGTTGATCCAAGATATGCATGAAATTTCAGCACCTATTGTTTCAAGATTAATGCATATCCAAGGATTAAATCAAAATTCCGATTCGAAGAAAAGACATGTCACAGTGCAGAGGACCCTTGATCTAATCAAGGATGAGATTGGAAACTATCCCTATGCATCATTTTTTAACTGCATACAACCTCTTGAGTTGAGATGTAGAGTTTCAGAAAGGGGGATTAGTACTATCCTATGTTCAATGGCTAATTGTGAGATCAATTATCTGACTTGCTTTGAGACAGTGCATGCATCACTTTGCAGATCTATAGCACTATCACTTAGTGACTGTGACAAAGAGGCTTCATCTCTCTTGGAGCATTCTAGAGGCAACTTCAACCTTGAAGCAATGGAGAAGAAGAAGATGAGGAGTAGACATCTTGAGATGAGAAGCATTTTCTCCCATCTAGATGACACTGTCTCAATGAGCATGTTACAGCCCAAAGGGAGACTTCTACTTGCAGTAGATCTAGAGCCTCACTGGTTTTGGAAGGCCATAGTTGGAAGGAAGGTCTCACTAAGAGATCTCAACAGAGATGAATTTCAATATTTCATGAGATGCAAAGTTCTTCATTGGTTCCAAGGAGATGGTATTCTACAAAGGAAGAATGCCATGATTATGCAGCACATCACTCATCTTCCATATTGGAGTGAGTGGATGAGGATGATGAGCAAGATATCACATGATCACTTTCAACTATATATGGACCAACAAGCTTGGTTATGCTAGTTTCCCTTGGGAGACTCCTATAACTCTCCAAAGGCACCTATTTTTCTGATCTATGCCTTGAAGATTGGTCATGAAATGAATAAGGAGGCATGACAATGCTGGTTGGTTTGGGGTAAGCATGATCTCTACCCAAATATTCTCATTCTTTGATCTCATGCTTTATCCATCATTAATAGAGTATATGAAAAGGAAGCATGGTTGATGTGGTTGTTAAAAAGAGAATTTGGACATCACATGTTAGATCTCATGTCCATGTATTCATCCATGTTTGAAGTATGTCTCATGTGTCCACTTGTATTTTAATTTGAGGTATTTTTCATGCATTTACTTTTTCTTGGGAGAAGAAATAACTCCCACATGATGTGGAATGAGGGAGCTTTCTTGTACTATGTTGATGAGACACTTTACATGTCCATCATTGTGTTGTTTCTCCATGATCCACATGTTGATAAGGCAAGAGGGCTGCAAAGGTCCTTGTTGCTGTGGCTGCTCTTGGGTGAGTATGATTACCACCCAATAGCTCATAAATTTCTGAGTCATGCCTTGTATATCAATGATATGTTGCAGCAAAAGGAGGCATGTTCAAATTTGTGTCAATGGAGAGAGTTTGGCTACCACATGACATCTCCGATGTCTATGTGTTTTGTATGGAGGAAATATTGGCATGATGCTCTCACAAAGTGCATCAATGATGGTTATTTTTATTGCTCTAATGTGACATTTCATATGTCCATTAGTATGGATTGGTTTCATGGAGTATGGTGACCACCCCATAGCTTGTCATTTTCTCATTCATGCCTTATGTATCAAAGATAAATTGCAGCAAGGAAAGGCATGTACATCATCTTTTGGGAAGCTTGGCTTTTCCATATTACATGGGGGAGATGGAGGATGGCAGCAAAGGGCCTTGCTTCAGTGGTTATTATTAGGGGAATATGGTTGGAACATATTTGTTTACCCATACTACTCCTTACCTTCTTCTTTTTCCTAACGCTGAAATGATGGACTTTGGATCCAAGGAAGCCAACAGGGCTAACAATGTGGGCATAACAATGCTCAATCAAATCGATGAGACATGGGAAAGAGGAATGTTTTGCATGATGAAGCTTTTCCTTTATGGAAGGAGCTACTTTATTTTAAATCTCTCATGTGTTTATGATGGTGTTGGACATCATGTAGTTGTCACTTTGTACTTCATGACAGGAAGAGGACATCTAACCTTGTAGTTGGAAGTCATCTCATGTATTTGTGGAAGAAAATTATGAAGCCAAACATACATAACATATTGCAGCAAATGGAGGAAGCATTCCTTATGTGGATGCCTTTGGGAGGTAAGAGATGATTTTCATCTACAATAAGAGTTTCTTGAGGGCAAGCAACATTTTGTTGGGGGAGACTGTAATATTCCCAATTTTTGCAGCTAATGGGAATATTTCATTTTGTTTTCAGTTTGCTTAATTCATGAATAAAGTGTAAAGGAGGAACTATAAAACTCCTAATCAGCAAAATAATTCAATGCCCATTGTGAACATGGAAAAATCCGGGCCATTTCAATAAAATACACTTAGATGTGAAGAGGAATGGAGAAGATTGACTGGGTCAATAGGACCAAATCAAAGCAGTGTCTAGATGCATTGAACCTCCTCATTGATTAGCACAGTTTTAGATGGAGACCATTCATGTGAAAAGGGTTAAATTATTGGAGGTGGTTTATGGTTTTCTAAACCATAATGTTATAAAATGAAGAGGAAGACCACAAGGAAAGGTTGTTGAAGATAATTCGAATTTGAGGTTTCTAGAGCAACACAAACTCTCTTGGCTGTTTAGCTAGAGAGAGGAATTTTCTGTTTAGGAATTCCTCCTCCTTCATTGAGGAGCTCTTGAAGGAGTATGTTCTGAAATGCCTCATATCTAGGCATGAGGCCAAGCTTCCCCCTCCATTAAAACGTTATTTCTGTTGGACAGAAGTTGTTGTGTTGCAGGGTGTTGCAGTGAGGGTTTTCAACATGTCTTCCAGATCTAGTTTTGTAGAAAGGGGAGAATTCCTTTCTCTGGACGATTAGTGAGGAAGCATTGAGATTCATTTCTAGATCTTTGCATCAGGCCAAAGAACCTTCCAACATCATTTTCACAGTTTACTTCAGAAACTACGTTATTTTCCAGTGCATTGTCGCAGCAGGGTTTTTACCCTAGTTTGGTGCTTGTTTCCTCGAGGAAGGGCCATCCCTTCTTCCAGAAAGTCTATTTCTCAGCTCTCTTATGTAAATTTGTATTATTCAGCTATTTTTATGTCATGTTTCAGTCATACTACGTTTTCCAGTGCTGAATATTCAGATTTTCTCCTTTTGTAATGGTGCTCCGAAGAAACCCTTGTCGGGTTGTCTTTAAAATGCAATAAAGAGGCTAGATCTTTGATTTTCTCCATGTATTGATGTAATAAGATCAATATTTCATATTTATATCATATTAAATCTGAAAACCTCAAAAAATCACGTTTTACATGTTTCAGTAATTTCTGCATACTCAAAGTCATGGGAAATCAGCATTTTTAAGCATATCTGGTGATGGAGGAACTGTTTAACATAGCTAGAATGCTTTTTTTGAGCTGAAATTTTGCATGGAGGTTCCTCACAACCTAGTATAACATATTATAGAGCCATTTCCCCTGTTCTCATGCATATTTATGAATAAATCTATTTTGGGGTCAAAATCACTGCTTTTCCCTGCCTCTTGTATTCTAAATTCAGATCTAAGTTTCTACTGTGCCCTAAATTGGTTTATGAGTGTTCCTTGACACTTTTTATGATATATGAATAACACATACCTAAAAAATGTGTTTTTCAAGCATGTCTTGCTGAGAAACCCCTTTGGGAATATTACCCTTCAACAAGTTCTATAGAAAGAGTCTGTAAAGGACCAGGTAGCTTATGGATCTCATCGTTTCTTGAAAAGGTTACATATCCAGTAAATTCCCCTACAACCAATCTCTATAATAGTTCAGATTGTTGATTGTTAATACTCCTGGAAAAGGAATATTTCACTGATAACAGTTTGTGGGAGATTTGTTTAGCAAATCTAAGCTGATTTGTTTTTGCTAAAATCACATATATAGGTCCCAAAAAGCATACATAACATGAACCAATCATTGGTCTGCATTTTATTTTAATATTTTTCCTTATACAATGTTCCTATTGATCCACTGGGCAATATTCCTGAAAAAGGGATATTACATAAAGCATGCTCACTTTCTGCCATACATAAACTGAAGGATTTCTCTAAAAGTTATCACTTGATTTCTTCAATAATTTTAGTTAAAGTGCCCTTCATTCCCACGATTTTAGAGATAGAGAAACACACTGCTTTGAGAAGATCCTTCCGTTGTTTTCGGGTCCTTTCTCTACCCACTGGTGAAAGATTCAACATAAGAGGATATGTGACTTTTCCAGATCCTATCAAGTCATGAGAATCATCAGTTATATCCAGGACAACCTTTTCTATTATTAGCTTTCCTTTATCTGGAACATTTTGGTAGAAGTTGTTAAGTACCTTGACACAATGTTCGTCATCCCACATATGTAGAAAATGCTTTCATTCAAAAATCCAAAATAAAATTATAAATTAGGTGAAGTAGTAATATCCTTCACAGAGATATCCAAATTAAATATTAATCACATAATTAATGTACAAATAATATTCGCCATATTAGCTAACATTATTTCTCACCATCATAAAAATCGCATCTGCAGAGGGTAGGCTATCCATCGGGTTTCCGCTTATGTGTTGTATGCCTGTGTGAATGAGAATTATATTAGAGGAATATATAAAGAACAAAGTGGAAAAGTGGAATTTTAATATGCATAACTATTCAAAAAAAAATAAAAAATTACATTTACTTCTTTTATGTATATATCTAAATCTATTAATTATTTTTGTAATATTTATATCTATTAATTATTTTTGTGGCCATGGTAAATATGCACATCACCTCAGTTTAATATTAGCCATTTAATATTTCACTATATAGATATTCCATACGGAATACCTTTTTTTTAACCATACAAACATATATATTTACCTATCCTCTTAACTCTATTTGGCACTTTGTTTGCAATAATGTTACGACATTGTTTGCTTTGACATATACATCTAGGCTCACGATAGATATAATTGAACTCATGATACGAATAATTAAATCCCGAAGGGACAGGTGAATATTGGTAGAATCTCTTAATTTGATTTTATGTGATCTCATTCGGGTTAATGATATATGCTATATGTTCAATATTAAAGGAAGGATAAGATGTGTCGTACCATGGAAATTTGGGCTACATGGTTGACACTTGCCCTGCTGGCCACCATTGGATATGAGATTAGAGATCTATGGTTGAGAAGTATAGGTAACTATTTAGAGTATCGACCCCTCTCAACCCTAACCGATTCTTCATTTTCTTCGGGCTTCGGCGACATTGCCTTTCTACAACCTTGTCGCCACCCTAGCCCGTTCAACCATAATTCGATCTCTCTGTTCGGCGTTTGCGACCATGGCACTTCTAGAGGTATATGAAAATGAATCTACAGTCCTGTAACTTTATACCTTTGTGGTAGTGCAAGCTCCAACTCTTTAAAACTTGTGAAATTTTCCTTGTTTTACGATTTCGCAAGGATTTGCTCCACATCTCAAGTAGCCTAAATTGCTGGTTATGGATGAATTTTAGGTTTATGCTACCAACTTCCAGTTACATCTCTCCAATTTCTTCGGACGGTAAGCATTCCAAAGACTCAAATCTTTATACTTGCTATCTTGCTAGAATAATTTTGCTGTCATTAGCTTTGTTTTTAAAACTTTCCAATGTCATTTCTCCATGGAGTGTTGCAGTGATCGCTTACATAGAAATTTCTAATCAGGTAATGGAACTCTATTTTTTCCTTAATTTTACCATTCACTTAGCAATTAGGAAGGTATATCTTCTATTGTTCATGTCTCGGTTTTGAAGGAGGTAAACATACCGCAGTCGATTGGCAAGGGTTTACACAATGCATTTGTCATTCCATTAGAGTGTTTTGGTTTCATTCTTGACTCTGCCATTTTCCTTAATAGGTACAAGATTCACTGTTAGGTTCTAGATTCTCGGCATAAAGCCCACCAGTCTTAGTCTCATGGTACTCGCAGAATTATGAATTTATAAGATTAGTTTTATAAGATTGCTTCCCATTCATTTTGGTTTTGTTCATGCTGGAAGGCTCTACCGTGTGTAGACTAGTTGCATGCAATTTGAAATCTTGTTGTAACTTTAAGTGGCTACTCTTGGCTGTCGGTCGAGCACACAGCTAGACAAAGAGGAGATTTCTTCTATGAAACAGTGTTTTAATGTTATATAAAGCTTCGCTATGGATAGTTATTCGACTCGTGAATCTTCAATGATAGGTATTTTGGCCTTTCTTTAATTATGGGTTTACTCCTATGAATAGAATTTGTCGAATTGTTGTTTCTATATATATATATATATATATATATATATATATATAAGTACAATGTTTTAATTTGTTTACTGGAAATTTGCATTAATCTTAATTGTTTTTTGAAGAGGCTCATTATCATTCTTGCCCATAACAGAATTAGTCTATTTGACATTAGTTTTACATAAGGAATGTTTTCGATATGGAATATACTTTGTATTGGCTATTGAATTTTTGGGTTTTCTCTGTGCATACTTTTTCTAGAATTTGTATATGTATATTCAGTTCATACAAAGTTTTTATTGCATCCTTCAAGGACAAATAGTGTAATATTCCTTCTATCATCTTTTCTGTTTCATTTTTCGGTTAATAGAGATGTTCGGACCATCTGAATTTTTTTTTGAGTTGTTTTCTTGCAACTATGTTATCCGAGTATATCATAGATTAAGAGATTAATGACTAGTTCTGGGGTGTAGGGTTTCGACTATGGACCCTAAACAAAGATTTTTTCTGGTTCTTACTTCTAGTAGATGTTTTCTGTTTTGTTGAACCTGATAATATAAACACTATTCTTTCTTGAAAAGAGGCAATAACTTCAATAAATGTACTTTTACACAGTCCACATATTACTAACAGTTCTACTATAATCTATTGAATACTTTGAAAAGTAAAAATAAATATATATCTAAAACATTCGCTATGTAAAAATTTGTATTTCATAATTTAAAGAACATTTTTCTACATTAAAATAATTCTGTATAAACTGCAATTCTAGTTCTTACTATTTCTGCACTTTGTTTACTTATCTCATTTCAGAACTTGCTGATGATGTCCTCCCTACCATGAGAGAGGAGATTACATCCTCATCTCCACCCGTGCTCCACACTTGAGATGAGTAGGCTGACAAAATTTCCAGAAGAGACCTTAGGACCCCTAGTCCAGTACTCTTCTTTTCCAGGATTCAGGCATGCTGAGTGTTTCCACTGGTCACCACCAGCTCAAGAATTTTCACTCTCCTCCTACCTATCCTTTCTATCCTCAGCCACAAAACCCCTTTTCCTCGCTGGGATGTACTTTTTATCCCGAAAGGAAAAGTAGTTTTTTTTAACTGTTTTCTATTAAACCACTCTCAATTCTTGGAATGATTTTTATCATTAGTCTTTTTTTTAATTTTATGGAACCAAAATTCCATAATTAAATTTTATTTCCAAAAACATTATTCATTTATGTTCATCATTTGTAATCCTTTAAAAAAAAATTTGAGTGTTTAGTCTCTTTAAAATAGATAACATAACAATTAGTTTTGCACTTAATCGAGCTGTCATGGGAATAAATAAACATCATTAGGCTGTTTAAATACTAGAACCATTTTAAGTACGTATTTAACATGCGTTTAAATTTTATTTTTGTATGGTAAATAGAATATATATATAAGATCAAATAAAAATTATAATCATAAAATCTTATAGATCCATTTAAGTACATATCTAACATCAGCTCGGATAGATTAAAGTTTTCACTTGCAAACTTTTTTAGAGGGCAAAATGTAATGTATAATTTTATATTGTTTAAATTGTATTTTTTAATGTTATATAAAGTATATATATACCAAATAAACAATTTAACAATAAAAACTTAATTTTTAATTACACACGCGCACACACACACACACACACACATATATATATATAATCGAAATTAACATATTTTCATAACATGTACAAAAAAACATTTTATGAGTAAAAATTATTTAACATAGATCTTAATTAGTTTATTTAATTCTTCTATTTAAATGTTTTTGAAAAGTTTACACTTTTTTTTTTTTACTTTTAACTAGATTACAATATATTCATTTTTATTATTATATTATAAAAAATATTATTTTTCTATTTACACTACTTGGTAACTTGATGGATGGATGGATAAACTTACACATCTAGTCATAATGAGCCCTAGGATAAATCTCTACTCAATAATTCCAACTCAGTGATATATATTATACATACAATTGAAATTAAAATATTTTACATAACCTATACATTTTTCTATTTAAAATATAATTTTTAACTTTTATTTTTATTTTAAAGAGATATTACTAATAGACAAATTTATACATCCTTTTGCATATTCAACTGTAAAGTAAAATAAACCTCTAGGCTAAAAAATTCAACGTATTCGGAACTTATAATTTAGGAATTGAAACAGAGAAATGGAGCACAGCTAGATATATAAAGAATAAGGTAGCTAAATGGAAATTGTATTACAAATACTAGGGAGAGTGGGTGCAGTTGTGATGACATGAGGAATATCATAATTGATAGCATGGATATGAGGATATGAAGCACTTATGAGACTTAATACTTCTTCGTGCCCTCCACCCAACTCTACCAGCATGTTGACGTCTTTGAAGCCATTGTAAGTAGCCAACATCTCCGTCATACCAACCTTTTTGAGGAACACCATGGCTACATTGAAGATGTGGTTGATCTCCAAATCGTTGGCTGTGTATGTAACACACTTAAGTTAGAAGCTTCGGTAAAAATGCTATAATTATGAGTATAAATTATATTACAATTTCTACCAAGAAAAGTTAGAATCAGTATTCGGTTTGATGTGAAACAAATTCTTGATAATGACCTGGGTATTCTTTATTCACTAGAGATCTCTTGGGGCAGCAAGAAGATAACAGTCTTTGGGAGTTTTGGTTGAGGGGAATGAAGCTCTGTTTCCTAACCACATGGAATGGGGGACAAAATTCTTCGCGTGGACTCAACAACGTTTAATGGCAGGGTGTGGAAGGGAGCCAATGTTCAAAACCAAAGGGTCGAATTTCACACAATATAAGAATCCTCCCGTAAGAATTGAATGCTGCCGTAAGAATTTGATTGTTCTCCTTGGTGGTCATCGCATAATTCTTGATGCTGCCAATCGTAATTAAAATCCAGCAGCCTTCCAAATCTTGGAATAATAAAAGGAATGGAGTTTTCTCTTGACTATAGAAGGTATTTATGAGATACATTTTACTAAGAGGTAAGTAACTACGTTTTTTTTAGAAGCATAGGTAGTTCTTGACAATCTTTGAAGTATATCATGTTGTTGTGCTTTGTTACATATGTAATTCTTGCATGGAAATATTAAGAGAATATGATATTTTTATGGAAATAAATATATCTATATAAAGATATAGTTGCATGCAATAATAAAAAATACATATTAATGATACGTAATCCATGAAGTTGAATGCACGTGAACGTTGCATAAAAAGAAGATAAAGAAAATATATGTATATGTAATAGATAAAAGATAAATTTTCTTGTATTTATATATATACACGCATCATATGTAAGAAAAGATAAGATGCATGCTCCTTTTTAAAAGTGATTTGATACTGGTGTATGAAATGATAATAAATCCAAGTTATTTCTTGTAAATGAATACAAATTAAAGAGGGTAATTTGTGAATATATTTCATGGATTGGGAGATAAATTAATGATTTTTTCTTGGAATAAAATTCATGGAAAACCCATAATATTTTCACATAATTGTTTCTTTGGAAAAGATCATGTTGAAGTTTGTGTGAAAAGAATAATTTCTACTTGGAAAAAATTATGTTGTTTTATATATGTTGTTCGTACTTCAAAAGGATAACTTCTTGAAAATATTCCATGGCTAGATGAATTGTGTCAACTTATTGATTTAGGTTTATTCAAGGTTAAGCTAAACTTTTTATTTTCTTGAAAAAAAAGCATGAGAAGCTACATGTAGAAAGGAAAGAAACTAGGTTATATTAGATTCTTTTTTAAGAAGAAGTAATGATTTGTTTACATGAAAATAATAACTAAATGATGGAAGAATTATAAAGAAGGAAATATTTTGTGAAGACATTAAATATGAGCTATTATGACAAGCTCTTGCATGTGAAAATAGCCATTGTTGTGTTATAGAGATATGTTCTTAGCATGGATAGAAGAAATATGAAGTTATAATGTTTCTTTAGGAGGAATTATATATGAGTACTGTATGCTATCATAATTATTATGTTAGTTTCTTTCAGAATAAGATCATGTATAAGCATGTAATATTTGTATTATCTTCCATTGGAAAGAATATACATTTGTATGTGGGAAATGATAACATGTTTAGTTAGCCTACAATGGGAAATATTCTTTGGAAAAGAAGGTGGATTACATGCATAAAACCCATATTAATGTGTTGGTTTACTGGGAATATACAAATGGTAATGTTAGTAAAATATTTCAAAAAAAAACATGTAAACATGTGTTGGCATGATTTATTGTGTTAAGTATTCTTTTGGGAAATTATTTTAGAAACTTTATGCATTCTATGCATATGAACAACATTCATCATGTTATCTTTAGCACCAAAAGAAATAGCTGAAGGGTTGGCTATTTTGTTAAATTTAAAGTAACACAAATGCACATTGTGTCATTTTCCATTGAAGGAATTCCTAGACAGTTGTAGTTATTTGTCTTGTACGAATGTGAGTGTGTGTGAGAAGTGTCATAATAACGTGGGGATTATTTGACATGAATTTATAATTACTTTCTTACACTAAGGTAGAGATGTTAGAAGAAAGCATGTTGTGATATTGTATTAACATCTCATATATGCACATGAATAAGTGTTAAAGGATCACTTAAATATTGATTATTTATTGATTAAGGCTTTATCTAATCATACTATAAAATATTTTTGATGACATCAATGACATGAAATGATGGTGACTTATGAGAAGGAAATATTATGCTTAACATGGTGGCAGGTAAATGATTAATGGTTCATGCAGATAAGTGTGAGCTGGAGGATGGTCCATTGTACGACGGTACATTTTAGGTACATCCATGCCATAGAGATATGAAGATATGAATATTAGTGGGTAAATGCTATCGTAATTATTGTAATGGATTTAAGATAGATATTTGTATATTTACTTGTAATATTTATAACGATGGTTAAGGGATGGTCTCCCTTATAATCCATTGAGTGAGGGCTAAACACCCTCACAAGAATTTAATAATAAAATTAAACGTTTGCTGGTTTTCACCCTACGGGGTTTCTAGGGTATATGGGTGTTCAATGGTGAGATTGATTATTGTTTCAAATTGATGATGATTCCTTTCTTGTTGTGATGTTCATAATGTCAACTCTGTGATGACTACATGAATAATGAAATGAATGCAAGGTTACATCATACAGTTTTATGTTAATGTACTACAATAGAGGTTGTTAATTGTTAAGAAACTTACTATTCTTATACTAAGGTTACACTATGAACTGGTGAACATTCTATCTAATGATGACTAAGGAGTATTTAATAGTGATTTGGATAGTTATCCGTGGGTAACTTGTATAAAAAATTTAACTCCTTGCATTTCCATGTGAAGTTATCAGTGTATGTTACAAGTGGTATCAGAGGTAAAGGTTGCAACATTGGCACCTTTAAGATTTGTTAAGCGAAAAGAAATTGATGTATGCTACCAATGGACATCAGTTAAGGTATGATTCTAGAAATCTACAGATTGATTGATATATGATTCTAGCAATCCACATATTGATTGATATATGCAGTAGTATACTTTTGACATGAGATGTGTGATTCATGTTTATAACTACATTGAAGGCTAATAAGTAATAAATGCTGCTGCAAAATAGTTTTCATAACATTGGAATCCTGTTGAGGATAAAAGACAATAAAACCTTTGTTGTATGAACAACCTGAGTACTCACTAGTGAAAGTGAGAGTTGACTATTAACATTTGGGTATATGACATATTACTCATACATTTAATGAACATAAATAAAGTTACCATGCACTACTTGAAAAATATGAGTGTGTATAGTGATGGTGTGTGAATCTAATGCATGAATGCAAAATATGGGGAAAGTCCTTGAAGATCATGATAGAGTGTTTTAAAATGAAATTGAATGATAGAGTGTTTTAAAATGAAATTGGATGAATTCTTTTAAATGTTAAAAATACACAATGGTTCAAGTAGTGAGACTTGACTATAATGACTAGTTTTTGAATGAGTTGTGTCATGGAGGCATTAAGATTATTAGTGGCATTGATTAGTTAGTGTTGTATGACTAACTAATAAAACCTATATGCATGAATGGGTTTTTATTAAAGATTATTGCAATTCCTGAACAAGTAGTTACTTCATGTGTTAGAATGTTGGTAACAGTACACTAGTGGAATTGGAAAATGTTGGACTGTTACCCATGGGACTGTTACCCTAATAATTATTGATATATAAACATTAATGAATATTTGTAGATAATCGTATGCATGAAACTAAAATTATTTTGAAATTAAATATTTTTTTTAACAATTCATATTTATAATTAGTGTCAATGGGATTAAGCATGGTTAGCTTAATGGAAACAAGAAAGATATTAAGCATGGTTAGCTTAATGGCAACAAGAAAACCTGTGAAAGTAAAATATTACAGTGAAAATTGCAGCGGTAATTGATAAAGTATGATGTTATAATGTGCATGATTTTGTTATTCGGGAAATAATAATTTATAACACATGGTATCATGTTATAATGTGCATGATTGTATTATTTGGGAAATAATAATGTATAACACATGTATGTTATTCATGTTCCATGTTAATCTAGATATCATTGGACCAATCTGGAGAGACAAGTATGATGTATGATGTACATAAAGTTTCTTTTTCTTTATGTAAAATGTGCATAAAGTTCATTATGTAATTTACTATGGGAAAGAATGCTAAAAGAGAAATTTAACGTGCCAAAAAGTCGCGAACAATTGTGAAAGGCTAGAAGGCCTTGGGTTGATGTAGGTTGTGTGCCCAGAGCGGTTGATGGCCCTTGCCTACCCGGATTTGCTCTCCCTATAGATATATGATCTCAGTAAGGGAAAAGAGTTAGAAAAGATGGTGAAGAGGGGAAAACCTGAGGCAACTCTATTGATTTTGGAGCCTTTTGGAGGAGGTCCAAAATTTCTCATAGACAGGACGCTGTCAGAGGAATAGGCATGATGTTGCCAAAAGGAATCCTATACTAGACCTTGAGTGGTCATTGGAATTCTCGAGTTGGTTTTCTAGTGGAACTCCATACTAGACCTGGAATGGTTTTTTGTCAAATAATTGTTTGGATGTGAAAATGACTCAATTTGGTTGTGGAAACCAACTCCCATGGGTTGGGAGGAGAATTTTGTTTACCATTGTGGTTCTCATAGTGGAACAAGTTAATTAATCATTATGTGATATAATAAACTGAATTTTTATATGATTATGTAAATACATTATGTAGATATTGAGAAGAAAGGAGCCTAGTGCTTGAAAATGAAATAATGAATGCATAAGTTCTTTTATTTTATTACTATTTTTTTTGTAAATTCTTAGCAGGGGCTAGGACAATATGCACATGGTGAATTGACTGACCATTTGTATGATTAGAGAGCTAGGTGCTCTCTAAGTACTTTTTGAAGTACTGTGTGGATGTCTTTAGCGGGAGCTAAGACAATGTGCACGTGGTGTAGTGATTTATAATTCTATGATTTATCATGAATAGAGGGTTGATGCTCTCTGAAGACTAGAAAGAGTATTGTGACTAAAATATCACTTGAAATTTCATGAATGAATGAGAGTTTAAAGTATTTCATTTGATTGGAAATAGTGTGACTAATGTGAATGAATTTGTTATTCGTACATTACAGACTACTTTCCATGGAGTGTTGATGGTTTGTTCAACCATTCTCAGAGATATTGTGTAAAAGTCATCATTACTTCCAATAGTAATTGGTAAATAATGGTAAGTTGGTATAGAGATTTTTTCCATATTTTTATGAATTGAATAATGGATAAGTAGTTAAAAATGGAAATGGAATATTTTTTGAGCTATACATGCTTATGAATATGGATAAAAACATTATTGTTTCAATTAATGGCATTTAAGGAAAAGAAAGTGTTTCATTGTGAAGGGGAAGGACCCCTTTTGGGTTGTTTATATTATTATTATATCATGAGTATAAATTTAAGTTTCAGTGAAATAAGCACACCGAACACAGTGTTCTACTTAAGGGGGGGAGTGTGTAACACACTTACCTTAGAAGCTTCGGTAAAAATGCTATACTTACAAGTATAAATTTTATTACCATTTCTACCAAGAAAAATTAGAATCAATATTCGGTTTGACGTAAAATGAATTCTTGATAATGACCTGGGTATTATTTATTCACTGGAGATCTCTTGGGGGAGCGGGAAGATAACAATTTTTGGGAGTTTCAGTTGGGGGGAATGAAGCTTTGTTTCCTAACCACATGGAATGGGGGACAAAATTGTTTGCCTGGACTCCACAATGTTTAATGGCAGGGCATGGAAGGGCATGGAAGGGAGCCGATGTTCAAAGCCAAAGGGTCAAATTTCATGCAACAAAAGAATGCTGCCATAAGAATTTGACCATTCTCCTTGGTAATCATCGCATAATTCTTGATGCTGTCAATCATAATTAAAAGCCAGCAGGCTTCGAAAGCTTGGAATATTGAAAGGAATGGAGTTTTAACTTGACTACAGAAGGTATTGATGACATACATTTTACTAAGTGATAAGTAACTACATTCATTTTTTAGAAGCATAGATAGTTCTTGACAATCTTTGAAGTATATCATGTTGTTGTGCTTTCTTACATATGTCATTATTGCATGGAAATATTGAGAGAATATGATATATTTATGGAAATAAATATAGCTCTCCTAAAAAAATCAAACATGTGTTGTTCCTTTCTTGTTTGAGACCTAAATCTAAGTTTCTAATGCCCCATATCATTATGGTCCATATCAGGGTCCTTTTCATATATGATCAGTGAAGCCATTCTCGGTTGATATCCCAAACATCTTTTCCTTGTCATTGAAGCCATCATAGTTTTCCCATCATCAAGAATTAAGAGAATGTATCGGTCCACCATTGGTATGGCTTGTGCTGCAACTAGAAATTCTCACACCAAAACCATAGCATGATCATCCATGTCAATGAGTCTTAAGTCCATATGTTAAAACCTTTACCCTACTCTCACATGTGTGCCTTTCACGACACCAGTCACTGCTTTCATTCCCAAATTGTCTACCTTGAAATCACTCAGCTCTTTCTCCATGACAACCTTCTTCTTCCTAAGAGATGAAGTTTCCTTTCCACTTAGGAACCTATGAGTATCCCCCGTGTCTATCAAAGCAGAGAACTTTTTTCCATGCATGGTTGTAGACACAAATATCAAGTCCAAGGAAATTTTACCATCATCCCTCCTTCTTGTCTTGCACCTTATATCCACAATATTCTTCGACATTTCTTCTTCCAACATGTATTTCCAACTAGGATTCTACCTGGTAGTCGTTTTCACATATTTCTTCTCGTGAGACTCCATAGAACAATTTGATCCTAGGTTTTCCTGAATTGGCTCAAGCTCCTTCCTCTTTGAATGTTTCTTAAGTGCCCTAATTTGACATAGATTGAATCCTTCCAATCAAAGTGCACCAATCATCATAGTGTAGCCTTCTTCTTTTCCAAGTGTGCCATCATATGAAATTTATTTCTTCATACCAATAGGTTTTGGATCAAGGAATTTGATTTTGATCTCATCTTGAATGTTCTTGACTTTAGCCTGAAACGTGGTGCTTCTTTCCTTCAAGTGAGCTCTTCCAGCAAAGAGTTCTTGAAGCCTTTGTTCACCTTGTTGTATCTCCATGTCAAGCTTCTCAATTTTAGCAGTTTGTCCAGATAGTCCATTCAAATATTTTCGCATCTCCATCAACCCATCTCCAATGTGTTCCAAGTCTTCAGAAACATGTACAAGGGTCTTGTGATATTGTTGCCTTGTATCCTTCCAATGTCCTGTCATGTCACAAGTCCAACTTGAGCCTTAAAATTTGCTTTCTTCACCAGTTCATCTTTGGCCATGACTTCATTCATACCTTTGATCCACTCTATAGAACCAAAATCCAATACTTGTTGCAACCCTGCATCAGTATCCATGTTTTCTCAATCAAGCTTGAACTTCAAACTGTGAGTTTTCCCTGCTTACTTTAGTATAAAAGCCCTAAAAATGGTAGCTCTGATATTACTTGATGTGTAACAACAAGTGTGTATTCAGACTTTCAAACCATGTATCAGTCACTCTAATACCACTTATCATGCCCCTATACCTTGGTAGTCTTTCAACCACTCTATAGACGGGTGTGACACCACCGTACTTCTTCTTTTCATAATACTCAAGTATTGTAACTATGGCTTACACAATAACTTTTTATTTGAACTATCATATTGTTCTTATGTGGAATTAAAACAACATAAAAATTAATATCAAATCCACATGAAGCCCATAACATTCAAGGGAGGGGAAACTCCCTGGTTATAAGTCTTCTCGATATTATGTTTCATAAAAGTATATGAAATACAATTCAATCCAACAAAATCCATTTTTCTCCTTGGAAATGCAAGTTTACCTTTTGTCAAAGCTTAAAAATGCTTTAAAATCGTCAAACTAGCCAAAACATTCATTTATATCATTGAATTTAGCCTTGGGAATTTTTTGCACAATCTTGCCCAAGTACCTTGCTATCAGGTAACTCGGATCACTCAGGTCACCTGCTACCTATGAGTTTAGACTCTTCGCCGAGCACATCGTCTGTCGAAATCACTCCCCACCTATTGGGTTAGCTCCGACCTGTCAAGACGTGATACAATTTGTCGCATCAAAATTTGATCTCTAGTCGCTTTAGAATGCCTCATAAATTGACATTCAGGCCGATGCAGATGCCTTGCCTGCCCCGACTTGTAGTGTAGATGCCCTATGAATTTTTCCGCACGCAACGCTGCACTTGCCACAAAATGCGATCGACGCCTCTGCGTTTATGTTCATGACTGCACCCCGACATCCTTAGCTCTGTCCGTAAATGCATTCATCTTTCCGCCTTGGTGATGACATTCACTAGCAAGATGTTGGTGAAGCCTCAGCTTCTTCTTCAATCAAATTCTCCTCGAATTAGTTGTTGAACTCTTTGATGATCCGTGGATGACTTCCAAAAAGCATCCAGCCGCATTTACTTATACATGTTATGTTATGGTCATGGGTCACTCGGTGGAACTGATCCGACCCGTCCGATGCCCTCATTCAACTGTCTGCAATATGGTGTAACATCGGCCGCGCTCCAACACGTTGGTCGCCCAACTCAATACGTCAGTTTAATAACTCGGCTACGGTGCAAATTTTCGCCTATAACGTTGCATTGCCAATGACACCACTGAATAACTGTGACGTGCCTACTATAATGTGCACTCGTGCTTTCCCATCGCTACACGGTCATGCCCGTGTGGTAATGGTGCGACAATCCACCCGTAACATCGCACGTCACTCGAACACCATCCAAATGCTTAGTGGGTGCGCCCGTTACCCCGAACGCGCCTCATGAAGTCTGGGCCATTACAAAAGACACCTTAAGTGATATTGGCCACCACAAAATTGACAATTTATTTTTTTCTTTGAAATTCCAAAGTACATTCTTCTTAATATGATGATTAATATTTATTGGATTTTAAAATAGGTAAAATATTATTTAGATTTCTTTATAATTTTATTTATATTCTTAAAAGTCATTAAAACAAGTTTTTCAAAATCATGATAGTTTGAAAATGTAATTTAATATCAGTATAAATATTACATTTAAAAAAATGAATTTATTTTTAACTTTCTTAAATGACTCATTTACTATATTTTGGAATTATATGTAACATCTCAAAATCAATTCAAAGTTTAGCAATATTGATTTTCTTCTTATGATAAATCAAAATCAATAAAAATGACCACTTTATTATAATATCTTAAATTCATATATCACTTATTAAACTTTGAAAAATTCAAAGCACTCCTATATATATATATATTCATTTTCATTCTATCTCTACCATTATAATAATCATTAACACAAAACTACCTTTTTCACCCACACTCAATTACTACCTTTTTCACCCACACTCAATTACTAATGGAAAACAATAATCAATGTACTAACAAGTTAATTATTGCTTTATTATTTCCAACCAGTTCTATCCACGTCAGTTTATTCCTAATTACCATTGACACAATACCACCTGATTTCACTCGTCGGCTTCCAATATGAGACACACTGGGAACTTTCATATTGACAACATCCATTTCGAGACGATGATCCGTCGACAATTCTATTATTCTATATGGAAAACAATAAGTATGGTATAGTAAGTTAATGATTGGGACAATATTCATATCCCTATCATTCTCATCCAATACCATAAGGGAAAAACATGTCCTCTCCCCACCTGTGATCAATAGTCGCTACAAATTGAGAAAAGGGTTGACGTCTAAGAATCTTAACTCGTCTCAAGCCTCCTAGGTGGCAGTGGAACGATTAATTGAGGATTTCTTAACACGGATTTATAAAAGAGGAGTTGTTCAAATTTTTTTGACAATTGTAATTTAGATTTTCTAAATATTTTACGAAATGTTAATTACAATTTTTACCAAATTTTAATTAAAATATTCAATATTTTTTATTCTAAATAAAATTGCAACATCCTTAACTACTCCCTTACAAAGGAGTACAAAGCCTCCTCGATGCAAGGAAAAGATTTTGGTTTTCTTTTGTGATCGAGTGACTTTATAATAAGCCATAATTTAAAGTCACAATAAAGTTTTGACTTGACATAATCAAGATTGGCATGTATTAATTTAATGATAGAATATGTCCTTAAGCTTAGAGAAAGCAAGAGATTAAAGGTGGCCGAGAATACGGTGTGAGTTTAGTGTGAATGTCCCGTGAGGAAATTTACGTGATAAAATAACCATGATTTCCTAATTAGTGATAGGAATTAAAATCACAAAAAAATTATAATTAATTATGATATATTTAAATAAGATTATTATTTGGGATGGAAGATTAATAATGTAAGTATAAAAATATTTTTATTATTATTAAGTTTTATAATTAATATAATACAATGATAATAAAGAACAAAGATAATTATCAAATAAAAAAGAAATTTTTATTTTAAAGAATTATATTAATTTTTCCAGATACCATTATATTTTTTCAAAATCTATTTCACAATAAAAAATTCAACTAGACAAATTCATATTTATAACATAAACATAATAATAATTTGATGTGGGTTTATACATGACTAAATTCGATGTCCTTGCACCTAACTCAACTCACATTTTAATTGATATTACAAAACTAGCAACTCACATTTGAATTGATATTACAAAACTAGCATTTAGAGTGCAAATTTATGATACAAAATATCATTGAACTCTATTTGCAAGTATAGTTGTTAATAAGTTTTGATTTACAATCACAATTATAACATAAGTATCACTTCATTACTAATGATTAACATATAATTGTAACAAAAATTTAAAAAACAAGGTTACTAGCTCACTTCACTCATATGAATAGTTAATATATCTAGATCACAATACTAAATATAGTTGATATATTCTGAAAAATTCATTTTCCATTATTTATATGTCAATTTATTCCAAATAATTCATTTTCAGTCACTTATATATCAATTAATTTTTATAAATAAAAAAACATAATTTAATATTATTTATTAATATTAGTATTGATATTATTTATATTAAAAATATTAATATAATAAATAATATTTATATTCATATCAATTAAATATTTAATACTTTTAATATTAAATATTTATGTTAATATTAATATTAATATTAAAATAAAAATAAGGAATAGGTCCACTCACGTGAACCGTTATGCCAATGGTATGTCAATATCTAATTGTTGATAAGATCACTTATTAATGTCAAAATACAATACGTATTTAAATACGTGGTCGCCTGAAATGACAGCATAGTATTCTTTGATATAAACTCTCTAAACCAACTTTAATGTAACCTTGATCACCAAACTATTCAAATGAAAAACGTAATTCTTGTCTCAAGTAACAAGCCATCCAGACTACATATTATTAATGGGAAAATACAGTATGTATTTAGGTAGGTATCTAAATATGAGGTGGTTGAAATGACAGCATACTATTATTTGATATAAACTGTCTAAACTAATTTTAATATAACCTTCATCACCAAACTTTTCAAAAAGAAAACGTAAGTCTGGTCTCAAATAACAAGCCATCGAGAGTACATATTTAAGTAACAATATAAAAAAGAAAAACCATGTAGCAATTTGAGAAAACCTACACCATTAAACAAACGAATATTTTAGCCCATTTTAAAGCAAATGGTTGAAGCTTCAAAGAAGAGTGCTGATGTGCATGGATTCGACTCTTAAGAACCTCCGACGCTTTTCAAGCTTGTAACCAAACCCTAGCTGATCATTTCTCGCACGTGAACAACTTGAAATAAATTGTATTGAAAGCCTCAACGATGCGACCATATGTTTTCTAGTTAACCTAGATATACAAAATTTAGAAAATAAAATTTGAGTATCCACGCTATATTATTAATAAAAAAGATTACATATATATACATGAAGTATTGTTTCAAGATAGGGAAACTATCTTGGATGCGCACTAAGTTGTTTGAGAGAATATCTCAACCACACATCAAACTACGAATCTATAGATTTAGCTAGCTCCTATGATATAGGAACAAACTCCTTACATAGAAAGTCACAAGTGAGACAAGTAGAGATTACATATTCCAACACACCCCCTTAATGACTACTTGTCTTGATATCAATCTGCAAAATCTAGTTGTGGTTAAACATTAAAAAAATGATGTTGATGTCTATATAAAGGAGCAAAAATCCACTGGCATGCATGGGTTCCAAGCACTGCAACCACTAGTCTCATAGGATGTCCTTCACTTACATGGTTTTGTCAACCATTATAACTGCATACATGCACCTATGCCTGTAAATCCCCCTCAAATAAGCGTTGACCACTTTGTGCTCAGTAAACTTAGACCTATGATAAACCATGTTTCTCGCGTGAGTAAGGAGTTTCTGTAGACCACCTCCTCCTTTGTGAGCACTAAGGCTCCTATGTGCACTGGGGCACTATAGCCATGAAGGACCTATAGCCGCGAAGGATATGTAGTCACTAGGGCTTTGTAGCCACTAGGGCTCAACTCATAGACCTAACTCATCTAGGGCTAGGGCTTTCTTGGCTCACCCTTAACCATGCCAAATGATATCCCTGTCAAGAAAAAATTTAAGGACATAAAATTATCTTTAATTTTAAAAATATTGGTGAATCTCACTAGTCCTTAATATGAAAACTGTAAAATGTTCATTGATATATTTGTAAAATTATTCAAATTTATAATGATTATATCTATATATATATATATATATATATATATATATATATATATAATGTTGGTGATTTTAAACGTAAAATTATTTTATACTATAAAATTTGGGGGAAATATTTTTAGAAAATATGGAAATTGGAAAATCGTTTTTTTGGAAAAATCATGGAAAATTAGCCCACATATGAATATTAGCCCCTAAAATTTTCCCTGATCCCTGTCCATTTCTCTCTCACATGTGGTTTCTGGCTTACTACAAACCAACATTACAAAGTGGTTTCTGGATGACCACAAATCTGCAATTACAAAGTGGTTTTGAGATTACCACAAACTTATCGGGGATACACATGCCTTACAAGGCTTACAACACGACTCCAACTCTTGGAGTTACTAGGTACATACTCTACAAACACCAATATAAAAAAATATCCTAGAATTTCTTACAATTAAAATGTGTTACCATCATCAAGAGTCTATTCTACAAACTCAGAAAAATCTCACACAAATACTATTTTCCATCATCACCTAATTTTTAGTGTCTCTTTCGCACAAAATTAATATTTTCCACACTTTAACCTTATTACCCTCCATGGAGTATATTTTACATCATCTTTCTCATTTAATTTTTTTCTTGCATTCACCTGTGCAATTTGTTAAAGTAGCTAATTCTAACAAAACCACTCCATTGAGTTAGCTAGGCCCAATGCCTCAAATTCCAAAAAAATTGATAAATACCATGTTCTCTTTGGAGTTTCTAAACATGAAATCATCACCAAAATTGCATTTATATGTTGATTTGATCATGATCAATGTATTTATCTTTCCAACCTCCAAGTAAATGCAGAAAGGTGAGGTTGCTTTCCAACCATTGTTGGAATGATGACACCCATTATTAGTTGCGACCTGCTTCTCCTCTTCAAAAAAATTCTGGAATGAATGTCACGTTAGACTCGACCATGTCTTTGTATTTAGTGTGCACATTTTCCATGCCGCAAATATTTTCAAGAACTCGATGAACCTCCTCTGCGGCCTCTTGCCAAAAATACTTTCTTGCAAGAAACATGTTCACAAAATATGAGGTATTTCCTTCTCAATTCGAGGGATGGGAGGTTCAATTAGGAAATACATTTCAATAGTTTAAAAAATCTCCTTTTGTGAGGTGAATTCATTTCACAGGGATTCAAATACCCATCCAAAGAGAAAAAGGTATTTGATTCTCCAATTTCTCTAAATTTTCCTCATAATGCCCTATATATCGTGATGAACCTCAACGCCTGTAGAAATATGATCGATACACAATGTTGTCTTGCACGACACATACGAGAGTTTCTTCACCATTCCTTCTCAATCTAGTCAATCGTCTACAAGGTTGATCCCAACTAGAAGCTGGAAGCCTCCTCGCAACTTCGTGTGCTCTCGCACCATTACAACATGGCCAATGATGGTATTCACGGACTACTCGATTGTATCGACGACGAGCTTCATGGTATTCTCCATTGTATCGATGACGGGCTTCACATTACGCTCCACTATATCCATGGTGCTTCTATCTGGGAAGAACTGTTAAATCTACCCAAGATGAATTCTTCTTGTATCAATTCTAGTCATATTCCAAAATCACTTTCTCCCTTGTTCAGAAGGGCATAACTTCCCTCAAATTCATCTCTAGTTCCTCGTTTCACATAAATAAGTGCCTAAGAGGACTACATATGAACCGATTTCGGGTGCCTGAAACAAGCATAGATCAAATCTTGATCTATTGGACCTTAACTGCCAAATTGGATGTGTAGAAGTCGACACGGCCCCTGGAGATAGAACCAGAAGTGCCCACACTAGAAAAATAAAACTAATAGTCCACACCTTCAAAAAACATATCTCACACCTCGTCTTGTATCAAAATCTTCTCTACGGCATGCAACAATGCACTGTTCGGCTCACCTTCAACACTGAAAATCGATTTGCCCAGTATCCTCCACGACCACAAAGTCGACCTCATCTCACTATGCAACAACTCCCTTGGATTTCAAAAATATCTCACCAAAACAATTACCAACACCCACCAATAGATCTTGTAGATGGATCTAGTTGGAACATTACATGAAAATCATAATAACACAGAATCCAATCGGCAGAGGCGAATTCTCTACCGAACTCTTGAACACGATGTCTTGAAAAATGAGACATCACTGCTACTCCAAGGTCCAACTAATGAACAAGAAGTAGCAAGAGTATCTTGTGCATAGCCAAGAGAAGGATCCATGATCACTGAGACATCTCATTTTCTCTTTTCCTGCCTTTCTGACACAAAGTTCAACATCGCATTACATCCACGACATCGTTTGATTCTCAACAAAACAACTCAATCCAAGGCCTCGTCAAATCCAAAAAATTGATGAAAATAATGTAGATTTCAAGCCCCATCATCTAAATTCACCATCTATGCCATCAGGCATAAACCCAAATAAAAAAATACGAATAAGTAATGAAGAAGATGAATTCTTCCATAAAACCATGATCCTAGAACAAAAAGATTCATGACCACCCATACAAGACAAATAGTAAATCGTGGTGACATGGGCTATTTTTCTTTGCTTTGCAAGTCAAGCGGGTGGTGACTTGGGCTTATAGCTTTCCAACTTTATAGCAAGGCATCCTAAGAAGTTCAATCCCAGAAGAATAATAATGCCACAATAGAAATCACCTTTTCTCCCAATTAGATCCCGGACTGATCCTCGCTCAATACCTCTCATCTTCGGTTGCATCTATTACAACGACAGCCAACAGGCATCCACAGTCAGTGCACCACAATTTTTCAAGAGGCCTAATGACACCATGTTTCAACAAATCTTCCAAGCTGACATTGCCTTGTTCCACTGTAGTATGGAGGCGAAGCCGCCACTGATCCATTCATGTTGGAATTTATGAATACAATAAACAGAGGAAATGTGTTTCCCCCACAACACAGAGACTGCAAATAATGCAGAAAGAAAACAGTCATACAAACAGGCAACTTAATACATAGGAGAGGAACAAACTTTTGTTTCTACTCCATCACGCTAACAAAATGAAATTACATTTCTTTTAATACAAATGGCCGAAGGCTGAAAACATAATCTTATTCAATGATGTTCAATGCTGAATGGATGTTCAACAATCAAATGTCCTTGGGCTATCGAAAGACCCATATCTTCATTAAATTGGCACATAGGCCATATTTATGCTTATAAACAAAAACATGTAAAAACACATTCAAAACATAAAACGAATAACTTCAAATAATATCGGTTCCTGCTCTGAAACCTCATCGTTTCTCACACTTCATCACAGATTGCAGATCAATGAAACTAACTCTTAATTGGCATGAACATAGGTAAACTTAAATGGTTGCACATGTGATGTGCAATAACACAATGACATTGCATGTAAAATAACATAACTTGTGGATGGCAGAAGGTAAGTGGTAAAAAAGGCGAAGTGTGCTCTGCGGTGCAGCTAACTGTTGGTAAGTGCGTTAAGGGAAATACAAAGGAATAAGGCACAAAATAAGGTTTTGACTAATGCGGTAAGGTTAAGGTAGGTCCCGTCGGATATCGCATCGGCAGTAGAATAAGCTACAATGAAGGGAGTAAGGTTAAAATTAAAATCTTGAGATTGTGCACTGCGAGAAAAAGGTAAGTTAAAGCAGTGTTTCAAAATAATAAAGGCAGAGGATGGCTCGAGTACTCTATTTTTTCTGCTTGCATGAAAACGCCTTCAGGATCTTGGACCCTTTCTTGTCCTTATTTGCACAAAATTGATTGAAGTGTAGGCTACTATCGCTTCTCATTCATGGCGGTGGTTGGGAGTGTAATTCCATCACTCCCACTTAATCACAACTTCCACCATCAGTCATTCCCAGACACTTTCTGTGATAAAAAAAACTCTTTTGTCCCAATGGCTTTGTGAGAATATCAACAAACTATTCCTCTGTCCTGCGATGCTGCAAAATAATCTCGCCATTGTTAACCAATTCTCTTATAAAATGATGTTTGGCATCTATGTGCTTTTTTCTTTTGTGGAAAATAAAATTATTTGATAATGCAAATTTTTAGCTATTATCACAATAAATTGTAGTTCCTTTATCTTGCTCATGACACAAATCTCTTAGCATCCTCCTCATCCATACTGCTTGGCATGTTGTTGTTGTTGCTGCTAGATATTCTTCTTCTATTGTTGATAATGCAACTATTAGTCGCTTCTTGGAAGCCCATGAAATGTTTCATGATCCCAAATGAAACACATACACTGATGTGCTCTTTCTATCATCTACAATTCCAACCCAGTCACTGTCAGTGTAACCAATCAACTTAAAATTATGAGTTGAGGAGTATAGAACACCATAATCCTTTGTTCCATTCACATACATTAAAATTATCTTATATGCTTTCTAATGTGTCTCCATTGGTGTCTCCATGAATATAGAAATTAAACTTACAACATACATAATATCAGGCCTAGTTGCAGTAAAATAAATTAGACTGCCAACTATGCTCTTGTATAAAGTCTGATCGACATTCTTGCTGCAATCTCCTTTGCTTAATATTAACCCCATGATAGTTGGAGTTACTGCTTCTTTGGTGTGTTGCATGATAAATCTCTTTAAAACTTTAGCAACATATTTTTCTCGGGAAATAAAAATTTCCTTTTCATTTTTCTTTACTTGTATGCCAAAGAAGTACCTCAATAAACCTAAGTCAATGATTTGAAATTCACTCTTCATGACTTCTTTAAAATCAACAATGAAAGAAACTTCATTGCTTCTGAAAATTAAATACTCTACATATAAAATAATAATAAGGATCTTACCGTCATTTTCTTTAATGTAGAGTGTGGGTTCATCATCACATTTTTCAAACCCATTATCCATTAGGTAATCATCAATCATGTTGTACCATTCTCTTGGTGCTTGCTTAAGCCCATAAAGAGCTTTCCTCAACTTGCACACTTTGTACTCTTGGCCTTCAATCTCATAGCCTGGAGGCTGTTCAACATATACCTCCTATTTCAAAAGTCCATTTAGGAATGTTGAATTTACATCCATTTGCTAAAATTTCCACTTTTGTTGTGATGCTATGGATAACACTGTTCTCATTGTCTCCATCCTTGCAACTGGTGCAAAGGTTTCTTCATAATCTCTTCCTTACTGCTGCTTGTAGCCTTTCATAATAAGTTTTTCTTTATGCCTTTCTATCTTGTCTTCAACATTTCTCTTGGTCTTATAGACCCATTTTACTCCAATGACTTCTTTACCTTGTGGCAGGTCCACTAACTCCCATGTGTCATTATTTTCTATTGCACCAATCTCTTCATTCATTTATTGAATCCATTTTTCTTCTTTTACTGCATATTCAAAATGGATTGGTTCATCAACATGACAAAAGAAAGAAAATAAGGAATTCAACCCATTATTATTATTAGCTTCCTGCTTATAAATTTCACTCATATATCTAAATCTTGGTCTTCTTAGTGTGCTTGGAGTTCCACTTGAACTTGAGGGAGTTTCAGATCCCTGTGGTGTGCTTGGAAAAGTAGTTCCTTGATTTTGCATTGTTTCTCTATTGCTTGCTTGTGGTGTTCTCTTCTGAGCTTGTGTAGGTGGAGGAGGAGCCACAATGGAGGAATTATTTTTAGCAATCAATTCCTCTTTCTCTTCGTGAGACACACATGTCTTCACATTCACTATCTTCTCTAAGCTTCCATCCCAAGCTTCTTCTTCAATGAACTGTACATATCTGCTGATTATAACTTTCTTAGTGGATGGATTATAGAGTTTGTAGGCCTTGGATTCATCACTATATCCGAAAAATATACACTTCTCCCCTTGTTGTCCAACTTCTTTCTTAGTTTATCTGGGACATGTGCATATGCCACACATTCGAATACTCTCATGCGAGTGACAAATGGCTTTGTTCAACTCCATGCTTCTTCCAAAAATTTGTTCATAACATCTTTGGTTTGACATCTATTTAAAATATAAACTACACAATTTTAAGCTTCTGCCCAATACTCATTTGGAAAATGCTTTTCCTTCAACATACTTATGACCATGTCCATGATTTTTCTATTCTTTCTTTCCACAACACCGTTTTGTTGTGATGTGTACCTTTCGGTAAACTACTTGTGTATTCCATTCTAGCTACAAAAACGTAGGAAATATTTGGAGATATATTCTCCTCCTCTATCAGTTCTTAGCACTTTTATGTAATGCCCAATTTGCTTCTCTATAAGAGCTTTGAAGTGGCAGAACTGTTCAAACACTTCACTCTTCCATTTCAAGAAATAAACCCATGTATTTCTTGTATAATCATCTATAAATGTAAAGACTTAGTGACTTCCAACCAATGATGGAATTTACATTGGTCCACACAAATCTGAGTGGAAAAACTCAAAGGGTGCTTTTTCCCTTATACTCTCCCCTGCTGGGAATGCTTATTTGTGTTGTTTTCCCAAGATGTAGCCTTCACATATGCTTTCTGGTTTCTCTATGAGTGGTAATCCTCTTACCATCCATTTTCTATTCATGAGCTTCAAACCTTCAAAATTGAGATGTCCAAATATCAAATGCCATAACCAGTATTTGTCTTTCACTTCTTCTTGAAAGACCTCTTGTGTGACTGCTGCTACTCCACCTCCTTCCTTCAAATCTATTTTGATATTGAGAGGAAACATCCTATTTCTTGTCATTTGCACTTCTGAAATGAACTTTCTACTTCGAGGTATTTCCATGATTGTACACACATCATTCTTAAAAAATACATTGTAGCCCTTCTTCACGAGTTGTCCAATGCTCATAAGGTTACATTTCAGGCCAAGTACATAATACACATGTATTGCTATGTTTTTAGTGATGTGGTTACTACAACCTGAGTCTAAGAACCATACATCTTCTTGTTTTTCTTGTGCTACATTACAAGTTGGAAGCACATTACTCTGGCTCTGATTTTCTTCTGAAAAAATTACATTTTTTCTATTATTCATGTCATTTTGTTTCTTTCTACATTGATTGGAATAATGCCCATACTTTTTACAATAATGACATTGGACTTGGGATTTATCATGTCTTTGTCCTTGTGCTTGGTGTTGGCTTGAGCCTTCACTTTGATTTTCATTGTTGCCCCTTCCACTTGTGCTTGCAGGTCTATTTCTTCCACCTCTTTGTGGGTTTCTTCCTATTCCTCGGTAGTTTGATCTTCCTTGACCCCTACCTCAATCAAAAGACATATTTGTCTTGAAGGCATGTTCCAATGAGAATTTCACTGTTATATTCACTCTCTGTTCATGAGACATCATGGATGCACAAAACTCATACACTAAAAATTGTGAGATCCTTTGTCTCTTCTATTTCCACCACTATGGCATCAAATCTTGAAGGTAGACTTCTCAATATTTTCTCCACTATTATTCTTTCCTCAAGTGTCTCTCCATGATACCCTATCTGGGTAACCAACCCAATCACATGTGTGAAGAATTAGTGTATGTTATCACACTCTTTCGTACGGATAGTTTCAAAATCTCTCCTCAGCATTTGTAGCTTTGTTGTCTTCACTTTCTAATTTCCTTGATTGTTTGTCTTGAGAATATCCCATGCCTCCTTGGACTTTGTTGCTGCTGAAACTCTTGGGAAAGTTCTCTCATGTAATTCTTGAAAGATATAGAAGAGGGCTTTGGAGTTCTTCTTCATATTATCTTTAAAATTTAAAGTATCTTTCTGTTGCTATCAAAACATTAAGAGTTGTTCTATCTGCTAGTTCTGGAAAGCCATTTTCTATGAGATTCCATATATGTTGTGAGGAAAACAGGGCCCTCATTGTAATGACCCAATAATCATAATTTTAACCTTTGAACTATGGTAATTGTGGATTTGTCAGGCTTGTGCCTGTTGCCTTCATTCTCACTGTGTAAACACAAACTTTCTTACTTCTATAAAAGCTTTCTCACTGCTGGAGACTTCTACTTCTACAAACAAAAACAATCTTACAGCTTCTTCAGTAAAGAGAGCTTGTTCTTGTACTGAGAGCCTAGACCCGCTCCGATACCACGTTGGAATTTATGAATACAAAAAATAGAGGAAATTTGTTTCCCCCACAACAAATAGACTGGAAATAATGTGGAAATAACACGGTCATACACACAGGCAGCGTAATACATAGGAGAGGAACAAACTTATGTTTCTATTCCATCGCGCTTACAAAATGAAATTACATTTATTTTAATAAATAGCCTGAAAACCTAATCCTATTCAGGCTTAGGATTAGATGTTGAATAGATGTTCAACAACCAAACTTCCTTGTCATGTCGAAAGACCCATATCTTCATTAAATAGGCATGCAGGTCGTATTTCTGCTTATACAGTAAAACACATCAAAACACGTTCAAAACATAAAAGGGTGGATTTCAAATAATATCGGTTCTAGCTTTGAATCCTCATCTCATTTTACGCTTCATTGTAGATCACAGACCAACAACTTAACTCTTAACTTGCACAAACAGGGCTAAACTTAAATAGTTGCAGATGTGATGTGCGATAGCAAAATGGCATTGCATAGAAAATAACATAACTTGCGAATTGTAGAAGGTAAGTGGTAAACAATGTGAAGTGCACTATGTGGTGTGGCTAACTGTTGGTAAGTGTGGTAAGGGATATACAAAGGAAATAAAGTGCAAAACAAGGTTTTGACTCATGCGGTAAGGTTAAGGTAGGTCCCGCTGGATATCACATTGGCGGTAGAATAAGTTATGATGAATGGCTTAAGGTTAAAACGAAAAGCTTGCGATTGCGCACTACAGGAAAAAGGTAAGTTAAAGAGGTGGTTCAAAATAATAAATGCAGAGGATGGCTCGGGTACTTTTTTTACTGTGGTTGTGTGAAAATGCCGTCGAGCTCTTGGATCCTTGCTTGTCCTTCTCCACACAAAATTGATTGAAGCGTGGGTTGTTGCCGCTTCTCATTCATGGCGGTGGTTGGGAGCATTATTCCAAGAATTCAAACAAGTAATTATAATAAATTGAAAACAAAACAAAATACCAACAGAAGCATGGAGGCCTCACTTGTGTTAGAAGCACATAGATTTCATTGTTGTCAGATCGCACCTTCAAAAAAGTGAGGTAAAGTATTTTACTTGGAAAAAAGTTGGGACAAAGCTTATAACCTATTTAAAATCCTCACACAAGCACCATCTCATTGCCACCACCACACAAACAGATGAGTGACACATCATCGCTCGAACAAACACCACTGTCGATCCATGATCCATAAACCATAGCAGAATCGATGTTGGACGCACAACATCACACTCTCTTGACTCTCAGAACCCTGATCTCAATGGAAAAACTAAATATTAATACAAATACACTCAATTATTTTCCTTGAACCAGGAGGGGCCAAGGCCAGGTCCATACAGGCTTTCATACCAAGATAAAATATGAGTATGCATGCTATATATTTTGAGAGCGCAAGCTTCTGTGATCCATAACATTTTAATCATAAATCTTTCGGGAAATCACATAAGGAATTTTTGGACCAACGCGTTTCGAACTACCAACTGTAGTCCATTATCCTGATGATGAACTACAGTTGGTAGTTTGAAATGCGTCAGTCCAAAAATTCCTTATCTGATTTCCCGGAAGATTTATGATTAAAATGTTATATATTATTAACAAAAAATGATTATGTATATATATACATGAATTATTGTGTTAATATAGGGAAACTATCTTGGACGCACAATTAGTTGGTTAAGAGAATATCTAAACCACACACCAAACTAGGAAAATATAGATTTAGCTAGCTCCTACGAGATAGGAACATACTCCTTATATAGAAAGTCACAACTAAGACAAGTAGGAAATACATATTCCAACACCACATTTACATTCCTGACCTACATAATGCTGCTAAGCATTGTCGTATTGATGCCATATCCCTGCTTGTACAAATACCATATCCACATTTACTTGGCTGCAAAATGTCTAATGTAAAATGTGTGACCTTCAAAAATTAATATGGTTATATTTTTATAAGAAATATTGAATTCTATTCCAAAATACCATTGCTTGAAATGGCTATTAAGTCAACTGTCTCAGGATATCAATGAGCCCATGAGGATTATTGAAACAATTGACAAGTAAAAAAGATAAATTAATGAGAATTTAAATTGAAATGGTTAGGTGGATAGTGAATTTCTTGAATTCATATGGGCAGTCACGAATTCCTTCAATGGTGTAATGTCTCTCCACTTAAGAATTTTTTCTTTTTCATATGTCTGGATTTTTAATATTGTGTGCCAATATTTACTTCTCAAGTTCAGTTGTTACCTCTTTCCCATATATTATTATTTTTATATATGGGGTTATAGTTTGTAACTTTTTGACACATCTCTCTCTTATTAAATTCCTTTATAACATTTTTCACTAAGGTTCCGAATTATTACCTTGCTCTTAACAATTCTATATACCTATATATACATGATGGTACAATAGATTTCTATCGTTTTAACATTTCCTAATGTTAAGAACTCTCATATCAACCTAACAGTTAATATATTGATGAGTACATATATCTACATAGAAATAGTTTTCATACTAACTGAATTTATTTAAAATTTCATTATAATAAAGCTTGCATAAGAGCTATTGGCACTTCTACCCATATACAATATGGTTTCATGTCCTCTACTCATTTATTTATCTCCCTCCTCTTTCATATAGGTTTAATATAATTTAAATTACATAACCTTGCATATTTTCCACACTACCATACATAGAATTTTTATTTTTATAATGTACCCATATGAAACCTATGTCATAAATCGATGAAATAATATATATTCCATTCCCATTGATAACTATATGGTATTGATGTTATGCAACGATTTGATATAGGTGTAAAGTTATATTAATTTTTGGTATTGATAACCGAAACTTACACACTTTATTTAAATTGGAATTTATATATAACCATCATTTAATTCATGGTACAACTCTTAAAAATTGTGTCAATGACACCTATCACTAAGTCATTATAGTTACAGTGGATAGTACTCTTGTATTAAAGGCATTCTTCCAATGATATTTTTCGAGCCATGAAACTAAATCTTGTTGTATTCGTATAAGCTACTTTTCTGAGCTTAAATTTAATATCCTATCCATAATGGTACACATGAAATTTAATACGATTAGGGTTTTTTCCTCTCTCTGATCAATTCTCGGTCTATGAGAAAATTCATAGATGATTTCCACTTTAATGGTTGGATCTGTTTTAGGGTTAGAAAATCAATCTCTATTAAATGTTTCATTTTTACCACTATTCCATTCTTCGACATTTTCTTCCTGAGAACTCTCTCTGGTTTTTCTCTCACCACACGATTCAAAGGGATTATATAGTCGCTATTCACTATGGATTACAATGTGTTTAGGTTCATAGCATTCCATGAACTCAGACTTAACCTCTGTATCTTTAAATTCCAGGTAATAAGCATTTCGCATAATCAATATTTGCTTAATCTTGTTAAGAGTTCGAGCTTTCTCTTACTGGTTATTTGACTTCAATTATGATGATGGTATCGAAGGTGGATTTTTGTTCTATGTATTCATTTTTCTATTAAGTAGAAACATAGTTTTAAAGGGAAATCTTAATGCTCGATTCAAATTTTCTTGTCAAGAGATACTTTCAGTGCTTCGTGGTATAAACATATTTGTAGCTCTTCATTATATTCATCCCTGAATCATATTTACATTATTTTGTTTTTGGGGTCTTAATTTGCTCAAAGTTCTAATGTATATATTTTCTTCATTGTGCGTATATTTTCATTCATACTTTATAATCCCTCGGACTCAGTTTTCTTATTTAGTGTTTTTTTGTTAAACATTTTACCATTTGATATATATAATGTTAACCTCTGTTTTACTTCTCGACTTCTTCTGTGAGCACCCGTTTGTATTTATTGAACTGAAAAAATTTCTCCCATTATCTTATTATCTTAGTACTTCTAATAATTTTGATTTAATTTTCTCTTGGGATTGCATGATTCGTGCATCCCAAGATTTCAACTCAGAAGGTTGGCCTGTCTTCCATTAATGGTTTCTTCTCCAATTAAATTTTTGTGTAAGTATTCTTCTTGGCCGTCTCTATAATTACCATTTGTTATGATTTATTCCTCACAAATTTTTATTATATCTTCGTTGACAAATTTATTCTATCGTAGTTCTCATTTCATGCTTATGATATATTGTAGGGTTTTAAAATTCATTCTGCCTTCTCTTTAATAGGTATGATGCATGATCTTAGTTTTAAAATGTTAATTTCATGTATGAGTACTGTCTATATTATCCTTAGCTTTTTAAATTTATACCCTCTGTATTATATACAGGTTAAATCCTCGAGGGTTTCTATACGAAAACTCACACAACATATTATGAGATTTGGGGTTTCTAGATTTAGGATTATTGATATTAAAAGATTCAGTTTTATTTTGAACCCTATACATTCGTAAATATGGTTTCGATGTTGACTCTATAACGATATTCAACAATTTAAGCTTCATATATGAATTTTATTATTGCATTTTTATTACACTGTTAAATTAGTTATGTTTTCAGTTTGATTACTAAATGTGTGAACAATTTTAGATTCTTAGGATTAAAATACTATCAGATTCATATAAATTTGTTGACGTCTGTGTACATAGATCTATACCATTTTCTTTGAATAGTTTGTTTCTAGTTGTCGAACTCAAAAAGAGAGGCATTTATAAACATATTTAATTGGATTAAATTTGGTTGCATTTCTGTATAACTTTAAGAGATCAATATGTTTATAAAATTTTAGTTGTTTCAATATTCAAATTCTGAAATGAAAGTGAACAAATTTGACCAATTTTAGTAGTTATAAAATTATCCAGTAGATGTAGATTTTACAGCTACATATACATTTTTATTTTCTATGAACTAACCAGATTTCTCTATCTCAGCTAGTATGCATAAATTTTTTTTCTTTAGTAAATTTCTTCTCGATATATTTTACTAATAATTTAATTTTAAATAATATAGAATTCTACCAAATTCTCCTCTTGTATTATTACAGTGATGACATAGTATAAATTTTCTTGAATTCATTTTATAAAATATGTACTCTTCTATACTTGTCCTAGTATATGAAATTATATTCATTATTTTTAGGTAGCAGTCAAGTAGTTTATATATATAAAATCTGAAAATTTAACATTGCTGCAATTGTACAGAATTTATTGTTCCTTTAATTTTTCTTTTGTTCATGCATAACTAAATCTGTACCTAAGAATTAGATTAAATTTTCTTTCTATGGGATTAAAATAATTATCTCTAGATTTAAATCATACTCTGGTTTAAATATTCTCGCTGATAATTTCCATAGAATACATTCCTAAAACTATACAGAAGTTAGATGATTAATTTATTCTAGCTAACTCTCTTAAATGTAAGGAATAACAAAATTCAAATAGCGTAAATAATAATTGCTGCCACATTATTTTCAATAATTCATAACATCATCTATAGTAAAATTTTCTAAGGCTAGTATGCAGACCACTTTCTCTTATGACCAATCCACCCAACCTTAGAATTCATCTATCTCCAGAATTCACCCCCGAGCTGAGATCCTTCCAAGAACAGACCAACCTCAATCTGTTATGGAGTAGCTTACTTAAGCTACGCTCTCCCCAAAGCTTGTTTCCCATTCTGCATCCAGAATTTCAGGATATTTTATTCCTATTTGCCTAGGCTTCCCTTATTTAGGGACTTTAAAGCTTCTTTCTACTTTTTCAACATTTTATCTCTTCCTAACTACTTTCCTCATCATTGGGAAAATTTAGATTTTTCCTCAAAAATATAAATTAGAAATAAATTCTTTCAATTCTTTTTGAAAGATTTTGGGGAAATTCTTAATCTCTTTCCATAACGCCATGGATTAGGCAAGTGATCTCAAAAATCTCATTTGGTCATAGTGCACACAATTTTTATTTTTTATTTTTCATAAATCAATAATTAACTACATCCACACAATAATTATCCATTGGGGTCCACTCCCTTTTGGACTTAAGTTCAAATGTCTAACTTGAAAAACATAAAAGTATCGGTGTTACATATTCCCCCTCTGAAAACAAACACCGTCCTCGGTGTTAACAGCTAACTACTAGAGTTTATTTTGAAAATAAAAATGGATATTTTTCCATCATCTCAGCTTCTCTTTCCCACGTAGCTTCTTCAGCAGTAAAGTGCTTCCACTGCACCTTTACTTTGGCTACTGTTCGATTTCTCAATTCAATTTCTTTCTGCTCCAATATTTGAAGCATCTCTAGAAGGAACTCCCCTTTTGGTTCCACCTATATCACATTCCAATCAACAATATGAGAAGCATAATGTACATATCTTTTTAATAACGAAACATGAAACACATCATGAACTTTAGCATGGGGAGGTAAGGCTAGTTTATAAGCCACTGGTCCCACCCTTTCTAACACCTCAAAAGGCCCATACTATCGAGGAGCCAATTTTGCGCAGCTCCTAGCATAAAGAGTGCTCTTTTTGGGTTTAATATGCAGATACACATAATCGCCCACTTTGAACTCTCGGTGCACTCTCTTCTTATCGTCGTAGCTTTTATCTCGATCTTGTGCTGTCTTGATGTTTCTCTATATTTGTTTAACAATTATTTCCATTTCTTGTAGAGTATCCGGCCCAATTACTAGCTTATCTTCAGGCTGGCTCCAGCTTAAAGGAGGAAGACCTTTTCTTCCATAGAGTGCCTCAAATGGACTCATTTTTATGGAGGATTGGTAGCTGTTATTATAAGCAAATTTGACTAAATGTAAGTAGTGTTCCCATTGAGTTGGCCTATTCATCACATACATTCTGAGCATATCCTATAGAATTTGATTTGTTCTCTCTATTTGACCATCCATTTGAGGGTGATAAGCAGTGCTAAAATTCAATGTAGTGCCCATTCCCCCAAACCGACCTTTCCATAAGGCTGCTGTGAAATTAGCGTCTCTATCTGAAATAATCATCTTTGGGACCTTGTGTAGCCTTACTATTTCTTTTAGGAACACATTTGCTACTTGGGTTGCTCCAAAAGTAGACTTTACAGGTATGAAATGTGCAGCCTTTGTTAAGGTATCTACCACTACCATCACTGAGTCATGTTGGTACTTTGTTCTAGGTAACCCAGTTAGAAAATCTATAGAAACAGTGTCCCCTTTCCATTTTGCAATTGGTATGGGGTTTAAAAGACTAGCTGGATGTTGATGTTCAACTTTGACTAGTTGACACTCCATGCATCTGGCTAAGTAGTTGGCTACGTCTTTTTTCATCCCTGGCCAAAAAAATTTCTTTCTCAAGGCTGTAAGCATTTCTTGATATCTAGGATGTCCTGAATATGGTTGTTTATGATATTCATCTATGATTTATTTTTTGAAAGAATCCACAATGGGGATGTACAATCTGTTTCTATAGCAGATCAACCCTTTATGGTTTTGGGTATATTCAGCCATTTCCTTTTTCAGCATTTTCACTTGTAGATTCTCATAGTTGGGATCTTGATCTGCTACCTTTTTAACTAATTCTTCTAAGTCAAAACTAGCACTACTCCCAATGTTGCTTATGTTTTGGCAAGCATTTCTACTTAGAGCATCAACAATTTTGTTTTCCTTCCCTTTGATATGTTTTATGTCAATATCAAATTCACTCAGAAAAGACAACCATCTGGCTTGTCAAGCATTCAAATCTGTATGAGAAAAGAAATACTTGAGACTGATATGATCTGTCATCAATATAAAAATTTTTCCAAGAAGATAGTGTCACCACATCTTCAAGGCATGAATTACAGCAACCAACTCAAGATCATACACACTATAATTTTGTTCATGTTTCTTAAGTTTTCTAGATTCATATGCAATAACAAAATTCTCTTGCAACATAACTCCTCCCAATCCCTCTCTACATGCATCCTTACACATGACAAACTCTTTGTCAGGATCCGCAATCTTCAGTATAGAGGCTATAGTAAGTTTTAATTTTAGTTTTTCAAAGCTATTTTGGCATTTTTAAGTCCACTCAAATTTGGTACCTTTTCTCTGTAGTGAAGGTATGTGATATCCTATTGCAGAAAATCTTTCTACAAACCGTCGATAATATCCCGCAATCCCCATAAATGATCTCACTACTGAAACATCAGTCGGCACTGGCCACTCTCTAATAACCTTTATTTTCTCAGGGTAAACAATCAATCCTTGTTCAAAAATGATATGGCCTGGATATTGAATTTTATCCCTATAAAATTCACACTTACTAAACTTGGCATATAATTTATCCTCCTTAAGAGTTTGTAGCACAATTCTAAGGTGTTCCTTATGTTCTGCCTCAATTTTTGAATAGACTAGAATATCGTCTATGAACACTAGTACGAATTTATCTAAGTTCTTGTTCAAAACACTATTCATCAAGCACATAAAAGTGGTAGGGGAATTTGTCAAACCAAAAGGTAGGAATACAAATTCGTAATGACCATACCTAGTTCGAAAAGTTGTTTTACTAATATCTTCCTCCTTAATTCTGAGTTGGTGATAACCAATCCTCAAGTCAATATTAGAGAATACTGAAGCTCCTCTCACCTGATCAAAAAGGTCATCTATTCTGGGCAATGGATACCTATTTTTGATTGTCAACTTATTCAATTGATGGTAGACAATGCACATTCTAAAGTTTCCATCCTTCTTTTTCACGAACAACACTGGTGCTCCCCAAGGAGATACACTCAGTCTAATGTAACCTTTATACAACAATTCCTGTAATTGCATTTTTAACTCCATGAGTTCAAGGGGGCTCATCTCGGAAGGGGCTCTAGAAACTGGTGTTGCTCTTGGCACCAAATCGATTGAAAAATCAATCTCTCTTTTAGGGGGGAGATGAGGAATCTCATCTAGAAAAACTTCCTTACATTATCTTACCACTGGTAAAGTGTCTAGCAGGTTTTCTTTAGATTGCTGTCCTAATTCTTCAACATGTACAACATATACTTGATATCCTTTTCTAGCTATTCTTTTTAGTTGAAGGGTGGAGGTTTGCATTACAGAAATAGGTTTCAGTTTCCATTTTAGTATGAATCGTTTTCCTTCATCATCTATGCAGTGCAGAGTTTTGTCCCAACAATTCAGCATGGTCTTTTTCTTTTCTAGCCAATCCATTCCTATAAATGAATTATAAGAACCTAATGGCAGAATGTTTAAATCAACTTCTGTTTGATATTCATTCAATTTAATAGTTGTTTTAAGTAGCTTATGTGTTACTTTGCATTCATTTCCAGTAGCTAATTGTACCAACCAGGGATATTGAAAATTTTCTGTTCCGAGTTTACATTTTTCTACAATTTGTGGACTAATATAACTCAAAGAAGCACCCGGATTGATTAAGATAGTAACAGATTGATCAGAAATTTTACCTTCCATCTAAACCATAGTAGACTGATGTTCTTCTTGTCAGTTCTCCAAGGCTGCGCTGATAGTGGGGATATTCCTTGCTATGTCATTCATTGTGGTAGCTTCTCTATCTCTCAGCACCATTTGAATATTCTTGTGTGGACAGTCCCTCAACAGATGAGGTTCTTTGCAACCCCAACATTTCAAAGGCTCCCATATTTTAACTATTCCTTCTTTCTTACTATCCCCATATGTTTTCTTTGAACCAACTTGGGATTGAAAAATTTGACTTTCCCTTGGTTTTTTAAATTTCTTCCGCTGATGATCCCTACCAAAGTTATTCAAATAAGCTGGTTTCTATTTCTTTCCTTTGAATTCACCCTTGTTTATCCAACTTTTCCCTTGTTCATTCTTTCCTTTAAATTGATGGTAGCATAATCTAGCTTTCCTCACCACTTCGTCCATAGTTTTTGGATTATCGAACTCTATTTTCTCCTTGTACAGAGTAGGAAAATAGTTTGAAAACCTTTGCACCTTTGATTTCCCTTCTCGAATATAAGGAACATATCTTAACATATTTGTAAACTTGGTGACAAACTCATCTATGGTGACCTCTCCCAATCTAAGTTCGTGAAACTCCTTTTCTTTATCGTCATAATAGCATTCGTTCAAATAACAATTTTTAAACTTGACTTGGAAATCTTCCCAAGTCACTGTTTTTCATCAATGGCATGAACCATTTTTGTCTCCTCCCACCACAACGTAGCCTTACCTTGGAACTGGTAGATAGCTAATCTGGCCCTCATATTGCTTTCATATTCGTAGACCTGAAAATACATAATCATGTTCAACAACAATGCCTTAGCATCTTCCTCCTTCTCTCCATCATAGGAGGGAGGTTTAATTTTTCGGAATTCACCCTGTAATTCCTTCTTCTATTTAGACAAATGTCTAGTAGTGTCATCTTCCTTAGAATCATCTCAGAACCTTCCTTTCCTCCTCCTTTCAGAACCTTCACCTTCTTGGCTGTTCCGCGAAGTCAGTTCTCTTATTAGTTTTTCCTGCTCCTCACTAGCTAACGATAGCCTGTCATTCTGGCTTCTTAGCTCGACCATATCTCGTTGCAACTTGTGCAGCATAGCCATTAAAGAAGCATTCGGATCTGGTGTATTATCTCTACCACCCACATCAACATAGATTTCATCTTCTTCAGTCATTGTCTTTTCAGTTTAGTACCTTTTTACGCTAAAAAAGAATAACATCAGTAATAAAAATTTTTTTGCACAAAAATTAATAATAATAATTTCATAACAGTGAGCACAGGAAAACAACCCAATTTTTCCAACCTTGCTCTGATACCATTTGTAATGTCTCTCCACTTATCAATTTTTTTCTTCTTCTTTTTCATATGTCCAGCCTTTTAATATTTTGTGCCAATATTTACTTCTCAAGTTCAGTTATTACCTCTTTCCCATATATTATTATTTTTATATATGGGTTTATAGTTTGTAACTTTGTGACACATCTTTGTCTTATTAAATTCCTTTATAACATTTTTCACGAAGGTTTAGGATTATTACCTTGCTCTTAACAATTGTATATACCTCTATGTACATGATCATACAATAGATTTCTATCGTTTTAACATTTCCTAATGTTAAGAACTCTCACCTCAACCTAATAGTTAATGTATTGATGAGTACATATATCTACATAGTAATAGTTTTCATACTAATTGAATTTATTTAAAATATCCTTATAATAAAACTTGCATAAGAGCTATTGGCACTTCTACCAATATACAATATGGTTTCATGTCCTCTACTCATTTATTTATCTCCCTCCTCCTTCATATAGTTTTAATATAATTTAAATTACATAACCTTGCATATTTTCCACATTACCATACATAGAATTTTTATTTTTATAATGTACCGATATGAAACCTGTGTCATAAATCGATGAAATAATTTATATTCCATTCTTGTTGACAACTATATGGTATTGATGTTATGCAGCGATTTGATATAGGTGTCAAGTTATATTAATTTTTGGTATTGATAACCAAAACTTACACACTTTATTTATATTGGAATTTATATATAATTGTCATTTAATTCACGGTACAACTCTTGAAAATTGTTTCGGTGACACCTATCACTATGTCATTATAGCTATAGTGGCGATTACTCTTGTATTAAAGGCATTTTGCCTGTGATATTTTTCAATCCACACAACTAAATATTGGTGTATTCGTATAAGCTACATTTCTGAATTTACATTTAATTTCCTATCCATAATGGTACACATGAAATTTTGATACGATTAGGGTTTTGTCCTGTCTCTGATAAATTTTCGGTCTGTGAGAAAATTGATAGATGATTGCCACTTGTATGGTTGAATCTGGTTTAGGGTTACGAAATCAATCTCTATTAAATGTTTCTTTTTTACCTCTATTCGATTCTTTGTCATTTTCTTCCTGAGAACTCTCTCTGGTTTTTCTCTCACCGCATGATTCATGGGGATTATATAGTCACTATTCACTATGGCTTACAATGAGTTTGGGCTTGTAGCATGCCATGAACTCATACTTAACCTCTGTGTCTTTAAATTCCAGGTAATAAGCATTTTTCTTAGTCAATATTTGCTTAATCCTGTTAAGAATTCAAGCTTGTTCTTACTAGTTATTTGACTTCAACTATGATGATGGTATTGAAGGTGGATTTTTGTTCTATGTATTCATTTTTATATTAAGTAGAAACATAATTTTAAAGGGAAATCTTAATGCCCGATTCGAATTTTCTTGTCAAGAGTTACTTTAAGTGCTTTCGTGGTATAAACATATTCGTAGCTCTTCATTATATTCATCCCTGAATCATGTTTACATTATTTCATTTTCGGGGTATTAGTTTGCTCAAAGTTCTGATGTATATATTTTCTTCATTGTGCGTATATTTTCATTCGTACTTTAGAATCCCTCGGACTCAATGTGCTTATTTAGCATTTTGTTGTTAAAGATTTTACCATTTGATATGTATAATGTTAACCTCTATTTTACTTCTCGACTTCTTCTGTGAGCACCCGTATGTATTTATTGAACTGAAAAAATTTCTCCCATTATCTTATTATCTCACTACTTCTACTAATTTTGATTTAATTTTCTCTTGGGATTGCATGGTTCGTGCATCCTAGGATTTCAACCAAGAAGGTTGGCCTGTCTGCCGTTAATGGGTTCTTCTCCACTTAAATTTTTGTGTAAGTATTCTTCTTGGCCATCTATGTAATTAAAATTTGTTATGATTTATTCCTCATAACTTTTTATTATATCTGCATTGACAAATTTATTCTATCATAGTTCTCATTTCATGCTTATGATATATTGCAGGGTTTTAAAATTTGTTTCGCCTCCTCTTTAATAGGTATGATGCATGACCTTAGTTTTAAAATGTCAATTTCATGTATGAGTACTGTCTATATTATCCTCAGCTTTTTAAATTTATATCCTCTATATTATATATAGGTTAAATCCTTGAGGGTTTATATATGAAAACTCGCACAAGATATTCTGAGATTTGGGGTTTCTAGATTTAGGATTATTGATATTAAAAGATTCAATTTTATTTTGAACCCTATACATTCGTAAATATGGTTTCGAAGTCGACTCTGTAACGATAGTCAACAATTTAAACTTCATATTTGAAGTTTATTATTGAATTTATATTACACTATTAAATTAGTTATGTTTTCAGTTTAATTACTAAATGTGGGAACAATGTTAGATCCTCAGGATTAGAATTTTACTAGATTCATATAAATTTGTCAACGTCTGCGTACATATATATATATATATATATATATATATATATATATATATATATATATATATATATATATATATATATATATATATATATATATATATATATATATATATATATATATATATATACCATTTTCTTTGAATAGTTTGTTTCTAGTTGCCAAACTCAAAAAGAGAGGCATTTATAAACATATTTAATTGGATTACATTTGGTTGCATTTTTGTATAACTTTAACAAATCAATATGTTTATTAAATTCTAGCTATTTTAATATTCAAATTTTATAATGAAAGTGAAGAAATTTCACCAATTTCAGTAGTTATAAAATTATCCAGTAGATGTAGATTTTAGAGCTACATATACATTTTTATTTGGTATCAACTAACCAGATTTCTCTATCTCAGCTAGTATGCATAATTTTTTTTTCTTCAGTAAGTTTCTTCTCGATATATTTTACTAATATTTTAATTTTATATAATACAAAATTCCACCGAATTCTCCTCTTGTATTATTACAGTGATGACATAGTATAAATTTTCTTGAATTCATTTTATAAAATATGTACTCTTCTATACTTGTCCTGGTAGATGAAATTATTTTCATTATTTTTAGGAAGCAGTTAAGTAGTTTATATATATAAAATATGGAAATTTAACATTGCTACAATTGTCCAGAATTTATTGTTCCTTTAATTTTTCTTTTGTCCATAGATAATTAAATCTGTGCCTAAGAAGTAGATTAAATTTTCTTTCTATGAGATTAATATAATTATCTCCAGATTTAAATCATACCCTGGTTTAGAGATTCTGGCTGATAATTTCCATTGAATACATTCGTACAACTATATAGAAGTTAGATGATTAATTTCTTCTAGCTAACTCTCTTAAATGTAAGGAATAACAAACTTCAAATAGCATAAATAATAATGGCTGCCACCTTATTTTCAATATTTCATAACATCATCTATAGTAAAATTTTCTAAGGCTAGTATGCATACCACTTTCTCTTATGACCAATCCACCCAACCTTAAAATTCATCTATCTCCAGAATTCACCCCCGAGCTGAGATCCTCCCAAGAACAGACCAACCTCAATTTGTTATGGAGCAGCTTACTTAAGCTATGCTCTCCCCAAAGCCCGTTTCCTGTTCTCCATCCAGAATTTTAGGATGCTTTTATTCCTGTTTGCCTAGGCACCCTTATTTAGGGACTTTAAAGCTTCTTTCTAATTTTCTAGCTTTTTACCTCTTCCCAACTACTTTCCTCATCATTGGGGAAATTTAGATTTTTTCTTAAAAATCTAAATTAGAAATAAATTCTTTCAAGGATTTTTGAATGATATTGGGGAATGTCTTAACCTCTTTCCATAACCTCATGGATTAGGCAAGTGATCTCAAAAATCTCATTTGTTCATAGTGCACACAAAACATTTTATTTATTTTTCATAAATCAAGAATTAACTACATCCACACAATAATTATCCTTTGTTGTCCACTCCCCTTTGGACTTAAGTTCAAATGTCTAACTTGAAAAACATAAAACTAGGGGTGTTACAAATGGACAATCACAAATTGAATTGACAGTAGAGATTTTTTATGTTGTATTTATAATTTTCACGAACAATATTAGGTTTTTTAATGTCATTTTTTAAATTATGTTTCCTCTTTGTTTAACTGTGGAAAAATAATTTCAACCACATTTATTAATTATTTTTTAATAAATTAAAGATGAAAGGAGACTAAAGAAACTGAAAAACTATTCACATACTTTATAATGTCAACCACATTTTATTAGTTATTATTTAATAAATTAAAGATAAAAGGAGACAAAATAATCCAAAAAACCCTTCATATACTTTCTATATTATCCATTTCTATCGCTTGGATCATGTATTAGATGAACAATATTCCTAGATTATGGAATCTTAGCCATTCATAATTTTAAATTTTAAAATTCCTCAAGCCTTATTTCAACATAGACAAGGCTTTTAGCTTAATTACATTATAAAACAAGTTGGGTGCATCTAAAAAGATAACCAATTTGAATTACAATAAGGCTCAAAAGGTGACCTCACACATAGATCACTTTGGTAATTACAAGCAAAAAACTTCTCAATTACGTTCAAATAGGTCACTACCAACACCACAATTTAAATTAGGAGAATCCATTACAAGCACAACACTTTTCAATTGTATGGAAGCAATTCATTTCAAGCACAACACTTTTCAATTGCATTGAGGTTGGGGAAAGATGAAAATATATCTAGTTTGAATTACAAGAAGGATAAAATGTGACATCACACGTCGTTCACTTTGGTTATTACAAGCAGAACACTTCTCAATTGCATTGAGAGAAGTCACTACCAACACAATAATTGAAATTAAGAGAATTCATTACAGGCACAACACTTTTCAATTACATGGAGGGAATTCATTGCAAGTACTACACTTTTCAACTGCATTTAGAGAAGTGAGTGTTGGGTAGGTGTCTTACACTTGGCCCATGCCTTGTTGTAGATAATTTTTACAACAATGCTAACAATCTTGCAATGCTACAGAGAATTCTTCTATTGATGTAGATAAATTATGTAGTGCAACAAATAAATTGTTGAGAAAAATTGTAGGCATATGTAAAGAATATTGCAGCATTAACATATATAATTTTATAGTAGAGTTGAAGAGAATATTTCAACAATGTCGTAGAAAATATTTCAACAATTGTGCAAACTATGTTTCAACAGTGTTGTAGGGAATATATCAGTAATTGTGAAATAAATATTTGTGTAGAAAATATTTTCGTAATGTTATAAGGAATATTTATTTCAAAAATTGTTAGGAAATATTGCAGAAAATTATCTGCAAGGATTATCTCAGTAATGTTATTTAGAGAATATTTTAGAAGTTTTTTAAACGAGTATTTGAGAAATTGTGCAAGGAATATTTCAACAATTAATAATGGTAGAAATAACCTATTGTTAGTTACATATGGGACAAAAGATAAAATCATATTTGTTTATGATTTTATTACGTCTTATCTATCTAGTGTTAGAATTGAGAGAAGGTTGAAAGTAAGAGTTTTTTTTTTCATAACTATTATGTTTCCAAATTATCTCCAAAATTAATTCATAAATTGTTGTATAATACAATGAATGTGTTTTAGAGTGTGGGTTTCTAATTTTATAATGTGTTTATAACATATTTCTTGTTAATAATTTGTTATTCGTTTCATATGTTTGCAACTTTTTATTTCAATTTTTTTTGCACAAAATTCTCTAATGAAATAGCGTAAGAAGTGCATAACTCAATATTGAAGAGAATGTATCATCTATCCATATATAAAATATTATTCAAGATGAATAATAATAATAGAATAAGAATATGACTTAAATAATACTCCTTATTAAATCTATATATACAGAAAAATAACATTAGAAAAGTTTATCATATCAATTATTGAACAAAATTTTCATATGAAATAATGTTGTTTGGTAACTCACAAAGGGCTAATTGTATGATACTAGGGATTAACATAGACACATATAAAGATAAATAAATCACACCAACTTGAATCCTATTTGACTTAAATTGTTTGTGTGTGTGTGTGTGTGTTTTTATTGTTCTCACCACTTAATAAATTTTAAATTGAAATAAATATATACTAATATTACCACAATATAATATAAAAAATTCCCAATTCAACAACTACATAATTGAAATAAATTTCATTTTTTCCAAAATCACAAATGCAATCTCTTAAATATAACTATATAAATTAATATAATATCCAAAAATTCACACCAATTTCTAACCGTACTATCCACTAAGGAAACATTTTTGATGGAAAGAAATCAAGCCACATACCATCCACCATCTCCCTGAAAATAAAAAAAATTAAAAGCTCCATTCTGAAGAAACTACAAAAAATTAGATTACAAACACTTGGACGCTTACCTTAAGCCTAGAATGATTCACACTGATCAATGAAATGTGTATTATCGACATCTATGAAGAAATTTAACTAAAGGTCATGATTGTGATGATTATCAAATAAGTGATGCAAAATTTCGCATCAATTAGAAATCAAGAAAGTAAGATTCATAATTATTTATAAATGAGGGTTTAATATAACAAGCATAGGAATTATAATAACTTTTTATTAGAAATGATATCTATGGAGAATACCTTTATGCCTCAAAACCTTTCAACCTTTTTTTTCTATGCTTTCTTCCCTTGCAAAGGTGATGACCGTCTTCTCAAAGATGTGGCCCCTAGAGGAAGTTCTCCTCATAGGTATGGTGGGTCTCCTTCTGCCATGCCCTTTCCTTTGTTGGCTTGGAATGGAGATGATAACTCCTAGAGGTTCAAGGGTCTCTCGTGCGAAGCCTCTGGTTTTTGTGTAACAAATAATTATCGAAGATATCTAGAGGATATTTCTATAGAGAAACAACATATAGACTTCAAAACCTTCGATATCTTAGTCAAAATGTTTTCTAGACACTCTCCAATTTTTAGGGTGCGGTCTACGGGTGTAATAAGGGACCTAAAACTCTCATTGGAGGTCAAATAATGGTTTCCCAAAGGCATTCAATAGCTCCTTTACGAAGGTAAAAAATTAGAGGATCCTCTTCCCAATTTTTAATATAATATTTGCAAGAATTCCACTATGCTCTTAACTCTTTACCTATGAGGGAGTGCCTTGGGAAAACCCTCCTCCTCCCAAGATCTCTCATATAAGGACGGAGTTCCTACTCAAGCTCCTCTAATTGTTTTTCATCCTTAGAATCATCCTCAACCTTTACGCAAAGTGGCCCCTTCCCAAGTTGTTCCTAGTCCATTTATAGTGGAAAAATCTGAGGGTATTCCACCTGTTGAGATTTCCTCTCCAGATCTGGAAGATATCCATGATCTAATGGAAAAGAAGGACTTGATTTGTTGCTTTAATGTGTTTTGGCCTTGTAAAATGGATATTTATCAATAATACACCCTAATTGGTCCATATCCTATACTGTCCTATTTTGTTTTAAGGGCTTCTCCATAGTTGTGGTTTCTTGCTAGGAATATTATTGGAGTGATTTTTTGAAGGAACCATTGTTTTGGGGAAAAGGAGGGTCGTTCATGGCCCCTTGGTTCCCATACTTTGAGCCCTCTATGGTATTAATCACAATGCTCCAAGTTTGGGCCCAAATTCCAAACTTTTCAGCTCATATATGGCATGATTTCATGTTTATGAGCATCAAAAACACATTAGGTTACTTCCTAGCCACAGGTACTATGTGAGTCCAAAGTGGAGTTTACACTTATGGTAGGATCTGTGTAGAACTCAACATCAATAAAAGATTTTTTGAAAAAATCAACCTGAAAGTAAGTGATTTCCACTGGATACAACTCCTGGACTATGATAACACGACTTTTCATTTTCACCTATGCCATTAAACATCACACCTACAGAATTAGTACGCTCAAAAGACAATAAAATGGAAGACTAAATCTAAGGCCTCGAAGCCAAGCAACCTCCCTTATATGGAGGAAGAGGACTCATGTTCTTCCAATGGGGAGAACAATGAATCAAATGATGCCATCCTATCCTCAAATGAGGACCAGACTTCATATATTTAAATTCCTCGTGAGGAGAGTAAGGGGAATAAAATTTTAGGAGTTTAAAACTAAATAGACCCACTACGATCTTGTAGATTATGGATTTCATAACGACTAGGGGTCATCGAAGATAAAGGTGATAAGAAATATCAAGATCTACTTGTTTGATTCTATACTATTGAACATTCTACGATAAAAAACCACAAAAACATTCTAGAATAAGTTGAATAAGTTTTACCAACCCAAATCCCAAATTAACAAGCTTTTTTGCAGAAAATGTTATTTTCCTTGAGAATGTATGATGGTGAATATATATCTGAACACCTAAATGCATTTGATATTATTGTGACTTATTTTATCTCAATTGCAGTATATGGACAAGGAGGATCATTGTATGACCCTCTTGTGTTCTTTTCCAAATTAATTGAACAAATTGGTAATGGTTGTTACAAGCACTATAAAGGAATCAGTGCTCGATGAGGTTGTGATAAATTTAATGTTAGAGAAAGTGAGGCATAAAACTTCTAAATCTACCAACAAGGCCATGAATATTATTGGAAGATCAAAGGACAAATGTAAGAATACATAAAACGAAATCCGAATCCCATGGAGGACATAAATCTCCTAGAAATTCCAAGAACAATTTTGAATCTATACCAATATATTAACATTTCATAAGAAATTGCAAACAAGACAAAAGGATGAATAAAAAGGAAAAGAATGATTCAAATGGTCACTCTAAAAGATATTATAACGAGGATTATGGTTATGCCTTTTCTGTAGTTTTCAAAACCCACATCAGGGAAGAATGTGTGGTTGGTATAGTATGAAGATTCCTTCGTTATGATTTCCCATCAAAAATATTTTTTAGTTATGAGAAATATGGAAGCGGGGTGGTATACCTTGGTGAATACTCTCATCACAACATAGATAGTTATGGTAAAAAAAAATTGAAATTTCTTAATGGCAGAATGAAGAGGATTAATGGAATTTTACAGATTCTAGGTGTATCATGAAACCTACTATCAAGAAAGAAAACTTGATTATATCAGTGTGCAAGTTTTTTTATTTGATAAATGGTGTAAGATGGTCCAAGGAGTAATGACAGTACCTAATATTTTCATGTGGTCACCTTCCTTCATCTTCATGTGTGCACAATTTAGTGTAAGAGTTATTCAATATTTATTGTGAAAAGATCTGTAAGATCTACACCTTCCCAATTAGAACATGTATCTACTTCTAATGGTCATAGCTTCTAGGTTCCTAAAGAAGTTCTTTACTTGAGAAATCAAGTTACCTACAAATAAGAAAATGTTGGTGGTACCTATTGCTACAAAATCTAACACCTTACTGCAAATCCCCACTAAGTACTATAGATGGGGGACATCAGTGGGATTATTCACCACTATCACCTTATAAATTTATCTCCTATTTTTCCGTGGTTGGATATTATCTCCACAAGAGAGAACTCCCCAAAAAAATTTAGAGATTATACAACCCAACTACTCCCTCACTAAATACCCTCTAAGAGTTACATTAAAATCACCCAAAGGTAATGTTCAATAAGTAAGGATTTAGATGGGGCGAGATGTAATTCTAGGGAAACAATATGAAAATATTACATTTCTAAATCTAGAGGGGTTAAAGAATAGGTCTCCAAGAACATTATACCTTTAAATTATAAATTTATTTCATAAATTTGGGTATCTAGAAGCATGAACTATAACATGAAAAGTTTACAAAAAAAAAAGAGAGCCTAAAATTGATAATAAGTAAAAAATAAACAAAGGTTATGTAATGTATAAACAACTAAATAAAATATCACAAATTTTAGTGGCTGAAAATGCATTAAAAAAACAACAAAACCGTAGACATCAACACTAATGTTTGAATGAAAATGCATGAAAATTGATATTTGTGCTTTTCTAATTTAATGCATGCAAACCCTAACACTGAGACTATAAGGTGCAAGGTATTTTATGCTACTAATTGCACATTTTTTTGTACCATAACCCTAATTTACCCTAGAAAACATAAAAAATAAAATTTATAGTTTTAAAGCTTATTTTAAGATGATTGACACACTAGTGGAATAGTTCCTTTCTCAATCAAGGGGTTAATGGATTCAAAGGAAAGGTCTATGGAAGATGATTGATTGAAAAGAGATATGACATAGAAAAAACTACAATAAAATTAATTGGAGATAAAATAAAGGGAAAGTAAGTTATACTCAGGTTCCTTGAAGAAGAGTTGATGATGATTTTCGCAAAAGGAGATGTTAGAGCCATAAAATATTCAACATATACGGTGAAAATTTTATGGAAACCTTATATCTACAAAAATTACAAAATGGAAGAAGATAATTATAAAAAATATACACAAAAGTACCATATAATCACATTTGTCATCCAAGATAAAATTCCTTTTGATCACAATATCCTCTCCAAGACAATTCACTCAATAAATGTTCCATTGTGACCAAGAGAAATGTTACTACTATTGTGAACTCTCCAAATGTGTTATAATTATCCAAGGCTAGAGTTACTTCCATCTACTTATCTGAGGGAAACCAAGTCAATTTAGCTTCAAATTTGACTAAAAGCCCTAACAATTATAGATTTTTTTATTACAAATTAAGTAGATGACAAGAAAACCTCCAAGCTAGCTATCTTAATAATAAAACATAAAAATAAGACTCATTTTAACCCACATGTGTGAGAAAAAAGACCTCCAAAGGTGACATCACCCTCTAAACCTTTGTGTCTCCATCAAATTATGCCATGGATGACTAAAAAAAAAGTTCTAATCACCAAAAGCCACATCTATTCATCAAAAAGTTTCCAAACATCAAGAAATGGCTCCCTCAATAAGAAATCAATGTGAATCTAGATAATATGATCAATTCCAACCCCATGAGGATGACATCATAAGTCTGGAGAATGATGCCATCATCTAGATAAGTGCATCATGTCATCTAAGGGGATATTAATGTGTCATCATAATCTGATAAAATTAACAATTGAAAACCAAGTCAATTTAGCCTTAAAATTGACCAAAGTCACTCACACTTATAGAATTTGTTATTACAAGTTAAGTAGATAAGAGGAAAAACTCCAAACTAGTTATATCAATAATAAAACATAAAAATTAGACTCATTTTCATCGAAACATGTGAGAAAAATTCCTAGGATGACAACACCCTCTAAAAATTTGTGTCTCCATCAAATTATGCCATGGATGACTCAAAAACGTTCTAATCACCAAAAGCCACATATATTTATCAAAATGTGTCCAACCATTAAGTAATGGCTCCCTCAATAAGACATTAACATGAATCTAGATGATATTGTCAATCCCAACCACATGAACAGAACATCATAAGTCTAGAGAATTTTGTCATCATCTCGATAACTTCACCATCCCATGTAAGGGGATATTAATGTCTCATCATCATCAGATAAAATCAACAATAGAAAACATCCATCAAGAAGGTGCAATGACAACCTAGGGGTGTCCTCTCATCTCTGGGGTGCATCAATTACTTATGTAACATCTTGGCTTAGATCTACATTGTTTCAGGCTTTAGAGGGAGAGGAGAGGGTCATTAATAATGTTAGATACATATCAACATCAATATTACTCAAAAAATGGTCAACTTCCTAGCTTAAGTGTTTAATGTGGCCATTGAATAGGGCTATACGTCCTTTCTAAAATATTGGAGAAGAATAATACAATCCCTTTAGGGATGGTAGCTATACATATGTGTAAGAATCTCAAACATACACACATAATCAAGTGACATTAACATCATAGTTATAAAAACAATAAGAGTATCATAGTTGGCCATATTTAATGCAAAAGGTATGAAAGGAATTTATATAAGAATTAATGCATGAGCATCTACAAACCAAGATCATTTTTTACCTCTTCGATCAAAGCTCATTTGCTAAGGGATTCGGTTCAATATTTTATTTACCAAAGGAAGTTGGGTTCCCTAAGCCATCCAATTTGTAATATTTTTAGTAACAATTTAGAATAGATCTATGTAGTTATATTGAGTTGTATAAAATTCTTATGTAACAAGGCAATTCTTATGTAATTCTAAAGTGATAATCAAATAACTAAAATGAAGAAGTGTTTATCAAAGAATTTGAGATCACTGATTTGTGCATTTCAAACTAAAACCACTCATGACTAATTATTATCTATAAATTTGGGACTAAAAAAATCAATAAGTAATTAAAATTTTTTTGGTTATCTTTTTAATTTTACTCAATCGCTTGACCTATGCAAAAAAAACAATTATAGTAAGTAAAAAACGAAGTTAAATATATGAAATTTAGATATGTCCAACATAAACCAAACATCACAACAACAATTTTAAGACACTTGAAATTTAGATATGTCCTAAAAGACTTATAAAATAGCATCATAACCTACAATAACATACAATTTATTGCATCATTTTTTGTAGCCGAAAATAAACTTAAGACAAATATCACAATGAAAAATCATTAACATATATAAACATGACACATCACCAAACATTATTTTAGAGAACTTGCAATAACACGCAATTTAAATAAATGAATATAGAAATGAGAGACTCATACCTCATAGTTAGAGAAAATCAAACCTCACAATAGCAATGTTAACCACCAAAAAAACACATAATATATATCAAATATATAATATTACAAAAATTACAACCACAAAACAGATTTAATACTCAACAGAATCATATATCTAACTATACCCTATAACGACAAATATATACAATCACAAGCCAAACTCAAAATATCACATACTTATATATATAACCACCAAAAACCAATCTCAAGCTAGTTTACAAAACATAACCCGAAAATATCTGCCTGCATACAAGACAGTAAAACCGTCGCACAAGAAAACAAAAAGTATCCCACAAATTAGGGGACCAAAGCCTCATGTAATATAGTACACAAAACACACACAAGCCAACATGATAAAAAAGGCATACTGACCAGTAACTTAAAGAGGACTATTTTATTTACAAAGTGAGAGTGGAATGCTTCGCGGTGGGGAATGGAATATTTTACCATGCTGTTTGGTAACCGCTTAACAGAAAATTGTGTGTAGTGGTTTTACGAGCACTTTAAGCGGAACGACAATGATAAATTCGATGCTGATGCAATCAATAGAATGGATTGAACATTCAAGGACCACCGTTGAATTTAGTTGAAGACAGTCTTCCATGGCGTCCCTAAGAATTAGTGATGTTGATTTGGGCCAAAGCATTCAAGGTATCTCAACAGAGTTCTCGTTCGCTTCCTTGTAAACTCCCAATATTCCTCTAAGCTCGCACCGAAAGGTTCCTGGATATAAGTGGTGCCTTCGAAGTAGGCTGGAATGTACAAAAAGGGATGACATGTACACTCCGTTTTGTAAATGGAACTAAAAATCATGGCCGCCCATGACACTTTCTTTCACTTCGTCTTTTCCCCACTCGCGCACATAGAATGGAGATTCCTTGGCATTCTACAAGAATGCTACAATTCTTATGGGCCAATAGGGTCATTTTACAGTGTGTAAAAGGAATGTGTGCCCCTCTCTCTTCTCGAGATAATATTCCACCTACTTCTTTATTGGCAGGAGAGGGACAATAATCACCACCTTGGAACCCAGGCTACCCCAACCCTTAAACACAAATGATCAGCAGGAGCGTGAAACCCTTTTGAAACATTACCAAGGAAACAAGTAATGCGGAAGTAGCCTAGTCTAGTATCAAAGCAAATCTGAGTATCCAACCGATCTTTCCGTCTACGCCTATTTCATTTTATTTCCAATAGGTTCGGAGTTATGCGACATCAAGTGATTCACTAGGCTCACCTCTTGACCTACACTTCTTGGTAGGTCTCTATTCTTGTCATTTTATACTAGTCCCATTTTTCCTTTTGCTTTCTCCGTGAGCTCCGAAGAATAAGAAGGTAATCACCTCTCGACCTGCGTAAGCGAACAAACTTCTTGGTAGGTCTCCATTCTTGTTACTTTCAACTAGTCCCCTTTTTCCTTTGCTTTCTGCCTGAGCTCAGAAGAATAAGAAGGTCTTACCGGCCATAGAGTAAGTACTCCTATACTTGCTATATTTTCCTTCCATAAATGTGCAAGTATGGTTGTCTTTCTTAAAATGAAAATAAAATGTTCTATATATATATATATATATATACAATATTTTTTTTTGGCAAGTTAGGTTAAACTATAAGCTGTGCTTATCCAATCCCAGCCTCTGATACTTTCAAAATAGCGAAGGTTTGGGGTTGTTTCCTAGGAGGAAACCAACCCCTTAATAACATCAAATAGTCAATATTTACATGGTGTGTCGTGACACACAAAAAAACAAAAGATCCATAGTATGTGCTGAAATAATAAAAAAAAAAAAGAGCCAAGCATTTGCGCAATCATGGTGTTCCTTCATCATCCTCTGTACCATGGTCATCCTCCTCGATACGACAACCATATTCCTGCGTAATGGGCTCTTCCTCAGCAGAAGGTTCGTGTGGGGTCTTTGTTACTACTGTGCAGAGGATGGGAGCAACAAGGTACTCAACATCAGGAACACGTGTCCAAACTCCATCTGAGTCCATAATCCACACATCAGTGTCCTCCCTGGAGGCCTCCTAAATCGGGAGATGCTCGGATTTGTGATGAGTAGGTTGCTTAGGGTCCATAATGGTGGACTTCCTCGGGCCCCTTCTACCCCTTTGATTCTCCTGAGCTAGGGCGGTCTCCTCCTAAGTGTGCTCATACCATTATGATGCTTCCCTTTCATGACTGTCTGAAGAGGAGCCCTCAATGGATTCCAAAAAATTATCATGATGACACTGTTAGTGACCCCTGAACGCACATCTTTAGCTACCCCTGATGGTCTTTTGGCATTGACACAAAGCCATGAGGGGGTGAACTGACAGAGAGGGGGAGGCCGGTCCAAGTGCAGTGACTTTCTCAACAGGGGAGTGCGCAGCAGAAAAGTAGAGCAATGGGTTGTGCAACTGAGAATTATGCTACAAGGGGGTGCACATAAGGGGGGCATGTAGCAAGGGAGCCTGCCCTGTAGGCGCATAGTGGGGTGAATCTGTAGAGGTGGGGAATTTTAGAGGGGGGTGCGCAACTAGGGGGGACACCACGGGGAGCGCACAGCCTGGAGGGAGACAATAGGATATGCTCCCAACGGGCTAGCACCAGTATGGTGGCGCGTAAGAGGGAGGGTGCACAGTTGGGGGAGCACGTGATGGGAATGAGGCAACAGCAAAATGATAAGCGTGGAGGCGAATAAGGCTCTGTAGGCCAACTAAAGCAGCAAGGGGATGACAAAATGAAGAGAGACCTTGCCTTTTTAAGATTTGTGGCACACGCCTAGATGATATGCGATTTTGTGACACACTTGCATATGCGAGTTGAGACAGTTGTCATGGAGTTGCATGTGATTCAACATATCGAAGAATATCATGTGCATCTGCGTGCTCATGTAAACAATTGCTGAGACGAGGTTCCGCATCAAGTTAGAGATGGTGGTGCAGGACGTCCTCAGCCTAGGCATGGGAAGAGCTAGCTTTGCTCATTCGCGTCATGTCACCCACATCCGAGGAAGGATCATCCTTTTGGAGAATATTTTGGAAGTCCTCATGCAAGGAATTATCCCCAATCCCAGAGAAGTTAGACTGATATAGCGTTGTGTGGATATCCACTCCTTTGTTGGCAGGGAGATCATCAACTATGTTTTCCTTTCTATACACACGACAGAATGTAATGGCCCTATGCTTTTGTAACAATTGTTCTAGGAGATTGAGATGATTAGTGAGCCTCCAGCTTGTACAAACCTTTGAGGGGGATGTGCCATGAAATATTACGGGTGGCTTCGTGAGTCATGAGTGGCGAGTCCCCCTCCATTTCCAATGGAAAAGCGTTGAGCTCAATTTCTCTCGAGATACCCTGGGTGAGCCCCTATAGCTCTGCGGAGCTATTGTTGTCCCCAAGGAGGCATCATTAACAAACAAATATTATATCATGTGCATTCATATTGGGTTAAAATAATTTGAAAAAACCCAAAACATTATATTGGCTATATAACCAAGGGTTAGTGGGTTTTTTTTATTATATAAGAAATGTAAATAATTTAAGGTATTATTTCTTGATTTTTTTGGGCCAAGAGAGCTTTTTTTGAGGGTTTGGCAAGGGCGAGCGCCAAGGGAGAGCACACATAATTTATCACAGATCTGCAGGCTTGTTTTGATGGTTTGGCAATGTAGTGGCCATCATTCCAGTTCATTGAAGCTTACATCAAGTTCTTTCAAAAATTTTAAAGAAACAATGGTTTGAGGAAAGTCTCTTTATTCTGTTATAATCCAATGTTAGGACTTGTAATGATTTAAGCTTTCCAATAGCTTCAGGAAGAGCTTTGAGTTTATTGTAATATGCTTGCATCTTAGTAAGAGAAACACACTGACCAATTGTAAACTCAGTCTTTTCAGATTTCTAAGCCACCCAACAGACTCAGGAAATGACAAAGGTTGATTCGAACTCAAGTCCAAGGATACAAGCTAAGAGAGCTTTCCAACTGATGCAGGAAAATTTTGTAGGTGAATGCCATGCAAGTCTAGATGAGTTATAATGGACAACTCACCAATGGCATCTGGAAGATTCATCAGCCGATTTCCATGAATTTCCAGTTCCTTTAACTTCGAAAACCTCTCAATTGACATGGGAAGTGTTACTATTCTATTGTTACACAAAATAATTTCAGTAAGATTGTTAAGCTTTCCAATTGAGTCGGGCAGCCACTCAACTTGGTCCATCAATTTTCCTTGAAGATCAGAACCCACATCTGTATGTAAGGTTGGCATTACTGTGGCATTACTGGTCATACGCATAGGGGGAAAGAGCTACCAACATGAACAGATCAACATCAGGTAGACTATGGGGAAATATTTCTTTCCATCAGGCTACAGGGGACTAGATGGCTTGATATAACTCCAAATCTTGTCGGTAGCCTCACCCCACCCGCAGCTTTATCAGTCCATCCAATCAGGGTATGAGTATCAAGCCACAAATCCTTCCATCTATCATGCTACAAGTAGGGAGAGTTCCAAGGGAGAGGGTTCACGGATCTGGGTCACACATTGCATGAGGGTTCATGGATCTGGTTTTGCACATTGTACTTATTTACACAAGTTTGTATTATATATAATTTTCAACTTCTATTGCACTTTATTTTTGCAGAAAATGACTATTCATATTTCCACTTAAGACAACAATTGTACATACCTTTTTTCCCATGCTTTTCAATACCAAAAATATACCATCTTTATTCTTAAACTCGTATTCTATATTGGCTATAAATTCATGCTCTATTTTGGTAGTGAATTCGTGCTTAGGTGGGTTTTAATTTGGCCTCTGATTAGGTTATAAATTTTCCCTCTATGGTTTGAAACACATCTACCCTGGCTAAAAAATTATTCTCTGATTTCATCAATGTGATACCAATACACCACTCATATCAAGAGGTATAGGCTATCAGGTAATCAGAGCCATACTATACCTTATAAACAAGTGATTTTACCATGTTATAACCCTCTCTTTATCTGTAATGAATATTATATGTATATTTCTTGGGACCTGTAGTGAGGTTAGGTATTATGTTATATCAGTAATATTAGAGCTTATCTATAGTAAAGCTTAACCAGTATTAAGAGCTTAGGTAATGGAAATCAAGTAGATTCCATGGAGATGTATTTTGAGGAAGTGGTTACTTGCCTAACCCCCTCTTACCCATTGACTTGATCATCTTAACCACCATTCCTTGATAACCACTAACTGAGGGAGGAACCTTTTAGGCGAGGGAGGATAACCTAACTAATTATCCATTCTATAAACCCTATCTCTCTCTACTACTATCGCAGACTACTAGCTCTACTCTGCTGCTATAACTGCCTGATATCCATAGTTGTCCATGTGGAATCGGGTCTTATGATGAGGGAGCTCAAAAATTTTCCATCCAAACCACCTTACAGGCCCCTTGATCCTAGGAGAAAATATCATACAAATATTTTTAAACTTGGACTCCATTAAATGTAATGTTATACTCCACTCTAGTCTATATTTTAGTTTCAAACTCAAAATTTAACCAAATCATCATGCTATTGTAACAAGCCTCTGACAGGGCTATATTCAGATTTTTTTTTCTCTTGATGGTCATCATAAAACCTTAGTGGGCCATTGAAACATATAATATATGATTTTCTCTCATTTTTTTTAAAATACAAGTTTAGATCAAGGGCACCTACTGTATATTTTTCATGGGACTGTACATCTTGAGGGTGCATATTGATGGTGGTTTCATTTTTTTCAAAAAAAAATTCCATGATATCTTATGGAGAAATATACACATCACCAAACCCATCAATGTTTAAGTCATTAATACTTGTACTGTCACTGATACGAAAGTTGCATATATGTAAGTTTTCTTGCATATTCATGAAGAAATTAACCTATTTTTGAAATTTTAAGCACATATTTGAGACATCTAATTGCATAATTGAGTTTAGTTATTGGATTATTGAGGGCATAACGCCTAAAATAATGCATAAAATCACTATTATGATCCCAATGCTGAAATGGAACCAAAATTTTTCATCTTGCAGTTTGATTGTAATCGGCCACACTAGTGAAAAAGTATGCACATCACAATTTTTTGGTGGTTGAAGGGAGTAGATCTAGTGGAAGTTGAAAAGTAAAAAAAACTCAATGAGCCAAGATATATAGCCCTTGATTGGAAAAAAGAACCATTTTTGTATCTAGTAGCGGTGTGAGATGGAAACCTTAAGAGGTGACTAGCTCTACAGGCTGCAATCAGTGTATTATAGCAACAACTATTGCATCTATCTCCTCTCATTTTGTAAATAACATAGCAGAGACCTATAGCTTGGAATTTGGAGGGATTGAGTTCTTTGTTATATTTTGGAATTAGAGTGATTAAGGTACCATTTATGGTTTGAAAGGCACCTTAGATTTGGTGTAACTTTTCCTTTAATGCCCAGAACTTATTTTTAATTGTGAACCAAATTTGTGATGAAAATTTTAGGACTTGGAGATTTTCTATAAGGCATATCCATGACATTCAATTTGACATATATTAAAGTGATGGGTCTCATGGGACTAGCAAGAATGTATGTACAAGACATTGTTGACAAGCAATGTAAATTACTAAATCCTTCCATTCACACACACACTATCACTGCAATTAAACATCATCAGTCTAAGTATAACACATAATTGAAAAACAATGGAAATCCTTCCATTCACACACGCATAGTCATTTATATGAGAGATCAAGCATTGTCCTTATCCATTGGTAGCTCCAAAAACATAAAAAATGTCTTTATCTCTCACAAGCGCTAGATACTAGCGAATAATAAATTTAATAAAATTCATTTCATACCAAAAAATAGTAAAAGCTGCGAGGGTTTGGTTTTGACCTCTTTAGGAAACAAAAAATGATGTAAATAAGGAAAAACTTGAGGTAGATCTAGCACCTAAGCTTTCTTATAAGTTTGTCAATGTTTAACTGAATAAATCAACTGTCGAATCTATTTTAGTACTCTCTTTTATTTTTGGTATTAGTTCCATTTGAGGATCCATCGATAATACATTTTGAATGAAGGTGTTTCATTGCAATAGTAAGAGTTATTCATGTTTTTTGGAGCTTTGAATTAAAATTGAATACCTTGTTTTCTTTCTCTTTTTTTCATAATAAACCAATATTTTTGTGGAATTTTACTTACTTTCTCATCTATTTATGTGCAAAAACAGATGGAATTGTCTTATAAAATTGCTACTGATGAAGATAAATATGTCATTGGCATTGTAAGGTGTCACAGAGGTTGTATATTTGCTGAAATTTGTGATGAAATTGTGGATAATGAAATCGTTGAATACCCTTTTGATTTTATCTAGGATGGATTAGCTTTAAATCCAAAGAAAGAGAAAAAATGGAAAGTTTATACCACACTTTTAGGCATAAAGAGGAAACTAGGCAAATTTGATGTGGAAACAAAGGGTTCAAATGTAGTGGAAAAAATACCAATATGTGAAAAAGTTGAAGAGAATGTGGAGGAATCTATTCATAAAAAACCAAGAGTTGAAATTATGCCTTTGTCAGTGCAACAAGCCACAATTTTTGATCCTTGTGTATTGGCATCTTGGAGAAAAAAGTGAAAATTTTAATGGAAGAGTTTGTCAATGAGAAACTTACTCTAAAAGTATATTAAGAGAAGGGAGAATCTAAAATATAGATCCATTTTGAAATTTGTCTCATTGATTATTGAACAGGTGATGTATCCTTACTAGGGCGAACAATGCTCAACTTCAAAAACCATCATATGAAAACAGGGTCCCATCAACAACGCCTTTTAGTGCCAAGTGGTAGTGAAATTCTTCCATGTAACAAAGTACAAAACACAATGATGGTTGGAGATTGATTTCATATTGATCAAGAAATCAAACTTCTAGATGATTTCAACAAGACATAGGGGCCTATTTTGTCCAAGGTGGTGGAAGAAACACTTGCAGAATATAAGGAAATGAAAAAAGTGAGAGTTGAATGTACACGATGCAATAAATGGTTTTGTTTAGTGCTAACAAGTGGTAATATTGTCAGTTCTCTAAACGAACACAATAAATCAAAGAAGCACACTACTACTACTACAAATGAGGCTTGACATCAGGAGATTGGGTTGAGGAGTGGCACAATTGGGAGACATAAGAAGCCTACCAATGATAAGTCCCAACATAGTCTTACTTCTAATTTATTTGTTTTTATTATGTTGTCATATTATTATAGATCATTTGTCTCCCTTTTTACTGAAATGTTGGGGGTATTAGTATCCTTATATTGATATAAATGGGGAGAGATTGGAAACAAAGGACTTAATGGATGATCAAAGTGGTGTAAAATTATGGGCTATAGAAAATCATACCAAGATGATGCTATGTTATGAGGGTATTGAATGTTGTATTGATGGTACATATATGCATATTCATTGCCAGAGGGGTTCTGAAACATGGATCCCATTTGATTCATTAACATATGGATTTTGTAAGTTGGTTCCAGAATGTAATGACTTCAAGATGCGATTATATCATGAATCAAGGTGCACCAATAAAAGAAGTGAATGAGATAAAGGAAAGGGTAGAAGATTGGACTACTTGACTCGAAATGAATTAAGGAATATTGCAAGGGTTACAAATTATAACCATAGATCAACAATGAAAGCTCTTTGGTAGGAAGGGACATAGGTTGCTACACTCTCTATTAGAATGAGATCTCTAAAGGAAAAGTTGTTTGAATTGGAAGAAAGGAAGGATGCCTTAAGGTTTTGTAAAGGTGTGTGTGAGGCACATAAGCAAGGAAAATTACAAGGTAAAGATGCAGTTTGGGAAATTTTCAAGGATATATTTGATAACTTGAGTCATGCAAAAGTAGGGAGAAGGTGTAGTACATCCACAAAATCCTTTCATGAGATTATCAAGTTACCGGGAGGTACTTGTAGAAATTATATAACTTATGTGTTATATGTCCAAGATTCTCCTGATCTCACACTATTTTAGCTTCATGTAAAATACAGAATCTATTGCACCATTGATCATTTGCAAAAAATAAATCAAGATTGCAATGCACACATGAAACAATAATAATTCACACACATTAATACAATTGTTTAACAGGAAAGCCTGAAGGTGAAAAACCCAACAATATGTATATAATATATGTCATAGATATCATGTAACAATCCTCATACAAAGCTGATAATATCAAGCTCTTAGTACAATACAATCGCTACACACTAATCAAACCTGATATTTCAAATCCATGCACCGATCTTTGCCACCTGCTAGCCTGCCTCTACTGCGCAATCCCTGCTTAATAATGGCTCTGAATGAAATCGAATTACTCTAGCCTTGCTCACGAAATCCTCATTTGCATTTCCACTAACTTTTGGATGCAATCAATGCATCACTATAGTCACAACTGATAGTCACACCTACTCTTTCACCTATCTCTCCACTGGTCTCCATTGAAACTGCCATGCACTGTAGTTAACTGATGTATTCTTCAGTTGATTAATGATTTATTATTTAGTGAATTAATTAAATAATTAATTCACACAACTCTCACTAGTGTATCAATTAGTTAGACTAGATATAACTAGCTCAACTTAGTCTAACTGAGTTAAACTAAATACAACTCCACCAACTACTTCTCCAACTCCACCAAAATATGTCACATGAATTCTAACTGAAGTCCTCCATGCAATAGCTCCAATAAAACCTCAGGAATAGCGTAATTCCTTATGTCAGTTGTTGTTCCACATTTGTGCACTTAACTGAAGTGATCCAAGAGAATAAGATAATGTTTAGAGTCCAAATATTATTAAGAGCTAATAATATTTGACATATCTATTTTTAGAATAGCAGTCTAAAAATAGACTCCACCCAGTATGTATAAAAATAGAAGTCCATCTATTTTTCCAAGTTGACCACCCATCCACAAATAGCATCCTGCAACTCATAGAATATGATCAACATGTCTAAAAATAGACATATTCTAAAAATAGACATAGTCTAAAAATAGACTTGCGCCAAAAATAGCCTGCGGGCCCACTTAGTGAAGGCAAATCTTTTCACTAAGCTCATCATATTGTTGAATCTCAACACTCCCTCTCAACAAGATAGGGACTATCTCCCATTCTAATCCTGTCTCTATGGTATTTGAATTTTCTCCTGGTGAGCACCTTCATCAGAATATCCACATCTTGATCTTCCGTAGGAATGTAAGAAAGCAACATGATCCTCTGCTGCACACAATCTTTGATATGATGGTACCAGAGGTCAATATGTTTAGATCTATCATGAAATACTGGATTAACCGAGAGTTTAATGCAACTCTGATTATCACAATATATCACCATGGGATCTAAGTGAGAACTGAACAAACCGACTAGGATCTTCCTCATCCATATAGCCTCACATGAAGCCAAACTTGCTGCCATGTACTTGGCCTCCGCTGAGCTGAGTGCCATCAATCTTTGTTTCCTGTTGTACCAAGAAACTGTTGTAGATCCGATACTGAAAATCCCTCCACATGTGCTCTTTCTATTAGTTGGGCTTCCTACCCAATGTGCATCCCTAAAGCCATGCAGCTTCACCTCATCCGACTGTCTGTACCACAATCCATACCCAGATGTGTCCCTAAGATACCTCAGGACATTCTTTCCTGACTTCCAAAAGAGCTTGGTAGGCTTCACCATCGCTTGTGAAAGTTGGTTCACAACATAGCATAAGTTAGGTTGTGTATTGACTAAATACATGAGCGAACGAACCAACTGTCGATAAACAGTGGCATCCACTACCTCTGCCAACGTAGCATCCTCTTTCCTCCAACCACCAGGAAGAGGAGTGTCGATAGGCTTGCAGCCTTGCATGTGAAACTTCTCTAGTATGTCCTGAGCGTACTGGCCTTGAGACACAAACAGTTCACCTTTACGCTACCAAATTTCCAATCCTAGGAAATAATGAAGGAGGCCCAAGTCCTTCATCTCGAACTCCTTTGCAAGTTTTTCCTTGCATGAGTGTATCAATAGTTCATCACCCATTAGTATTAAATCATCTACATAAATCACAGTGATCAAAATCTTACCCTGCACCACAATCTGGTATAGGTTTCGATCTGCCTCACTCTTGGTGAAACCAAGTCCGGTGAAATAATTGTCTATCTGTGTGCCAAGCACAAGGTGCTTGCTTTATCCCATACAACGTTCTTTTGAGCCTGCACACATGTGACTCGCTGTTGAAGATTTCAAATGCTTTAGGCTGTTCAATGTACACCTCCTCCTCAATGATTCCATTGAGGAACGTAGTCTTCACATCCATCTGATGAATGTGCCAACCCATCTACGTTGAGAGAGTAAGGATAGTCTGTATGGAAGAATACCTTGCGACATGTGAAAAGGTTTCTTCATAGTCGATTCCCTTGATCTGTGAGAAGCCCCAGGCAAAAAATCTTGCCTTATACTTCTCAACACTCCCATCATTAGCTTGCTTCACTTTGAAGATCTATCTCAAACCTACCACTGATTTCCCTTCCGGTCTTGGGACAATCTCCTATGCACTATTTCTGACAATCGAATCATACTCTTCCACCATGGCATATACCCATGCGGGATCCTCCACACCGTCCTCGAAAGAGGATGGCTCTGTCATGATACACCTACTCGTCAGAGCCATGTATCTAGTAAATCGGTCAGGTGACTGTCTCTGTCTACACTGTGATGTAGGAACTCCTACATTCTGCACTGCATAAAGATTCAGTCGCTAAGCTTCTGTAGTGCACTTCCACCCTCTGATGTTTGGTGCTGCATGAGTGGTTTCTTTCATTTCATGAACCTCCTCTTGTTGCTGATCCACATCTTGAGGCTCATCTTTAGGAACAAGTAGCTCCTCATCTGCATGTAAGTGTATCTCCTTCTCAAGTGACAACTTCCTGGCTTTCTCCTCATGAAATTTGATATCCTATCACACAACCATCATCGGACTGTCTGGAAAATACACACGATAATTGTGGGGTGTTTTTGTGTACCCCACAAACATCGCAACCTCTGTGGTTGACTCCAACTTATTTCTGGCATCCTTTTTCACATGAATGTAAACAGGTGAGCCAAAAATCTTCAAATGAGAAATATCAGGCTTCTTACCAGAAAACGCCTCTTCGGGTGTACTAATGCCAAGTACTCTATGAGGAAAACGGTCTTGCACATAAACTGCAGCGTTGCATGACTTAGCCAACAAGTGTATGGGAAGTCCCTGATCAGGCAAAATCGCCCGTGCAACACCTATTATCGTTCTATTCTTCCTCTCTGTGACCCCATTCTGTTGTGGGTTATGAGGCGCTATGAGTTCTCTTCAAATTCCTTCTTTGCTACATAAGTCTTTGAATTCACCAGAGATGTATTCACCACCATTATTGCTTTCGAGAGCTTTCACTTGCTTCCCTGACTCTTTCTCAACTAGTGCCTTGAACTCACTGAACTTTGAGTATGTCTTGCTCTTCTTTTGCATGAAGAAGATCCAGCACTTAGAGAAACGTCATAAAAAAATATCACATAATACCTGTGCTTTGCTATTGAAGCAACCGAGAAAGGTCCACACACGTTTGTGTGAATTCTCTTAAGGATCGTCGAGGCACAACTATCCTTCTCATGAAAAGTGGTATTCACAAATTTTCCCAAAGTACATCTGTTGCACTGATCTGATTGCACAAGTGTACCTTTGCAAAGCCCGGTAGAAATATACTGCAAAATTTTCAAAGCGCCATGGTGAACATGGCCCAATCTCCTATGCCACAATTCGCCCTCATCCCAGCTCACCACTCCTTCTGCTTTGCCTTCCATTGCTACGTAGCCATCTACCTGCAATTGATAAAGATTATTAACTTGAATCCATATCCTCCTAGTTTGACCAGTTGTTTTATGTCAAAGGAAGGCTTTTCCCTCACTGAAAACAACATCATAACCCTTGTCTTCCAACATCACCACGAAGATAAGATTCTTCTTCAATCCTGGAACATGCATGACATCCTTCAAGATGAAAGGTTTACCATACTCCCTCTCAATGGAAATGGTCCTGATACAAGTCACACCGTATCTACCATCATCGCCCATCTTGATGTGCACTCCAAGATCATTTTCCTCCATATCACTAAATAAATATTTGTCTTCGGTCATATGGAAATACACACCACTGTCTAGAAACCACACCAATCCCATCACACTTGAAACCAATCATGAGATCAAAGAAGAATCCAGCTCTAACTATGATGATAAGGCGTCTCCAGCTGTAGATCTAGCAGCCTCCTTATTCTTCTTCTTTTGTGGACAATTAGTGGCAAAATGTTCGTGCTGGTGACAGTGAAAACACTTCACCTTGGACAAATCTTGCTTCTTGCCTTTCACACCGGATTGAGAAGGATTGTTCTTCCCCTTCCCTTTCCTTGCTTTGGCAGCAAAAGTGAAATTTTATTCATCTTCATTCTTTGATGAAGATCCATCCCTGGTACCCTGCCTTATCTCCTCCTGCACAAGATCTGACCAAAGCTGCTCCCATCCTGGCAGTTTCTCCCATCCATTGACAGAGTCTTCGTAGCTATGCCAACTCTTTGGAAGCCCAAGGAGAGACAATCTCACCAAGTCTTATTCATCAACAGTAAACCCCACACTTCCCAACTCATCCTTGTAGTGGACAAACTTTGTGAGGTATTTGGGTATATTATCTCCTTTCTCCATTTTTATTTTTCCGAGCTTGTCTTTAAGTGCCAACTTCCTCGGGTCACATCTGCTTTGGAATAAGTCTTTCAAAGCCTTCCACATTAAGAATGGAGTGGATTTCCTGTGAATGCTAGACAAAATTTGATCCTTCACACCTTCCAATAGAATCCTTCGACACTTTGCTACCTTATTTTTCCAAGCGTCAAGTGCGACACATCGCTAGAACCCATCTTAGGAACATCGCTATCGATGAACTCCTTCAGCCCATTATCTTCCAGAACCGCCTCCATCCTATATTTCCATGCTATGTAATTCAAGCTGCCATCAAGGGCATACTCCAATCACAATCCGTTGAAAGACATTTCAATGAATGCTCAACTTTGACACCAAGAAAACACTACAGCTAATTCGAATTCCACCAGCACAAAACTAAACCGCTTCAATAGTTGCAATCTCCTCTAATGATCAACTGCTATGATACCATGTAGAAATTATATAAATTATGTGTTATATGTATAATATCCTCCCGATCTCACACTATTTTAACTTCATGCAAAATACAGAATCTATTCCACCATTGATCATTTGCGGAAATTAAATCAAGATTGCAATGCACACATGAAACAATAATAATTCACACACATTAACACAGTTGTTTAATGGGAAAGCCTGAAGCTGAAAACCCCAACTATCTATATATAATATATATCATAGAGATCATGTAACAATTCTCATACAAAGCTGATCATATCAAGCTCTCTGTACAATACAATCGCTACACACTAATCAGGCCTGATCTTGCAAATCCATGCACCAATCTTTGCCACCTGCTAGCGTGCCTGTATTATGCAATCCCTGCTGAATAATGGCTCTGAATGAACTCAAATTACTCCAGAATTTCTCATGCAATCCTCATTGGAATCTCCATTAAGTGTTAGATGCAATAAATGCATCACTATAGTCACAACTGATAGTCACACTTGCTCTTTCACCTATCTCTCTACTGGTCTCCACTGAAACTGCCATGTACTGTAGTTAACTAATGTATTCTTCAGTTGATTAATCAGTTTTTATTTAGTGAATTAATTAACTAATTAATTCACACCACTCTCAGTAGTGTATCAATCAGTTAGACGAGATACAACTAGCTCAACTGAGTCTAACTGAGTTAAACTAAAAACAACTCCTTCAACTACTTCTCCAATTCCACCAAACTCTGTCACATGACTTCTAACTGAAGTCCTCCATGCAATAGCTCCAGTAAACCCTCACAAATAGTGTAATTCCTTCTGTCAGATACTGTGCCACATTTGTGCACTTAACTGAAGTGCTCTAAGAGAATAAGATAATGTTTAGAGTCCAAATATTATTAAGAGCTAATAATATTCGACATATCTATTTTTAGACTGGCAGTCTAAAAATAGACTCCGCCTACTATGTATAAAAATAGAAGTCCATATATTTTTCCAACTTGACCAACCATCCACAAGTAGCATCCTGTAACACATAGAATATGATTGACATGTCTAAAAATAGACATAGTCTAAAAATAGACTTGCACCAAAAATAGCTTGTGGGCCCACTTAGTGAAGGCGACTCTTTTCACTAAGCTCATCATCTTTATGAATCTCAACAGTACCAGAATAGATAAATTTGTTAGCTTGAATATGGATGGTCCCTCAATATCTACAACTTTAAGGCAAGTTATAAAGTAATTGAGATATGTCCCAGGGGAGCACGAGCACATTTTTGACGTAGTCGGAAAAATCTATGCATCTTATGAAGCCAAACATGGTATATATGCACCAATTCCTGTATGCCTTGTTGAAGATGAAAAAATTGTGAAAAGATATGTTAGGTGGGTAGAAAAAGGCTATATACTAGTGTGGTTTTGTAGTTTGAAAGAAGGACATCAATTCCAATCACATTTCTTGGTGATATTTGGTGATGGAGATGAAGGCTATGAGATTATAACAAATTCTTTTAAAAAAAATGCTATTGGACATTATGCACTTTTTATTATTGCAAACCCTTTACATGAAAAATTCTTCGTTTGGTTTTGGTTTTTCAGCCAACATGAAATAAATACATTGAAAATTTTGTTTATTGCCAATGGGAAAAGGTAGAATTTATGTGGGAGAAATAAGTAGAAAACAATTTGGGACCTATTGTTGGTCATTCCTCAGATGGGGATAGTAGAAGAAGACAACTTATGTTCAAGAATTGTTCTTCAACATCAGGTCTTCGAAATCAAATTCCTTGGGAAGGGTGGAGGCTAAATGGGTGGTACAATGGTTGCAATGTAACAAGATTTCATGACCAAGATTACATCCACAACAACAAAAAACAAGTGAATCCTTTGTTTAGCGGTTGACGAGAATTTGTTTTAGGAAATGAGTACATAAGTTTGGGCCATGTCAGAATGGTTCTTCACACTTTTAAAGTGGATTATCACAAGCTTAAGTGTGAAGATATAGAGAGGATGGATCACCCAAATTGGGGTTCCACACAACGCATTTCTTCAAGGCATGTTCAAAGGTGTTTGAAAGAGTTGATAAGTACGACAAGTGGAAAATTGGAGAGGAAACTAGCTACATGGACTTTCCTAATGATTGTTGCTGATTACATTGACATCTTTATGTCTCATAGTTTGAGCCTCTGGGAAAGAGTTCGAAATGTTTCACGAGTTCATCATTTCTTCACATTATGGTTATGTTGGGTAAAACAATAATCTCATACTAATGTCAACATAAATTTCATCAACAGAGAGGCACATCAAGATGTTATAATTTCCTGCCATTTTGTAATTTTTTTGATGAGATTTTTTTAGATCAATACTCTAACTTGCCATGCGTTTTGCACTTGAATAGGTCATAGGTATGTGAGAAATTCTTTAGCAAATTTGGTGGGATGGTTGGATTGGAGAGGGCCTATGATTTCACTGACTTTCTTCATGCTGTTGGAACCCATAATACAGTTGTTCAATATCCATAGATGTTAAAATTATACAAGCCTATAAGATTGGATTGAAGGATGCAAAAGACATTTTATCAACTCTTGGAATGAAACCAGAAAATTACACTCAATTTTCTTAGTGGGTTAAACCATGGATAGAGTATAAATACTACCCAACAATCCAAATTTTGGATGATATAGTTGATGATTCTCCATCGAGATATTCCAACCCTATATTTCAATCTTCATGTTCATTGGTACAAAAATAAAGTGAATTGAAAATAATGGAAAGTGAGTGGAGACATGAGTTGGATGAAATTTTCGATTCCATTGATGAAAATGTAATCAAAACTATAAAACCAATGGTGAATCTTGGTGGTAAGGATATTTTCAGAGCATGTTTGGTTAGTCAGTTCAATTAAAATCCAACATTATCCAAAGATAGGTTGAAAAAAGTGACAAGTGGGGTCTACTTTAGGAAATATAGGAAGACTCTACAAAAGGGTGTTTCAATTGGCTTTGGAATTGGATTAGATTGTGGGGTGTTGTTTGAAAACAACTGAATCCCCCCCACTGAACGTACTTCAAGAAAAGGTGTTCCTCAAAGTACAAAACAAAGTATTCCTTTTGGAATGTGGTACATTGTAAGGGTTGAAAGAATAAAGAATAAGGATGGTAATAGGGTGTTTGATTACCATAATGACATCGGCCTTTTGGATAGTTTATAAGGCATCAAGATTCAATTAAGGTGGTATAGCAGAATAAAGGGGCAGCCCGTGTATAAGAATGATTTGACTAATCATGATTTTGTACAAATTGAATCTATTATAGCAATCACAAGCTTATCGTACAATGCTAAGAATGACACATACAAGTTATTAGAAAGTGATTACATTTTTTTTTTTTGGGCAGATTTTTTGAAAAAATTAAACAAGGTTAATTTTCAAAACATTCTACTTTCACCTTCCTTATGTCTTTCCATATGTTGGATTACTTATAAATAGTTTTTGGTTGTATTTTTTTTTATTTGTTTGTATGAATTTGATGCTAATTTTGTACTTTTTTGCTTTAGGAGTAGTGAATACTTCAAATGGTGAATGTTCGAGATAACTCAACCATTTTTTGCTACCTAATTTTTGGTGTAAGTTTGTTTCACTAGCCATTCATCTTTTTGTAGTTATATTTCATTCAAACATTAATTTGGTATTTCTTCCATAAAAAAATATAATTACATACCTATATAACTATATGTACCCCTTACCTCAACACATATATACAATTTTAATATAAGGGCATCCGTTACCTCAACACTTATGTTGGATGCCTTCTACTGTGGTTATTCCGAAGTTGGTCTATTTAATCATGAAAACAAAGAAGAGTTAGTTCCTTTTTCATGAATATGTTTTGTAGAAAAGTATGTTGTTCTTCTCACTAATGTTAAGGTTTTCCTTGAATTTTTAGACTAATGGTTCGCTTGCTATAAAGGATATCAACGATATAAAAGCACGAGGTTCAATCAGGATGGTTTATGCTCACTCAAGTCAACAAATTTGCACTAGAGCAATGGATAACACATGAAGTGCATTTTATTTTAAATTTTTTTGTGGTATTTGGATTTCCTATTTTTTAAATTTGACATATAAATCGGAGTTTGTAGCTCAAATGTGCCATAACTATTTTTGAAAGTATTGATATTTTGGCCATACGCATAAGGTCTATAATAGTTAAGCTACAATTGGTTATTAATTATTATTGACAATTATTTCCTTAATCATCTTTTGGGCATTGCCTTTCACTAAACGAAATTAACATTAATTACTATTTGTAAAGGTTTTTGGATAGGTGATGGTAGCTGGTTTTCAAATTGTTTGTAACTTTATTAAGATATGTGCTTCTGGTAGATTGGAAGGGTGATGGCACTTTTATTTCTTACTTTTTCCTATATTTATATATATATGTTTTCGATGGGCTTTACAATTTTTTCATCTGATCCAAGGGGTATTTTAAGGTGGATTGTATTTGATTTTTTACAACTTTTAGATTGAAAATAATTTGATAGGGTCAAGTTTTAAATGGAATTTTTATTTCTTATTTTTTCCTATATTTATATATGGGTGTTTGGTGGGCCTTGCAATTTGTGCGTCTGATCGAAGGGGTATTTTACTGTCAATGGTATCAAATTTTTTGCAACTTTTGGATTAACAATAATTTGACAGGGTGAAATTTGAATGGTATGAAAATTTTAATTGAGTTTATTTTTCCAAAGAAAGAATGCATAAATTTCTATTTCATGGTTTGGAAAAGAAAAATTACATAGATTTTCTTTTTTATTTTTATTTCATGGCATATCACCTCCAAAAAGGAAAATCAAGAAACTTGCAGGCCACTTTTCACAAACTTTCACACAAAATATAGCTACGATATCTCTCGGTAACATAGCCAGACGCAAAAATTATGCTTTGATGAGTGAGGCCCCAATAGAAAGATATTTGCAAGAAAAAGGAATACTCATTGGGTGCTTGTAATATTCAGTGTTTTGTAACTTATTGTGGGTCAAGCTGTTGCTTAACTTCTTAACAAATATTACTTTGATGATTGTGGTAACAGTAGATGGATATCAACTTTCTAGCAATCGATAGGTTGCCCTATTATTTTCATACCTTTGGTATTTTATCAAGGGAAACAAGCCTCTAAGATTACCTTGCTCACATCCAAATTGATTTTAATTTATGTTGGTTCGGGATTTCTTCTAGCTAGAGATAATCTTCTTTACTCATGGGGTGTCTCTTATATGCCTATTTTGACCTATTCACTTCTCTTTTTATGGAAAATCACCTTCGATGTTGTATTTGCATTAATATGTAACAGACATAAAACTACTCCATATATCCTGAATTCTTTGTTTTTGCGGACTTTGGGTGTAATTCTTCTTGAAATTCATTCAGATGGTGATAGGCCTAAGGGAGTAAATACTGCCAAGTAAATAGTAGGCTTCATTTGCACTATTGCAACTTCTGCAATCTATGGGTTGCTTTTTCCATTGATACAACTTCTATTCAATAGGGTTATAAAGAAGGAGACTTCTGTAGTGGTTCTACAAATGAAAATTTTCACATCCATAGTTGCTATTGTGGTATGCGTAGTTGGATTGTTTGTTAGTGGAGAGTTCAGAGATATGAAAAAGGAGGCTGAGAAGTTTATAATCGGGACAATTACCTATTATATGACATCGATATGGTATGCAATAAATTTTCAGTTTTTTCTATTGGTTGAGTGGTTTTGATATTTTTTATTTCTTCCTTATTATTAAATGTGATTATCACTCTGGACCTCCCTAATAAATCTAGTATTGGGGCCAAATATATTGTGGGAATTTCTCACAGGAATAAATTTATTCAATAGAAATACTTCAACGTGTCCTCTTCATTCTCAAAATGGATCTCGGATATTGAGATTACTGAAGACAACTCAACCCATTCTCCTTGATAAGCTGACGTGGGTACCTATAAATAGAAGAAAAATATCCTTTTCCAGTGATAGTATTTTGGGCAATCCACCTCTACAATTTGATCTCATTGATTGATGAATTTTTTATCAGCCATCTCAACACTCTTTGACTACCCTCTATGATATTTTTACATGGAATGAAGCAAGGCAATGGGTTGACTATAACTTCAGTCTAGTCCAAGACGACTCTTTTGTGAGATTGATCCTTTCCATATGTGCTCGTATGGTAAAATCGATTATAGTTTATTGTTAGTGGAGGTGATGCATGTATGTGCTGCAAGGTACAGTAACCATTATTGTATACATTCTTCGTTGTTGCAATCTCATTACATGAAGAAACATTTGCATCGGAAATTTTCTCATAATTCCATACACAATTTAACAAATTTATGTAGCATTCGATATCATGGACAAAATTTAGTGGATGAAAGGTGGCATCTTAGAAAAATTTGACTAGAATTATGTTGAAAGGTGATATTTATTTGGGCAAAGGAGGTTTTTAGTAAATTTTTATTATTTTTTTGGATATGTGGTTAGTCCCATGTTTTTAGAGTGGAAATCAGTTTAAGTGATATATTTTTAGAGGTACAAATCTAAGATAATACTAAAATCAATAGGTTTTAGTAAACTTCCAAATATTAGTATTACTTTATGTTGATGGTTTTCCATTATATTATAATCAATAAGCTTTAGTAAACTTTGAAACCTTTACTATTATCTACATTTTGTGTAGGTGGTTAACTCAGTATTCCCAAAATGGGAATCAGTCTACATAATTGATTGCTAGGTGTTGGAGTTAGTAAAATACCTTTCATTTCATGGATAATTGAGAAATCAAAATTATATTTAAGAAAATTGTTAGAAACTAGAAAAAAAATCAATGGATTATGGTAGTGTACAAAATTTGAGGAGTTATCTATATTTTTAGTGTCACCTTCATTTTTAATTTTCTTCCAATTAATAGTTTATGGTTGGTCGTTGTTATTTTTATTGTGTGAGATTTATTTTTACTATGGAAATAGCTATGGGAATAGATTTGTGTCATTTTTAGAAATTATAGCTTAGACAACAAATAGTGGAACATCAGGTGCTTGGTGTCAAGGCATAAAAGTTATCTTTTTAACACCTATTTATCTCACATTAATTATCAATCCGGGAGCGACTTTTTATTTCAAGAGTGTACTCTATCCGAGGCAACAATTTATCCGAGAGTAATGCCTTGCAATATGTAGTACAGTGTTCGAGACACAAGAGTAAATGGATGCTTGTAAAGAAATCCAATTACAATAACATAAATGGAAATGCTCTGAAACCTTAATTAAACCAATCTGCAAAACATCGATCAGGGATGCAGTAACAATAACTCCTTCCCTGATCTGGATTTATGCAGGAACGCAACAGAATAAACATATAACCATAAATACAAATATGCAGTGGAAATAACACTTCATTTCATTAATATCATAGAACTGAAATTTGCTTACAGACAGAATGGAAATAAAACTAGGTAGGGCGTTGTTAGCTATCTCTGAGAAGAGATGTGGCGGCTACCGGCCTCTGAACTGAATTACAGTGAGGATCAAGGGCCTATTTATTATTGAGAAACAATGGAGAACCTTAAACATCCAAAAACCTAACCCTAGGAGATGAAGCGCCAAAACTATGGGCCCCGTTTGGGTAAATTGGTGTTTCAACTTCCCAGGGACGTAACTTTGGCATACTATCTCCGTTTGATGCACGTGATACATCATTAGAAAGCTCTATCCGAGGACTACAACTTTAACCATGAATATCATTTTGGAATGGAATGATATTTTCTAGAGTCGCGATTCCCAAAAAACGTCGTTTAGGGCCTCAAAACGGCTCCGGAAGTTCAGGACCCAAAAAAAAAACTGCTAAAAATAATAATTTATGCCAAAACTGAAAGACTGAAAGAGACAATGGTGGGGGCCCAAGTGAAATAGGCGGATGGCCACCAATATCCAATTGGATCATTCCTCTACCCTTAGGAAGCAATGGTCCCCATTGCGTTAAGTTCCTCCATGAGATGAGGAAATTTCTGCTGAACTTGGTCCCTGGTGAACCACTTTCCTTGCTGTAGGAGTTGGACAGCTTTGACAACCCGATACAATTGGATCTTGTATTGGCGAGTGTTCTTGAGTTGCATGTCCATGATACAATATGTGGTGGCCTATTCCATGCAGTCTAGGTTTAACTCTGTTGGTGTGAGTTGTTCTACAATGTCCGAGGTGTTTAGTAGAGGTGGGAAGTAAGGATGAAGGCGATCCACATTGAAGACTGGGTGCATACCAAGGAATGGTGGAATACTAAGCTCGAAGGCATTGTTCCCTACATCCTTGGTGACGGTGTATGGCGCGTATCGGAGAGGGCGAAGCTTGCGGTGGGGTCCAGTGAGGCGCTCCTTCTGCAAATGTAGCCATACTTTGTTGCCCACCTGGAGGTTGTGTGGCACCCGGTGTTGATCATGGCGCTGCTTGTACTTTGCATTGGCTCTGTCAAATATATCATGAACCTGTTGGTGGATGTGTTGAATGCGCTCGATGAAGCTACTTTATTTGTCAACTTCAGACTGGACATGAGCTGAATCAGCCTGAGCAGTTGCAAATGGCATGGCTATGTCAATGGGACATAGTGGCTGGAATCCCAAGCCCACCTGAAGGGGGTTATGGCCAATTGAACTATGGAGAGCTCGGTTATAGCTATGTTGTACATAGGGGAGGCTCTCGTCCCATGTGCGTGGATGCTTTGAATTGTACATGCGCAGAATGTGCACAATCATTTTGTTGACGACCTGTGTCTGGACATCTGTTTGGGGATGGAAAGCTATGGACTTGGTGAGCTTTGTGTCCAACATTGACCAGAGGCTGGACCAAAATGTGCTGAGGAACCTGCTAGGTCGATCTGATATGATAGACTATGGGATCCCAAAGTGCACCCACACTGGTTCAAAGAAGAGTTTAGCAGTGGCTTCTGCTGTGATATTCTTCTTACAGGTAGCCATAATGGCCATCTTCGAGAATCTGTCAACGACCACGAAAACACAGTCATTTCCATTCTTAGTAGAAGGTAGGCCCGACATGTAATCCATGGAGATGGATTCCCAAGGTCGACTAGGGGTAGGTAGTGGATTATATAGGCCTTGCTTCTTGATGGTTGGTTTGGCAATGGCACAAGCAGTGCAAGATCTGATGTGCTTCTCGACATCCTTTCGAAGGTTCGGCCAATAGAAATACTTCTACAGTATTGCTACTATTTTCTCGACCCCGAAATGCCTAGCGACTCGACTGTAGTGTGCTTCCCATATAATCTTGGCACTCTCGCTTGAAGGAACACAAAGGTGTCCCAAGTGACATAAAAGTGCATCTTGGAGGTGAAATTTTGGAACTTGCGTACCCCCCAAGAGTGCCTTGTAAGTGTGGCCGAATTCTGGGTCACTCTCATAGAAAACGACAATTATTGTCATGCCTGATTAGCGCGGCGGAAGTGATTACCACGATCGGTGGTCGCTAAGGACGTTGCCATTGTCTCAGTGCTACTACATGTATGCTTAATGTTCAACTTAAGCTGAGATATGTGGACCACTTCTGATGGCGATCATTTCGCAACTTCCCTTGTGTCTGTACGAACTGTAGGGGTCGGTGGTCTGTGTGGATGATTGTTTCCTTCCCTTAAATGTAATGCTTCCATTTTTGACAGGCTTGCACAATGGAATACATTTCTTTGTCATAGGTGGGATACTTGCGAACTGTCTCCGACAATGTCTCATTGTGATATGCCACTGGATGTCCCTATTGAGTAATAACTGCCCCAATAGCATAGTCAGAGGCATCTGTCTCGATCTCAAATGGTTGTTGCAAGTCTGGTAATGTGAGAATTGGGGCAGAAAAGAGGCGATTTTTCAATTCTGTGAATGCCTTTTGTTGAGGTTCTGACCAAAAGAATTTTTCTCTCACTCCTCCCTTGGTGACTTGACTCAAGGGCCAAGTGATATGAGAGAATCCCAACACGAATCTACGGTAGAAATTAGCAAGACCCAAAAAGCTGCGAAGCTCTGTTATAGAGGTTGGGGCTGGCCAATCCCGAATGACTTGGATCTTCGCTGGATCCACATGCACCCCCCTTTCATCAATAATGTATCCCAGATATTGAACCTGGGTCATGCCAAATGTGCTCTTCTCCAAATTGGCACACAACTTGTGTTGCCACAGTGTTTGGAGGACTTGTCGGATGTGGTGAATGTGCTCTTACCAAGTCTTGCTGAAGATCAGAATGTCATCCAAGTACACCACTACAACTGAGTTGGTGAATGGCCGCAAGATGTCGTCCATCATCCTCATGAAGGCTGTGGGAGCATTCGTCAACCCGAAAGGCATGACCAACCATTCAAAAATGCCTTCCTTGGCATTGAAGGCAGTCTTCCACACATCAGAAGGTTCAATTGGTACCTGGTGATACCCAGACTTCAGGTCAATCTTGCTGAAATATTTTTCACCTTTGATTTGGTCTAGAAGGTCATCAATCCTTGGGATTGGGTACCTATTCCGGACAGTGATCTTGTTCAGTGCCCGATAGTCAATACACAGTCTCCACGTCCCATCCTTCTTCTGTACCAACACGATCGAGCTCCCACATGGCGATGAACTTGGTCTGATGTGAACTTTCTACAACAACTCCTGAATCTGCCTCTTTATTTCATCATTCTCCATAACAGAGCGCCGATAGATCGGTCCATTGGGTAGTGGCGAACCTGGGGTCAGTTCAATCGGGTGCTTGACTTGACAGTGCAGAGAAACCCATGTGGGTGAGGTGAAGATGTCCCCGTACTCCTCCACAACCTTATCCATTTGTTGTTGTCGTGCAGAGGAGCCGTATCTGGAGGTCATGGCCACAGTATTCTTCTTGCCTTGGGGGCGGATCATCAGGAAAATGAATTTCCTGGTTTGGGAAATGAACTTACTGCATTGTTTTGCAGTAACCAAAGAGATAGCCACAGGAGGTGGTACCTCTGGTATCTTGTACAACTTATTTCCCAAAGTAACAATAACAGCACGAGGTCGAGACTCATACACAGCATGATGCTTCCACAAGTATGGTTGTCCTAATAATACATCAGAAAAATCAATAGGAGCAACGTCACATAATACCTCATCTGTGAAGGGCTTGATGCTATAGGGAAGGTGGCACTACTGGCTGATGTGGAGATCTCGTCCTTGGTGAAACTACCCGATGGTGTATGGATGTGGGTGAGCTATGGTCAGCAAGCCCAACTGCTTTACGACTTCTGCTGAAATGAGGTTCTCTTGGCTCCCATTGTCAACAATGAACTATATAGGGGAGCCCTTTGCCCACATCTGGGAGTGGAAGAGACGTTCCTCCTCCTCTGGTTCTTCCGGTTCCTCCTTTTGGATCTTTGTAGTGGCAACAGTGGCGTTGGGTTCCTCATCAATAATATGTTTCCATTTTTCATTCCCCTTTTCAGGTTCTGATTCAGAGTCGGAACATGCATCTAACTCATAAGCCCTCATCTCGGCCACTAGCGACTGCTTGGCCCGACACTCACTTGTGTTGTGAGTGGAGCTCTTGTGGAAATCACACCACTTTCCCGTGTCCTTCTTTGGCTTTGTAGTGCTATTCTTTTCTTGTGGCTTTGATGGGTTGTCTTTAGCCACCATGCCTTGGCTCTGTCCTTTGTTCTGCGGTTTGGAAGCACCTTTCCCTTGCTTTTGATTTGCAGATCCAATGTCTCGCTTCTTCTGTTTGAATTTCTCCTCAATCTTGGCAGCATACTGGTATGCCGTACCAAGCAAGGAGATGTTGAGGAAGTCGATTTCCTCTTGAATGTATCTGTGCAGACAACTGTGATACTTTAGCACCAAATGTTTCTCTGAATCCTTGATACCCAACTTTGTGCGCAGGGTATGGAACAGATTCGTCAGCTCATGCACATCTTGATCCCTTTGTTGTCGCAGCGTGGTCCATTGTATGTACCTGTCCTCATAGCTCCCCACGGGATAGTATTGTTCCTTGACGGCGTCTCGGAAAGAATCCCAAGTTGGTACGACCGAGAACATAGAGGGTTTTGTCTTGTCCTTGTTCTCACAGTAGGTTTCCCACCAGTCCTTAACATGGGGGGTAGCTTTGAAGAGTGCAAAAATAATCTTCTCCCGGTCTGAAAAGTTATGAAAAGAGAAATATCCTTCTAATAGATTCAACAATCTATCTACGACATATGTGTCTATTTTATCCTCAAATATGGGAATGTCAAAATTTACTTGTACCTTAAAAGGATTTGCACCTCCAGAGTGGCTATTGGATGTAGATGCGCCGCTGGTGGGCAGCCGTTGAAGGATCTGAGGAATGTTATCCATCATCGCGTTCCTTTGTTTTTCGAGGGCCTCCTCAAGAAATATTTTGATAGGATGTCCTGCTCCCTCATCTTTATTTTTTTCCCCCATGGGCATTTGTCGAGGTTTGCGAGGCTGATCTTGCAAAGGTTCCACCAGATCAAGCCCTAGCTCCTTATACCCTGACCTCGTTGGGGACATACAAAGAAGGATCAAGAAAAAGCAGACCTCTCTGATACCACTGATCCGAATTTATGCAGGAACACAACAGAATAAAAATATAACCATAAATACAAAGATGCAGCAGAAATAACACTTCATTTCATTAATATCAAAGAACTGAAATTTGATTATAGACAGAATGGAAATAAAAGTAGCTAGGGCTCTAGTAGCTATCTCTGAGAAGAGATGTGGCAGCTACGGGCCGCTGAACTGAGTTACAATGAGGCTCAAGGGCCTATTTATTATTGAGAAACAATGGAGAACCCTAAACATCCAAAAACCTAACCCTAGGAGATGAAGCGCCAAAACTATGGGCCCTGTTTGGGTAAATTGGTGTTTCAACTTCCCAGGAACGTAACTTTGGCATACTATCTCCATTTGATGCACATGATGCATCATTAGAAATCTCTATCCGAGGACTACAAATCTCGCCATGAATATAATTTTGAAATGGAATGATATTTTTTGCAGGCGTGATGCCAAAAAAACGTCGTTTAGGGCCTCAAAATGGCTCCGGAAGTTGAGGACCCAAAAAAAAAACTGCTAAAAATAGTAATTTATGCCAAAACTGAAAAACTGAAATAGACAATGGTGGGGGGCCAAGTGGAATAGGCGGGTGGCCACCAATATCCACCTGGATCATTCCCTTAGAAATCGATGCAAGATAACCAATCTCGGAACTTGGAAGCAATAACCAGTGTCCTCTACAGTTGGTGATCTTAAAGCAATTGAAATGAAAGAAACTCTTGTAAACTAATTAATATGAAACGAAAAGCAATGTAAATGGACAGCAAACTGAAATTAAAGGAATTGAACAACAAAACTCTATTAAACGGTAAATCCTATTGAACAACAAACTGAATAGCGAAGCTTTGTATTTGCACTCTGAAATGAACAGCAGTTAAACGAAACAGCAAATGGAATGGAACATCAAATGCCGAACAACGAAGCATAACAAGATAAGTAATTCGAGGATTAAGATTCTTGTTAAATGGGGAAGAAACGGCAACACAATCCATTATAATAAAATAGTAAACTATTAAGCATGGGATTATGAATTAAGTATGATAGAACCAATATCACTTCCGTGAATTCAAGGATGTTCTAAGTAAGGCAATATGCTATCTGAATTAACCCACACTGTAACAAATAAGATTCAGACCATACAATAATGAATTAACTCATAAAAAGAGCGCGTAATACATAAAGACAGTAAAATGACAAACAACTAATGAAATAAACTCATAGTAACATGTATGTAGCAAATCGATCACACATTGCAGGAATTGGAAATATAACACAAAGGAGTAGTTCACGCTGCCAGGGGTTAGGCCCTTAACCACCAGCAGGGACTGCTCAAGCTACTTCAGATGATGCAAATGGAACAACTTCAATTAATCATTAAACTGGAGCAGCATTACAATGGAATCGTGCTTTCAATAACACAGCTTTTGATTAAGTTTACAATTCACAAAAGCAACAACTGTGATCCAACCCCTCTCTTTTACAAACATCCCCTATTATAAACAAAGAGAGGAGAAATAAAACAGTAAATAGGATCTCTCATAACAAAATTGAACTGTTCCCAACCAATTGATTAACAAAAAAATATATTTCCAACAATCTTTCAACAAGAGCAAGGCGAATTTGGCTTTGGAGCTGAGATTTGGAGGACGGCCACAACAACAAATCTGAGAAAATCGTGCTCAAAGAACCTTGTGTTTCTCTCAATACAGGCCGAATTTGGGCAAACCATTCTTCATTAAATTTAATTGGGCCCGTTCTAGACAAAACCCATGTTCTAGATTTTCTAGACTCTTCTTCATTTGCTCATAATATCTACCACAAAATGGTCACTTATTATTCTAACGGATTTCTGAGTTGGAATATTTGATGATGATTTGGAGATCAAATCTTCAATATGGAAAATATATTGGAGGCTAAAATGGTGAGTGATATTATAAAATATATTAATAAACCATCATTGATAAAAAATTTCATAGTAATCATCAATTTATTAAAAATAAAGGAGAAGAAATAATATTCATCCATAAGAGTATAAATCATTATAAGATGGATTTATATGATAAATTATAATAAATGACATGATAAAGAAGAGTAAAAATGGATGAAATAAGTGTTAAAAAGTGGTCATATTCACGAACCAACATACCCCCAAACTGAATATATTGCATGTCCTCATGCAACCCAAAGACAAAACTCATGTGTTAACCAAGCAAAGAAAATTGTTCATCCCAACTCATGACATGGATGGAACAAATGAATTTTTCCTCAAATAATGAATATTCAATTTTAGCAATCTTGATAAAGACCTAACAATTTTTATAGTTGACATTCAACTATATGTATATGAAGTTTCATAAAAATGTGACACAAGTAACAACAAACTTCATTAACCATTTTCTCAAAAATCAGATCGTTTTGATGCACAGATTATGAGATATATCAAAAAATGGTTGTAGGTGATAGTGCATAATTTTCAAAATTTTATGAACTAATTTAGCGTGAAATTATCTGGGTTTGTGTATTTTAATGATACTTATTTATTATCCAGAAAACAAAAGAATTCAGTTCATAGTTTTAAAGATATACGCAAATCAATTTCTGCACTATACAAAAATGAAAGTTTATGCCTTAAATGAGAAAGAAAGTGGAAAACATCCATAATGTGCAGCAATTACCCCCCCCCCCCCCCCCCCGCCCAAACTGAAGAATTAGCATGTCCTTATGCGATGCTAGAAGACAAAGTGAGGTGGTTGCTACAATCTGTTGAAATCATAAGGTTTCGTGAGACTGTGGATAATCCGGCAAACTCTCCAGTAAAGAAAAACCACAGGAATTTGAAAACCAAAATATCTTCTTGTTGTCTTACTACCACTAAATTCATATCATCAATTATATTTATCATGTTGGTTCTTTTCCATATTTTAAGGCAAACTTGCAAGATGAGGGAGATTAGTCCTGCAATCATAAGGTGAACCATTCCAAACTTGCAAACAAGATTGGTGGTGGTTATATTGAGATTGGCATGGCTGCCCTAACATATGAGTATTCCATAATGGATTATGCAAGTAAGAGAATCGAGAGGAAGTGTTTTGAATCATACCTGTAGGCCATGATTTCCATGGTTTTGACCTTGTTGCAGCTTCTGCGTCTCTTTGATATGCTACTTCCAAATTAGATAAGGAAGAGTGATTATCTATGGGATGCTCCTTTTGGTAATGAGAGAAAAACACTTCATCAAATTCTTGATTTCTCTGAACCTGCAAAACATTCAATTGTGACTTTAGAGAGCTAATAAAATCATATTTAAAATTTTCAAATAAAACCTTAATTTCAGCTCTTATGTCTCTTGTTCTTGTAGTAAATTTGGAAGAGAAAGAAGAAGCTTCTCTAGAATTCTTACCAGCCTTGGAAATTCCTCTTAAATACCTTATGCACAATTCACAAACATCATCATATGATAACTGAAAAGCATCACCTTTTCCTATCATATTTAAGAGTTCTAAAAAATCATCTTTGATTCCTTTAAGGAGTGTTTTCAAGATCTCTTTTTCCAAATGCTTATGCTTTGATTTTTGAAGGTTGTATCAAAATCGCTCTACATAGTCCTCCAAGCTTTCATCTTCCCCTTGTATCATACCGAAAATATCTTAATTGGATTTGCAATAGTATTGGTACTTCTTCAAGAATATGTTCTTCATGTCCTCCCATGTTTGGATGCAGTTTCCACCTAGGCTCATGAACCATCGGAGAGTTGCTCCTTTTAAAGTAAGAGGAAACAATTTCAATATTTGGTGATTAGTACAATAATCATATCCTCTACAAAGAATTTCGATCTCAAATAAGAATGTATCTGGATCTTCATTTGTCAAACCATGAAAATTTGGTAGAGACAATGGGGGAATTATGTGCATTTGTGTCACTCCTCCTAGATCTTTGATAGGGAATTCAAAAGTTGCAATGTGAGCCATTTCTTACCAATAGAAGATTTTCTTTAGGTGTTTCTTTAAGGATCCTCCTTCCAATTTTTCTGTCAGTTGGTTAGTGAAATGGGTGGTGCTTACATCACCACTCGAGTGGAATTACAAGATTTTTTCAAAAAAAGACTCTACCTCTAAAATAAAATAAAATGCAAGCATTAATTCCTACCTTAAGCTTTCACTCAATTATGCTGTGAAGCGGGCCAGTGAACAAGTGTGTTTCTTACTCAGTGCGCAGGTTCTTACCTTTCGTCTTTAATACCCAAATCTTCCCAAGCAGAAAAAAAAATTAAATATGCATCACTCTTTCTAAATGGCATACACTCTCCCCTGCAACGACGCCAAAATGTCGAGGCATAAAAGGTATATTTTTAACACCTATTTATCTCACATTAATTATCAATCTGGGAGCAACTTTTTATTTCAAGAGTGTACTCTGTCTGAGGCAGCAATTTATCCAAGAGTAATGCCTTGCAATATGTGGTACACTGTTCGAGATAGAAGAGTAAATGGATGCTTGTAAAGAAATCTAATTACAGTAACATAAATGGAAATGCTCTGAAACCTTAATTAAACCAACCTGCAAAACATCGATCAGGGATGCAGTAGCAATAACTCGTTCCCTAAGAAATCGATGCAAGATAACCAATCTGGGAACTTGGAAGCAATAACCAATGTCCTCTACAGTTGGTGATCTTAAAGCAATCGAAATTATAACAAACTCTTGTAAACTAATTAATATGGAACGAATAGTAATATAAATGGATAGCAAACTGAAATTAAAGAAATTGAACAACAAAACTCTATTAAACAGTAAATCCTATTGAACAACAAAATGAATAGCGAAGCTTTGTATTTTCACTGTGAAATGAACAACAGTTAAACGAAACAACAAATGGAACGGAACATCAAATGCCGAACAACGAAGCATAACAAGATAAGTAATTCGAGGATTAAGATTCTTGTTAAATGGGGAAGAAACGGCAACGCAATCCATTATAATAAAACAGTAAAATATTAAGCATGGGATTATGAATTAGGTAAGATAGAACCAATATCACTTCTGCGAATTCAAGGATGTTCTAAGTAAGGCAATATGCTGTCTCAATTAACCCACACTGTAACAAATAAGATTCAGATCATACAATAATGAAATAACTCATAAACAGAGCGCGTAATACATAAAGACAGTAAAATGACAAACAAATGATGAAATAAACTCACAGTAACATGTATGTATCAAATCGATCACACGCTGCAGGAATTGGAAATATAACACAAAGGAGTAGTTCACGCTGCCAGGGGTCGGGCCCTTAACCACCAGCAGGGACTGCTCAAGCTACTTCAGATGATGAAAATGGAACAACAACTTCAATTAATCATTAAACTGGAGTAGCATTACAATGGAATCATGCTTTCAATAACACAACTTTTGATTAAGTTTACAATTCATAAAAGCCACAACTATGATCCATCCCCTCTCTTTTACAAACGTCCCCTTTTATAACCAAAGAGAGGAGAAATCAAATAGTAATAGGATCTCTGATAACAAAATTGAATTGTTCCCAACCAATTGATCAACAAGAAAATATATTCCCAACAATCTTTCAAGAAGAGCAAGGCGAATTTGGCTTTGCAGCTGAGATTTGGAGGACGATCGCAACAACAAATCTGAGAAAATTTTTCTCAACGAACCCTGTGTTTCTCTCAATACAAGCCGAATTTTGGCAAACCATTCTTCAATAAAGCTAACGTGGTCCGTTCTGGACAAAACCCATGTTCTGGATTTTCCAGATTCTTCTTCATTTGCTCAGAATCTCAGCCGCAAAATGGTCACTTATTACTCCAGCGGATTTCTGAGTTGGAATATTTGATGATGATTTGGAGATCAAATATTCAATCTGGAAAATATCTTGGAGGCTAAAATGGCGAGTGATATTACAAAATATATTAATAAACCCTCATTGATAAAATTATGCATAGTAATCATCAATTTATCAAAAATAAAGGAGAAGAAATAATGTTCATCCATAAGAGCATAAATCATTATAAGATGGATTTATATGATAAATTATAATAAATGGCATGATAAAGAAGAGTAAAAATGGATGAAATAAGTGTTAAAAAGTGGTCGTATTCATGACCCAACACTTGGGTTTGGTAGTGGAGTTCATGCATGCATGTGCTGCAAGGAATTGTATTAGGTAAGTACGAGAGGCAAAAGATGCTTCCTGTGATGATTTAAAGTCCAAGGATATGTATTAGGTGACTAAGAGATGAAAAAAATGATGCTTGTTATGATTTTAAAGTCCTTTCTTCCTGATTTTAGTTTGAATTCATTGACAGTTAAAGTCCATTTTTTTCTTTCAAATTCACCTCATTTACGGTTTGCTTTCTATTTATGTAGTCAGAGTATGAATCATGTTCCATAAGCATAATAAGTTATTAGCATGTCTTTTCCTATTTAATGATTTAAGCCTTGAATATCCTTACCTCTATTCTCAATATCAACCTTTTTCCTTTATTCTTATGTGTTTTTGAATGTTTACTGTTACTTTATTTGTTTTCTAAATCTCAATCTCTACCTCCACTGGGTACATCCTTCTCCTCTAACCACATTTCAGAATATATAACCTTGTTTTTGGCTTTTCCAGACAATTTTTTATGTTTATTTTGAAGTGAATAATGTGATAGTTGATCTATTCAATCTATTATGTCATTAACATAATATCATTTCCCATTTCAATGGAATCACTTATCTATTTGGTGTCTACCAATTTTTCTTGCTTTCCATTTCAGTGTCATGACTTGTGGTTGCTATCTGTTTGTTCTCTACATTATTGTCTTAGTCCTTTTCTATCTAAAATTTTGTGTAATAATGTTCTAGAGTTATATGTTAAATATTTTGGCAATGCTTCTAGCCCTTGTTTTAGGTAGCATTTGATGGATATGGACCTTTTTTGAGTTACTTCTTTCTTCTCAAAATATTTAGCACTTTTCAATCCTCAGGGATATTCATTTAATGACTTACATAGCAGAGATCCCTGTGGTTGGTATCATTTCTAGCTTTGGTTCTTTTGAAAATTAAGTTGCATCTTAAAACAAAAATGATAAAGCTAGAAGAACAAATATCTTTCAACTTCCTAATGAATGCTAGCTCATTTTAATTTTATAGCTTGCATGGAATTGCAACTTGGGACATAGACTACTGCATGTATTCTAAATGTTAGTGCATATATTTTTGAAAATGCAGCAAGATGATGGAGCTTAGTGAAATGAAGTCGCCTTCACTAAGTGGGCCCGCAGGCAAATTCTGGCGCAAAGTCTATTTTTAGACATATGGAGCATGGTCCAGGGGATTGCAGTATGTTATTCTTGGAGTATTGGTCATGTTGGTAAAAATAGATGGACCTCTATTTTTTTGACCTATAGGTCGATGTCTATATTTAGACTGCCTATCCTAAAAATAGGGAAGTCAAATATTATTTACCCTTAATAATATTTGGACTCTAAACTTCAGTTTACTCTCTTGGAGCACTTCAGTTCGAGCTACAAAAGTGGCTCATGCATCTGAAAGAGGAATTACGCTATTCCTAAGGGTTTGGTGAGCTCATGCATGGTTGACTTCAGTTAGGACTTCAGTGGAAGAAGTTTGGTGGAGTTAATGAGACAGCTAGTGGAGTTGTGTTCTGTTTATTTTAGTTGAACTAGTTGAGATTAGTTTAACTAGCTAATCAATTAGTTATGAGTGGAGTGAATTAAATATTATTTAATTCATTAATTAGTAACTCATTATTCAACTCAAGAACACATCAGTTCACTACAGTGCATGATCAGTTCGGTGGAGACCAGTGAAAGAGGTAGATGAAAGGGTGGAGTTAGCTATCAGTGGCGACATCAGTTGTGCATGAGATTTGCACCACACTTGGAGGAATTGCCCATGATTATTGCGCTGTCAAGCCAAGGAGATTCAAACCTTGGATCTCTATTTAGACAGGCCATGATTGCGCAATAGAGGCAAGGCAATTGGCGGTGAGTTTTGAACCAGTAACCTATTCAAAACCAAGCTAGTTTGTGTGTAACTTTATGAGAAAGTACTGAGTACTTGTGAGGAGTATTGTACTGATTTTGTTACATGATTTCTCCATTATAATATACACAATAGTTGCGGGGTTTTCAGCTATAAGCTTTCCCCATACATACTGTGTTAATGTGTATGATGATTTGATGTGTTATCGCTTGATTTTATTTCCGCATGTGTGATGATCTAAGTGGAAGAGATTATGTGTTGCATATAAATTTGAATTGTATGTGATCAGGATAGTCTCGGTGGATAATTAATCATTATTCAGCAAATTTCTACATGGTATCGGAGCTATTGAAGCAGAGATTGATCATCACAGTGATTAAAAACTTATTTCGGTAGACAGAGTCTGCATGAGGGCCAAGTAGCCTCTGGATCCATCCTTTATTTGAAAGGTGATCTATCCAGTAAACGCCCCTTGCAGTCAATCTTTGTGCTAGAAATAATTTTTTCTCACAGATATAGAGCGGTTGAGCTTTGAGGTGGAATTCAAATTTTTGCAGCAGTTTTGTTTTCTTGGTGCCAGTGTTGAAAATGTCTTTCAACGGTTTGCGACTCGAATATGCTCTTGAAGGTAGTTCGAATTATGTTGCATGGAAGGATCACATGGAGGTAGTATTAGGAGATAATGGTCTGAAGGAGTTCGTAGATACGGATGTCCAAAAGCCCACTGATCCTGCTGAAGTCGAAGCATGGCAAAAGAAGATGGCGAAATGTCGAAGGATCCTGTTGGAGGGTGTCAAGGATCATATTGTATCCAGCCTGCATGGAAAGGCTACTCCATATTTAATGTGGAAAGCTTTGACGGATCTATTCTAGAGTAAGAGCGACCAAAGGAAGCTGGCGCTCAAAGATAAGCTTAGGAACATCAAGATGGAGAAGGGCGACAGTATCGCCAAATACCTCACGAAGTTCACTCAGTGCAGAGATGAGCTGGGAAGTGTGGGGGTGACTGTCGAAGACGAGGACATGGTTGACCTGGCTCTCCTTGGTCTTTCGAAGGCTTGGCACTCATATCAAGATAGTGTCAATGGTTGGGAGAAGCTGCCGGGATGGGAGCGCCTTTGGGCGGATCTCATGCAGGAGGAGATAAGGAGGACTACTCGAGATGGATCTTCATCAAAGGGAGCTGATGAAGAAAATTGCGCTTTGGTTGCCAAAGCAAAGAAGGGGAAGGGTATGAAAACTTCTCATTCTGGTGCAAAGGGCAAGAAGAAGGATATGGCGAAAGTGAAGTGTTTTCACTGCCATGATCACAGACATTATGCTACCAATTGTCCAAAGAAGAATAAAAACAAGCAAGCGGGAAGATCTACAGATGGAGAAGCTTTGGCTTCATAGTTCGAGCTTGACTTTTCACTGATCGCATGCTTGGTTTCAAGTGTGATGGGATCGGTGTGGTTCTTGGACAGCGGTGCATCATTTCATATGACGGGAGATCGAGATTTGTTCTCAGATCTGGAGGACAAAGATTTGGGTGTGCACATCGAGATGGGCAATGATGGTAGATATAGTGCGACTGGTATCGGTACCATATCCTTTCAGAGGGAGTCTGGTAAACCCTTTGTATTGAAGGATGTCATGCATGTACCTGGATTGAAGAAGAACTTGATCTCTGTGGCGATGTTGGAGGATAAGGGGTATGATGTGGTTTTCAGCGAAGGAAAAGCCTTCCTGCGCAGTAAGACTACTGGAGAGACCCGGAAGATAGGGGTTCGAACCAAGAACCTTTATCAGTTGCAGGTAGATGGCTGCGCAGCTATGGCATGCAAGGCGGGAGAAGTGGTGAGCCGGGATGATGAGGGCGAACTGTGGCACAGAAGATTGGGCCACCTTCACCATGGAGCTTTGAAGATTCTGCAGCAGATTTCTACTGGACTTCCTAAGGGCACTCTTGCGCAGTCAGATCAGTGCAAGGGGTGTACTTTAGGGAAGTATGTGAAAGCCACCTTTCACGAGAAGGATAGTCGCGCCACGACGATCCTTGAGAGAGTTCACACAGACGTGTGTGGTCCTTTCTCGGTTGCTTCGACAGCAAAGCACAAGTATTATGTGATCTTTGTTGATGATTTCTCTCGAAAGTGCTGGATCTTCTTCATGTCGAAGAAGAGCGATACATTCGCGAAGTTCTGTGAGTTTAAAGCAATGGTCGAGAAGGAGTCGGGGAAGAAGGTGATTGCTCTAAGGAGTGATAACGGTGGTGAATTCATCTCGGCTGAATTCAAGGAGTTCTGCAGCGCAGAAGGGATTCGGAGAGAGCTCATCGCACCCCATAACCTACAGCAGAACGGGGTGGCTGAGCGGAAGAACAGAACGATCGTGGGTGCTGCACGGGCGATGTTGCATGATCAGGGCCTACCCCTTCACTTGTGGGCTGAGGCATGCAATACAGCAGTGTATGTACAGAACCGTTGTCCTCACAAGGTTCTTGGCATGAGTACACCAGAGGAGGCTTATTCTGGCAAGAGGCCTGATATTTCCCATTTGTGGATTTTTGGTTCTCCTGTCTACATGCATGTGATGAAGGATGCAAGAAGGAAGCTGGATCCAACTGCTGAGGTTGGAATATTTGTGGGGTACACTGATACACCTCATAACTATCGGGTGTATGTGCCAGACAGTCGCAAGACTGTTGCGCGACGGGATATAAAATTTCAGGAGGAGAAAGCCATGCAGTGTTCGCTTGAGAGGGAGCTACACTTGCATGCAGATGAGGAGCTGTTAGTTCCTAAGGAGGAGCTTACGGATGTGGATCAGCCACAAGAGGAGGTTCAGGAGGTGGAAGAAACCACCCAGGCAGCGCCAACCATCAAAGGGCGCATGCGCACTACAAAAGCTGAGCGACTGGCTCGGGATGCAGAGAAGGTTGTAGGACCACCTACAGCACAGCGCAGACAGAGACAGTCACCGGATCGATACACTGGATACATAGCTCTTGTGAGTCAATGTGTTGTGACGGAGCCATCCTCTTTTGAGGAAGCTGTGGAGGAACCCGCATGGGTTGATGCCATGATCGAAGAATATGATTCGATCGTCAGGAACAGTGCATGGGAGATTGTCCCAAAACCGGTGGGGAAATCAGTGGTGGGTTCGCGATGGATCTACAAAGTGAAGCAGGCGGCTGACGGGAGTGTGGAGAAGTACAAGGCGAGATTTGTCGCCGGTGGCTTCTCACAGATCGAGGGGATCGATTATGAGGAGACCTTTGCACCTGTCGCAAGGTACTCTTCCATACGGACGATCCTTGCTCTCTCAGCGCAGATGGGGTGGCACATTCATCAGATGGATGTGAAGACTGCGTTCCTCAACGGAGTCATTGAGGAGGAAGTGTACATAGAGCAGCCTGAAGGTTTTGAGATCTTCAGCAGTGAGTCGCATGTGTGCTGACTCAAGAGAGCACTGTACGGGCTGAAGCAAGCACCTCGTGCTTGGTACACTCGGATAGACACCTACTTCACCGGGCTTGGATTCTCCAAGAGTGAGGGAGATCCTAACCTATACCAGATTGTGGTGGAGGGGAAGCTGTTGATCATCGTACTATATTTAGATGATCTGATTTTGACTGGCGATGAGCAATTGATACTTTCATGCAAGGAGGATCTTGAATGAGAGTTTGAGATGAAGGACTTGGGCATCCTTCATTATTTCATGGGATTGGAGATTTGGCAACGCAGCGGAGGACTGTTTGTTTCTCAGGGCAAGTATGCCTGGGATATTCTGGAGAGGTTCAACATGCAAGGATGCAAGCCTGTTTACACTCCTCTTCCTGGTGGTTGGAGGAAGGAGGATGCTACTTCAGCGGAGGTAGTGGATGCCACTGTCTATCGACAGTTGGTGGGGTCGCTTATGTATCTGGTCAATACATGACCCGATATATGCTATGCAGTTAACCAGCTTTCGCAAGCTATGGTTAAGCCTACCAAGCTCTTTTGGAAGGCAGGAAAGCATGTATTGCGCTATATCAGAGGCACATCGGGATATGGTCTATGGTACAGACAGGAGGATGGAGTGAAGCTTTCTGGCTTCACTGATGCAGATTGGGCAGGGAGCCCAACGGACCGGAAGAGCACTTCTGGAGGAGTTTTTAGCATTGGGTCGACAGCAGTTTCCTGGTACAGTAGGAAGCAGAGATCCGTGGCACTCAGTTCAGCAGAGGCCGAGTACATGGCAGCTAGCTTGGCTACATGCGAGGCTATTTGGATGAGGAAGATCCTCGCAGGATTGTTCAGGTTGCATTTGGAGCCTACAGTGATCTACTGTGATAACCAGAGTTGCATTAAACTCTCAGCTAATCCAGTATTTCATGATAGGTCCAAACACATCGACATCAGGTACCATCATATCAGAGATTGTGTTCAACGGAGAATCATGATGCTTTCATATGTTCCCACGGAGGATCGGGATGCCGACATCCTGACGAAGGCGCTCACCAGGAGCAAGTTCGAATTCCACAGAGGCAGGATAGGGGTTGCAGATAATCCATATCTTGCTGAGAGGGAGTGTTGAAAATGCAGCAAGATGATGGAGCTTAGTGAAATGAAGTCGCCTTCACTAAGTGGGCCCGCAGGCAAATTCTGGCGCAAAGTCTATTTTTTAGACTATGTCTATTTTTAGACATATGGAGCATGGTCCAGGGGTTGCAGTATGTTATTCTTGGAGTATTGGTCATGTTGGTAAAAATATATGGACCTCTATTTTTGGACCTATAGGTCGAAGTCTATTTTTAGATTGCCTATCCTAAAAATAGGGAAGTCAAATATTATTTACCCTTAATAATATTTGGACTATAAACTTCAGTTTACTCTCTTGGAGCACTTCAGTTCGAGCCTTGGAAGTGGCTCATGCATCTGACAGAGGAATTACGCTATTCCTAAGGGTTTGGTGAGCACATGTATGGTTGACTTCAGTTAGGACTTCAGTGGCAGAAGTTTGGTGGAGTTAATGAGACAGCTAGTGGAGTTGTGTTCGGTTTAACTTAGTTGAACTAGTTGAGATTAGTTTAACTAGATAATCAACTAGTAATGAGTGGAGTGAATTAAATATTATTTAATTTATTAATTAGTAACTCATTATTCAACTCAAGAACACATCAGTTCACTACAGTGCATGGACAGTTCAGTGGAGACCAGTGAAAGAGGTAGATGAAAGGGTGGAGTTAGCTATCAGTGGCGACATCAGTTGTGCATGAGATTTTCACCACACTTGGAGGAATTTCCCATGATGATTGCGCTGTCAAGCCAAGGAGATTCGAACCTTGGATCTCTATTTAGACAAGCCTTGATTGCGCAATAGAGGCAGGCAATTAGTGGATGTGTTTTGAACCTGTGACTTGTTCAAAACCAAGCTAGTTTGTGTGTAACTTCATGAGATAGTACCGAGTACTTGTGAGGAGTATTGTACTGAGTTTGTTACATGTTTTCTCCATTATAATATACACAATAGCTGCGGGGTTTTCAGCTATAAGCTTTCCCCATACATACTGTGTTAATGTGTATGATGATTTGATGTGCTATCGCTTGTTTTATTTCCGCATGTGTGATGATCTAAGTGGAAGAGATTGTGTGTTGCATATAAATTTGAATTGTATGTGATCAGGATAGTCTCGGTGGATAATTAATCATTATTTAGCAAATTTATACATATATTTACTATTTGGTCAATTTTGATGTAGAGAATATTTTAGCTGCCACTTTAAACATGGTGGTTTTTCTCCCATGCTTGTAGCACTTAAAAATAATGATCTAGACAAGTTCTCGAGGTCGATTGGGAAATAACCTACTTATGTGGACTTAGAGGTAAACCATAATAGTATAGAACTCAGTAGTACAAAGCACAATATAGAATTTTAGCATGATCATGCCTACCTGTATGAATATTTTTCTAATTTTCTTATTAGTTCTTCAGGTGGTATTGTCTGTGGGAAAGGATCAATCGTTTGATCTTGTTGGTCACGTTCTGATGGTAGTGGTTATAGTCTCTAATCTGCATTCTGAACAAGGACTAGATAATGAGACAAGACCTTCGAATATTATTCATAGAGAGAATGAAACTAGAAAACATAAAGGTGATTATGTTATAACTTGCATGGTGTATGTCTTTTAATTAAAAATATTCTTGATCTTTTAATTGACACTTTGCAGACTCTAATCTGTTTTTTGGCACCCTGAATTTATATGCACTTTTTCATGCAGGAAGTGCTGCTGATCGAGGCTTTTTAATTACATGGTCATCTTGAACTCTATAGTAAATATATTGAGCCAAGAAGGTAGAAGTTGAAATCACACTAAAATTGAGTTTGATCACTACCAAATAAAAACTTTGGCATTTGTAGATGCAGCAAAGGTTTCCTCTTCAGGTGATTAATCAGTGTGTAGCATAAACAACATAATTTTTCCTCTCCATCAAAGTCTTGTCATCATGGAATAGATTTCAGATTAAGTCTATAAATAAAGGGCTTCTGTGGAAGTGTAAAGAACTAATGGAAGTCTATGTGCTTGTGTGTTAATGACCAAGCTTTAAAGTATACAATTGTCTAGGATTTTGATGTATTGAGTTGTCTAGCTAGATGAAAATAAGTCTTGAGTCTATCTGTGTATCATAGATACCATGTTTTGAAGCTTATTAACAGTTTAATTTCAGTTGGTCGCTGCAAGATTTGATTCTTGAGGCAGTATGGCTGAGCATGGTGATTGAGCATTTAATATCGTCACGATGTCTTGACACCTTCGGAACATAAGAGAACCTTGATTTGAAAATGACATTTATAGTAATCTTGTGGATAGATAATAATGAGACTGTGAAGGGAAGTAATCTATAGACTGTGACTTATGTGTCAGTAAGTGACCTTGTTTCACATTTGTATACTAATATTTAATGACAACATGATGGATCTTGCTTTTGTCACAATAAGCTTGACATCTGTATAGAAGAAATCTTCTCTATGACATGGTGAAAATGATCCCCTTTTGTGAACAATGTTGAAGATTCATCTTGAGGTTGTTGAGTATAGTTGTTCCAGTAATTATTACTACATCTCTAGTGCTTCCAAATGGGCCTTGAAATTTCTGGTATCATTTTGAAAATACATTCTTGTATTAAGCTAGTGAATATTGGGCTTACTAAATCTTCTCCAATTCAACCAAGATAGTGTTGTGACCACAAATATCCCTCCAAATGTGAAATCCCATATTTGAAATATGCTTACTGAAAAAATTGGGGGTAGACCTACCTAGCATGTTGAAGTTGGGAAGGTTCATAAAACATAGCCACATAATATCATCCATTTGAACTTGGGGGAAACTATCTACAATGCTTACAAAATATTTTTGATAATCCTGAAAACAAGAAACCTAGTGGTAAGAGATCTTTAAATCACATTACCAAGCTTAAAAAACCATTAATTCCATCCACATGGGTTGTTTCCAAATGATATCTTAATAAAATATAGTATAGGGCTCTCATTAAAACACTTAAATTAAAAACAACAGAGAACAATGTTTTTTTTTCATTAAAGCAAAGGGAGGGTCTCATAACTCTCATCCTCACCTTGCCTTTTCTTCTCTATATAACTCTCTGAAACTGTAAATTTTGTTGTTCCACTTTAATAAAACACTATTTTGAGTACATGAGGTTGTAGTTGGGATTTTGAACAAGAAGCTTTCAAAGGGAAGAGGGTTTAGACTTGTGATTGAATACCTTATTTGGTGCAAACATATTCATAAATATTGATCAATTGATTTTTCATCATCATATAGATCAATCTATATGTCATTTTATAGACATGAACATAATCAATCTTCCTAAAACATGGTTGATATTTGTATGCCTTAGACCATTAAATGCCGTAAATCATAGTGAGATGTGCTTGAGTGTGGATTGAGTAATCACATTGTGGGAATACTAATATGCATCTCCTATGTATATCACAAGAATAAAGGTGAATTGTATAATGCATGTGGGGTCATAAGAGAGGCAACATGTTATTATATTAAGGATATAAATATGAATGGGTGTAAAAAATGCTAATGGAAAAACAGATACCTACAATATCTAGTGAAAGTAGCAGTTTTTTTAATTAGGAAAATGCAACGGATTAGTATTGGTAGGGGGTTAAATGAAGTGATCTTTAAAGGTATTTTCCAATATGTAGTTAGTTTAAGGGTAATTTTTAGTATTCCATGAATGCACGTGCTATGCCATAGGTTAATTGAGTGACACCCGCGTGTCGTCTTGTGGGAAATATTTTATCTTCTTCCTACATTCTGATACTGCTTGATGAATACTGAACCAAGGGTTTACTAATTTCAATCCCCTGGTGGCTTCAATATGGAAGCATGTGGGTTTTTTTCCCATAAATATTGACTCTCCTCAATCAAATTTACAACACGAACTCATAACCTTATGCTAAACCCCATATATCACTTTTTCCTCTGTCCAAAACAATGTACCAATAGTTTTCTGGCTATATTCTCGCAACGAAAAATCTCACCTAGGAGTTCAGGGTCATGTTTTCATTTCTTTTGGTAGTTGGTTTTGACTGAAGTATGGGATGACCACACAATTGGGCCTTGCTCGAGTCAAGGTTCTGGTGGGTTGAACTCATCCTTCACTTTAATGAGTTCTGGTCTGAAAACCCACTACATTCTCTCCAAAATCGCAACTTTGATTATAGAAAACTGAAAAATAAATGTTATTTCTTGAACAAGTAACTAACCCAAAAATCGAGGCTTCAAGGTCTCCTATGTTCT